>CM061545.1:106754662-107234662 GCA_030864215.1 Capsicum pubescens | reverse complement strand
CTACTATTTTTTCTTCTACTTAATATAGGTGATAGATGAATACTTGGCCAGGCTTTAAAGAAGTTTTGTTCCTATCTGCTATTTGAATAAAGTGCAGATCTCTCTCTCTCTCAACTTAGGAACTGGCCAATCAAACAAGTGCCCGGGAAGAAAAATGAGGTTGACGTTATAATTATATGTTGCACTCTTTCCTTTTGAGATAGGGTATATCGAAAATAAATTTTTAAAATTTTCAAACTCCACTTGTGAAATTACATTGGGTATGTTATTGTTGTTAAGTTCAAACTTTGAATTAATTAAAATTTTATATGTTGCACGCATTTCTGATCATGCCTCCCCGAAGATCTGATATTTGTAGAAACTCTGCTGGAACCTCTGTTCTACTTGAGGAAAATGTGGAGGGGACTCGCCCTGTTTATGGAGTGTAGACCTGGCTAAGGTCCTCGCTCCTGACTGTACCGCTCAACTTGGGGTTCCACCGGTCCCTACTAGGCCTCATCAGGCTTCCCGTGCTGGTGACACATATGCTCATATGCCTCAGGGAGATATCTCTAATGCGGAGTTCCTTCAGTCTATTCATATGCTTACTCAGTTGGTGGCATCACAGTCTCGTCGGTCTAACCATGTTGATTTTACTGCTCATACATCTGAGGTCACCCGGGTTAACCAGTTTATGAGGTTGAATCCTCCAACCTTTACAGACTCTAAGGTTGAGGAGGTCCTCAGGGGTTTATTGATAATCCTTAGGGTGATGCATGCTACTGATTTAGAGGGTGTGGAATTTTCTGCTTATCAATTAAAAGATATAGCTTATTGGTGGTATGAGGAGTGAGAAGCGACGAGGGGTGATGATGTTGAACAAGCAGTGTGGGATGACTCTTCAGGTACTTTTCTTTATCACATCTGTTAAGGGAAGCTAAGGCCGAAGAGTTTGCGAATTTGAAGCAAAGTAAGATGAGTGTTAAGGAGTATAAATTAAAGTTTTAGCAGTTGGCTCGTTATGCTCCAGAGTTGGTGTCTAATATGAGGTCCCAAATAGAAAGTTTGCTTCTGTTTTATCCCATGATTTGGTGCTGGAATGTAAGGTTGCTATGTTGAATAATGATATGGAGATCTCTGGGCTGATGGTTTATATGCAACAGGTTGAGGATGAGAAAAATAAGCAGGCAGAGATGGGAGAGAGATAGAATAAGAAGTTTAGATTCTCAAAGCATGGTGTAGGTCAGCAAAACAATAGGAGAGATGGTAGATAGTGGACTAAGAAGAAAAAGTGGGGAAATTTATATTCATCTGTCAGTGTTCCTTATCCTAAGCCTTCAAGTGATCATCATTTTCAGGTTAGCAGTGGTCCTAAGGCACAAGGTGCCCAGTCTCAGGCTAGTGAAGCTTAGTCAACCCACCTTACCCTCCTTTTCATTTTTGTGGGCAACTTCACCAGGGATATTAGGAGGAGGGGAGAAATCGGTGCTATAATTATGGTCACCTTGGTCATATGCAGTGAGATTATCCTTCAGCTAGGGTTGCTACTGGGGCTAATAAAGTTTCGATTGCCACTTCTTCAGCTCCTGCCCTAAAGGTGCTACTTCTGGTACTGGCACAGGCTGGAATCATCTCTATGTATTTGTTACTCGACAGGAATCTGATGCATCCCCAGATATTGTTATTGGTATGTTACAGCTCTTTTCTCGTGATATTTATTGTTTACTTGATCCAGGTTCTACCCTTTCTTATGTGACCCTTTATGTGGCTGTGCATTTTGATTTTGGTCCTGAAAATATTTCCAACCCTTTTTTTGTTACCACTTCAGTAGGTGATTCCATAGTTGCTAGAAAAATCTATAGGGGTTGTGTGGTATCAATCTTTCATACGGAGACATTGGTGGATTTGATAGAGTTGGATATGGTGTATTTTGATGTTATCTTAGGGATGGATAGGCTTCATTCGTGCTATGCTTCTCTAGATTGTAGGACCCGAAAGGTCAGCTTTTATTTTCCTAATGAACCGGTATTAGAACGGGAGGGAAGTTCCTTAGTATATAAAGAAAGGTTTATTTTCTATCTTAGAGCTCAGAAATTGATTTCAAAAGGGTGTCTATATCATCTAGTTTGAGTTAAAGCTTCAGACTCTGGAGTTCTTCTTTGCAATCTGTCCCTGTGGTTAATGAATTTCCTAAACTTTTTCTCGATGATCTTCCTAGAATTCCTCTCGATAAGGAAATAGATTTTTGAATTGATCTTCTGTCGGATACTCGTCCTATTTTCATTCCTCCTTATAAAATGACTCCGGTTGAATTAAAGTAGCTAAATGATCAATTGAAAGATCTTTTTTATAAAGGTTCATTCTTCCTAGTGTCTCTCTGTAGGGTGATCCTGTACTTTTTTTGCGAAATAAAGATGGATCTCTTCGGATGTGTAAAGATTATCGTCAGTTGAATAAGGTGACACTGAAGAATAAGTACCCTCTTTCTAGAATTGATGACCTTTTTTATCAGCTTCAGGGTGATAGATGTTTCTCTATGATTGATTTTCATTCAGGCTATCATCAGTTGAAAATTAGGGAGGTTGATATTCCCAAGACTGCTTTCCGAACTCGATACGGTCACTATGAGTTTTTGGTTATGTCATTTGGGTTGACTAATGCTCTGACTGCATTCATGGATCTTATGAATCAGGTTTTCAAGCAGTTTCTGGATTTTTTTTTATAGTCTTCACTGATAACATCTTGGTGTACTCTAAGAGTGAGGAAGATTATGCCAATCACCTTCGAGTTATGTTACAAACTCTTAAGGACCAAAAGTTATATGCAAAATTTCTAAGCGTGAATTTTGGTTAAGTGTTGTGACCTTTCTTGGGCATGTTATTTCTAGCGATGCGATCAAGGTGGATCTACAGAAGGCTGAGGCAGTTAAAAAATGGCCTAGACCTATGACTCCAATCGATATTAGGAGTTTCTTGGGCTTGGCTAGGTTTTATAGGAGGTTTGTGCAGAGTTTTTCTTTTATTGTTGCCTTGTTAATGAAGCTAACTCATAAAAAGGTTAAGTTTATATGGTCTTCTTGTAGGTAGTTTTGAGAAGTTCAAGGATAAGTTAACTTCTGTACAGTTTTGACCATACTCGAGGGTACTGATGGTTTTGTGGTGTATTGTGATGCATCTCATGTGGAACTAGGTTGTGTTTTTATGCAGCGTGGAAAGGTTGTGGCATATGCTTCCAGGAAGCTAAAGGGTCATGAGAGGAATTACCCGACTCATGATCTAGAGTTGGCGGCTGTGATCTTTGCCTTGAAGATTTGGCACCATTATTTGTATGGGGTACATGTAGACATCTATTCAGATCATAAGATCTTGCAATATGTGTTTACTCTGAAGGAATTAAATCTCATGTACAGGTGGTGGCTTGAATTTCTTAAGGATTATGACATTCGCTTGATGCTCTTAGCAGGTTGTCCATGGAGAGCTTATCTCATGTTGGTAAGGAGAAAAGAGGATTGGTGAAGGATATTCATCAGTTGGCCAACTTGGGAGTTTGTTCTTTGAACTCTGAGGATGGAGGAGTGATTGTATAAAAAGTGGTCAAATCCTCTCTTGGTACTGAGGTGAAAGATAAGCAGACTTGGGATCTCATTCATCACTGTTTATGACAAGTCGTGAGAGTGGATTGAGTCGAGATATAAAGTGACATTTTGAACTTCCTTTTAGATCTTATTAACATTACCTTATGAGAGATATTATGTACATATTATTTGTGTATCTTGTATTTTCTAACACTTGTTACAGGGGCATCAAAGTAGCGGGTCGAGGATCTTACTGGGTTATATTTACATATAGCTCACTCCTTACTTGCATATCTGCAGATACGATTGCAGAGAGGGAGACTTGTGGCTGACGGTCTTTACTTGTGGATTCTGTTGCTGAGGTGAACCTTTGCATTATTCGTAGAGGTTGTCATCCAGCTTTAGTCATTTTTAGATTATATTTCTTTTCGTTGGGTTTGTATGCCCGAATGCTGAACTCATGTAACTTGTTTAGATGCTCCATGGTCTAGTGTGGGGTTTGGGTTAGAGATTTGTTATCTAAACTACTGTTATTTTCGTAAATCATTATGCGATATCTTGTTGGATAATTACCTTGTGATAATGGTTATTTCATGCATTTAGAGTTGCTTATTTTTTTATTTTAGCATTTATAGATATTGTGAATGTATGGGGAATTGGTTCTCCCGACAAGTGTTGATAGCGGGATCCAGTCACGCCCATGAGGTTTTTGGGACGTGACAAAGTTGGTACCAGAGACTAGGCTTTAGGTCCCGGGTCATGGAGCAGTGTTTAGTAGATTCTTATTCATGGGTATTTAGGCGCCCATACTTATGAACTTGAGGCTACGGAACATCTAGGAAGTTTTTTTTTTATTCATTATTCGTGTGGTGAGTTGAATTAATTCTAACCTTTAAATATTATTTCGCAGATGGTTAAGAGACGTGGTTCTTCCTCCGCTAGTTGATCTAATGCACCTGCTGGACGTGGTGCTGGACAGGATCCTATGCGTGGGGGTGGTCGAGTTGGGTTTCATCCAACTAGGCCTCGAACAAGGATGCAGACAAGTGCTCATTCTGGAGTTGAGAATGGGGGCCAGCCCCAAGTTGTGGCTTCTCAACAAGCGTAGAACCATGTTGATCGAGATACTCCAGCTACAGTGCCAGTTGTTGCACCTACTGTTACATTATCGGCAGACGTGGTGGTAAGAATGTTGAATGTACTTAAGGCATTGGTGCCTAATCAGGGTCGATCTCCAACTCCTCAGACTACTTCGCAGACGCAAGCACAAGTTCAGTTGAATATTGCAACCTCTCAGGCACCTATAACAGTTGATCATTCAGTTGCAGCTAGAGGGAAACCCAAGGATCTGTTGAATTTCATGGATCTTAAGCCACCGGAGTTTGATGCTACACCATCTTCTGTAGAGCCTCAAAAGTTTTTAGATCGCTGTGAGAAGATAATGACTACCTTGGGGATGAAGGAGACTCGTGGTGTAGAATTTACCACTTTTTTATTCTCGGGGTCGCCGGAGGCTTGGTGGACTTCTGTTTTGAGAGGCGGACAAGTAGGACTACCACCAATCACTTGGTCAGAGTTTACAGCTATGTTCTTGGACAGATTTATTTCCTTGAGCAAACAAGATGGCATGGGACGCCAATTTAATGAGTTACGACAGGGATCTATGACAGTCACTGAGTACGAAGCTAAGTTTACTGAGTTATCCAGGTATGTCCCATCTTTAGTTGCAGATCAGAGAGAGAAAGTAAGATGATTTGTGGATGGAATTGAGGCTCGTTATCGTGGTCAAGTGATACGCGATGTGCATAATGGATCCTATTCAGAGGTGTTTGACACTGCTCTCCATTCTGAGTCCTATTATGAGATGGAAATGATTAATCGAGAAAACAAAAAGGCACATAACTCAGGTGGGTTTAGTGGTGCTACGTCTGGAAACAAGAGTGGTTTTGATCATGGACAGTCTAGGCCTACGCAGTCAGAGTCAGTGGTCCAATCTTCAAGGAATAGTTATCCATCTAGACAAGGGTAGCAACATCAGACACAGAGGAATGGCAGTGTTCGAAATGTTCTAATTGTGGCAGGAATCATAGCGGACATTGTTTTGGAGTTGGCGGTCCTTGTTATACTTATGGTGAAAGAGGGCATATTGCCAAGTTTTGTCCTAAGGGAAATTTTGGTTCTAGTCAAACTACTGCTCAGATACAGAGAGATGTTACAGGAACTCATGCTCACACCCAGCCAGCTAGGAACACTCCATAGGGTGCTCGTGGACAGGGTACTCAGGGTTCGCAGGCAGCAGGTGGACCACCGAGATTCTTTGCTATGGCTAGACAGGACATTGAGGCATCTAATGCAGTGGTTACAGGTATTATCATTGTAAACTCTCATGAGGCTTATTAACTTATTGATCTCGGTTCTACGTATTCGTATGTGTCCCCATCTTTTGCTTTATTCTTAGAGAGATGGATTGAGACTCTTGTTGAGCCATATATCATTACGACCCCATTAGGGGGGACCTTATCAGTGGATAGAGTTTATAGAGATTGTGTGATATCTGTTCAGGATAAGGACATCATAGTTGATCTACTTGTGTTACCAATGACTAATTTTGATGTGATTATGGGTATGAATTGGTTGGCGTCATGTTACGCTTTGGTTGATTGTTATGCTAAGCTTATACGTTTTGATATTCCTGGAGAAACACCTTTTGTGTGGAAAGGTATGACTCATGTGACTCAGGTAAAGATAATAATATCCTATGTAAAATCCCGCCGAATGATTAACCGTGGGTGTTTAGATTTTATCGCTACCGTTCATGACACTCGAGCAGAGGAAGTTTCTATAAATAATGTTCCTATTGTTCGAGAGTTTATTGTGTGTTTCCAGATGATTTGCCCAGGATACCTCCAACGAGAAAAATTGAGTTCAGCATTGATTTAGTGCCAGGGACTCAACCTATCTCTATTCCACCATATCGTATGGATCCTGCTGAGTTGAAGGAATTGAAGATTCAACTTCAAGAATTTCTTGATAAGGGATTCATCAGTCCTAGTGTGTCACCTTGGGGTGCACCTGTGTTATTTGTGAAAAAAAAATATGGCACGATGAGAATGTGCATTGACTATAGGCAGTTAAATAAGGTGACAATCAAGAATAAGTATCCCTTGCCTTGAATTGATGATCTATTCGATCAGTTACAGGGTGCTACCCACTTTTCTAAGATTGACTTGAGATCGGGTTATCATCAGTTTAGAGTCAAGGCCGAAGATATCACTAAGACTGTTTTTCGGACCAGGTATGGACATTTTGAATTTTTAGTGATGTCTTTTGGACTGACTAATGCACCTGCAACATTTATGGACCTCGTGAACAGGTTATTCAAGCCGTATTTAGATCAATTTATTATTGTGTTCATTGATGATATTTTGGTTTACTCGTGGAGTGAGGTGGAACATGAACAACATTTGAGAGTTGTGCTGCAGACACTTAGAGAACACAAGATGTATGCCAAGTTCTCAAAGTGTAAGTTTTGGTTGGGCACGGTTTCCTTTTTGGGGCATGTGGTGTCAAGAGATGGGATTCATGTTGATCCAAATAAGATTGAAGCAGTCTGAGATTGGCCTCGACCTAGTACTATTACAAAGATACGCAGCTTTTTGGGTTTAGCTAATTATTATAGGAGGTTTGTAGAGGGTTTCTCAAAGGTAGTTGCTCCATTGACGCGCTTAACTCAAAAGGGTGTCATTTTTCAATGGTCGGGTAAATGTGAAGAAAGTTTTCGGAAATTAAAGACGACATTGATTTCGTCTCCAATTTTGACCTTACCCACGGTAGAGGGTGGTTTCACTATTTATTATGATGCATCTCGAATTGGGTTGGGTTGGGTTTTAATGCAGAATGGTAAAGTGGTGGCATATGTTTCTAGACAGCTAAAGGTCCATGAGAAAAATTATCCGACTCACGACTTGGAATTGGCCGCGGTCGTATTTGCTCTCAAGATTTGGTGCCATTATCTTTATGGTGAGCCGTGTGAAATCTATACTGATCACAAGAGTCTGCAGTACTTATTCAAGTAAAGAGATCAGAATCTGACACAACGATGGTGGTTAGAGTTACTTAAAGATTATGATCTCACTATCTTGTACCATCCTGGGAAGGCTAATGTGGTAGCAGACGCTTTGAGTAGGAAGTCTATGGGCAGCTTGGCCCGATTTGTTGCCGAAAAGCGACCTTTGGTTATGGATATTCAGCTTTAAACCAATCACGGAGTTCGAATTGATCACACCATGCCTGGCAAATTACTTGCAGTTATGGTGGTTCAGTCATCCTTAGTTGAGCAAGTTAAGACTTGCCAATATGATGATCCCTACCTTATTGGGATTCGGGATCGAGTGCTGAATAGCGGTGTTAAGTCTTTTTCTATTGATGGTGAAGGTGTGCTACGTCGTCATAGAAGATTGTGTGCTCCCGTTGTGGGTGATGTGCGACAGCTAATTCTTGATGAGGCTCATAGCTCGCGATATTCCATCCACCCTGGTGCTACGAAAATGTATCAAGACCTGCGTGGATTGTACCGGTGGAAGTTGATATTTTGAAACATGTGACTAGTTGTTTAAATTGTTAGCAGGTTAAATATGAACATCAAAAACCTGGCGGAGTGATGCAAAAATTGATTATTCCGGAGTGGAAGTGGGAAAGGATCACGATGGATTTCGTTGTCGGTTTGCCAAATACTTTCAGGAAGCACGACTCTGTTTGGGTGATAGTGGATAGACTTACAAAATCTGCCCATTTCATACCTGTTCAGGTTACTTATAGCGCAAAGCAGTTGGCAGAAATTTACCTTCGGGTGATAGTTCGTCTTCATGGTGTGCCTATCTCAATCATATCTGATCGAGGTACACAGTTCACTGCTGAGTTCTGGAGATCTTTTCAGAAATCATTGGGTTCGCAAGTTGAGTTGAGTACAGCTTTTTATTCGCAGACCGACGAACAGTCTGAACGAGTTATTCAGATCTTGGAGGACATGCTTAGAGCTTATGCTATTGATTTTGGTGGCCATTGGGATGACAAGTTGCCTTTAGCAGATTTTTCTTATAATAATAGCTAAAAAGCCTTCTTCAGTTTCAACTAATAACATTATAAGTTTACTACTAGGGCTTTTCTAATCCTATTATTTTGGAGAGCAGCAGAAAGCTGCGTAGGAAAGAAAAAAAAACAGAAAGCAACTAAAGAAATTATTCAATCCCTCTTTTTCTTTTGAACTGGAAAGAAATAGCTTTGAAGAGAGTTTTTGGTTGTTCATGCGCGGTGATAGAAAGCTCGTATAGTAGCAAGTTCATAGATAGGTATGAAATCTTATTGTTATTATGTACTCTACATAGAGATTGATGATTCTTGTTTAAGAAGTGTTATTAACTATGGCTTAAAAAGGGAAGATAGTGGCTTCTTCTTCTTCTTTATAGATTTACATGTATTCAATAGCATGAGTTGGTAGGAACTAACCATCACAGCAACAGAATCCTGCATATACATACCCCTCCTTATATGTGAATTGAAAAATAAAAACTTATAGTAGATTAAATATAAAAATACTGTTAAATCTTTTGTGATAATTCAAAAACATTTTTTGACCTTTTTCCTTATTGTTCTACCACAAAGTTTGATTGTATTTGACATAAGATAAAACCCAATGTTCTACTTCAAAGGATTGCCAGAATGTTCTTTTGACTATTTTCAAAACTTTAAGAACTACATTATTGTAATAGTCGTGACCAACCCTGTAGTGATGGTTAGTAGGCCTAATGGATGATGATTAAGATTGTTAAATCATTTTATAGCTAGATAAATACAATTTTCTCCTTAATTTGTTCACTTTCTAAAGATAAAGTTAATTTGTAACATGAAGATGACTAGGCAAATCTCCTTAATGTACAAATGTACAGTTTTGAGTGTCAGAAGAAAGAAAGAAATAAGCATAAGATGCTTGGATAGTTATAGTAGGGATATTGAGAATTGATCCCGAAAAGTATAATTGATATTATTATTTGATACTCTGTTTAGATTGATCCTATTAGTCGTTATTCAGTTGATGTTCTATACACTACAAAGTTGGAGAAACTGTCGTTAGCGAGGTAAGTGAGACTTTAAGCTTTGATGCTTGCTTTTTAAATTTGCTTTATAAAAATTATATTTTTCTGCCTAGTTCATGTGTTGGGACAAGCGTGAACTCGGTAGAATATGTGGCCTTTGACAAGCTGCGGATATTTATTTTGTGAAGTGTATTGAGAATTAATTAGAGGTGAAATGTGAGGTGAGGTTGGGGCGTTGAATATATTTTCTTCGTTGCTGTTATAGTCTCTAAGGGCATACATAGTTGTCGTAATATGTTAGGGGCATTACTTATGCTGTCGTAATATGTTAGGGGCTTGTACATGCTGCCGTAGTAGAATTTTGGGGCATTATATATGCTGCCGTGGACTTGTCGGGGTGCTAGGTAGATCACCTTCATCGCTATTTATGACAAGTCGTGAGATTGGATTGAGTAGAGATATAGAGTGACATTTTGAACTTTCTTTTGGATCTTATTAACATTACCTTATGAGAGATATTATGTACATATTATTTATGTATCTTGTATTTTCTAACACTTGTTCCAGGGGTATCAAAGTAGCGGGTCGAGGATCTTACTGGGTTATATTTATATATAGCTCACTCCTTACTTACATATCTGCAGATACGGTTGCGGAGAGGGAGACTTGTGGCTGACGGTCTTTACTTGTGGATTCTGTTGCTGAGGTGAACCTTTGCATTATTCGTAGAGGTTGTCATCCAGCTTTAGTCATTTTTAGATTATATTTCTTTTCGTTGGGTTTGTATGCCCGAATGCTGAACTCATGTAACTTGTTTAGATGCTCCATGGTCTAGTGTGGGGTTTGGGTTAAAGATTTCTTATCTAAACTACCGTTGTTTTTGTAAATCGTTATGCGATATCTTGTTGGATAATTACCTTGTGATAATGGTTATTTCATGCATTTGGAGTTGCTTATTTTTTTATTTCAGCGTCTATAGACATTGTGAATGTATGGGGAATTGGTTCTCCCGACAAGTGTTGATAGCAGGAGCCAGTCACGCCCATGAGGTTTTTGGGACGTGACACCCGGCTACCCCAAAACTCTCCTAACTACTGACTACGACCCACCCATATGTATTTTTGTACGCTTTATAGAGAATGTTATATCTTATGGTGGATTTTGAGCCACAAACTTTTCATGTAGCCTTGAAGAAGAGTTTATTGCATCAATCTGTTTGATACCCCTTAGTACATTATCTTGGGCATCAGATGGATGATCTTTCTCTTTCTGTACCTTTGGTACGTAATAGAGCACAAGAGTTGGCTTCTTTTTTAAGGATGCAAGATTCTCCTTATTTGAAGTGGAGGGAGGCTTCTTAGTGGCAATTTTTTCGACAACCACCGCAACATTCTTACCTTCAAGATCATCATACTTGGTTGTTTTGACATCATCAACCCTTTTCTCATTCACAATATAATTCTTCAAGTAAAATTTTGCATCAGGAAAATATGACTCAGCCTCAGTGAATGGCTTATCATCGGCAATTATTTTTCTTTCCACCCCACCTTCGAGATACTTCAAATATTGATAGTAAGAGGATAAGATAATTTTATTCTCGTGTATCCAATATTTACCAAGCAATATGTCATATGAAGTCTTGGCATCAATCATATGTATCAATGCATTTGATTGAAAATTGTCCATATGAATTCCCAACTGGATAGATCCTACGGCCCTCTAACCCCCTTGGTTGAATCCCTATATCATCAAACGGCTTTTAGCAAGTTCATCAGTAGTGATTCCAAGTTTCTTCATTGTGCAAATAAGCAGAATGTTGACTCCGGATCCCTCGTCTATGAAGATTCTATTTATCTTTTTTTCTAAAATGTGACCCACCATGTAAAAAGGACGGTTGTGTAGGTTTCACCAAGCATAAGATCATCATTTATAAATGTGACTTTTGTACCACATACATGTGCCTCTTGTCTAAGAGATTCAGTAGACTTTTCAGAAGATGGAGGAACTTTCTTTAGCAGATTTTCACCTTGTGCTCCTTCTTTGCTGGTATTAAAGCAAGATGACTCAAGGTTGATTTAAGTAGTCTTTTCACAAAACCAAATTGGCAAGAATTCTTCGAAAGTCACAAAATATTGTGGTTTTTGGCAGTGATGCTTCACTACCTCTGGCCCTCTTTGAAAGCTCAACTAGCCTTTATTTTCTCGATTTCTTCAGCATTTTCCTTCTACTTGTCTATTTGGCTGACTTTTCTCATAGACTCATCTTCTTGGGTCTCTTCCTAGTCACTAGAGTCCAACTATCTCCATCACTTTTATCAACTGGAGACTTATCATGATCTACTGGTTCCTCCTTATGCTCCTCGAAGCGTATTTGGACCGGATCGAGCAAGCAAAAAGTGATAAAGATTTGATGATAATTGGTCTTGTCATCATCAAAGAAAATTTTCTTTTCATTTGCCAGTTGCATAATTTTATCCTTGAAGACAAAACATTTCTCCAGAAGGTGACCAACAAGACTATGATACTTGCAATAGTTTGGGTCATTAGTCCTTCCAGCCGTATCAAGTCGCTTTATCTCTGGTAGATCAATGATCTTATTCTCAAGAATTTCATTGAAAATTTCAGCAACATCAAAATCAAGTAAGGGGTTTTCTTTTTCTTGCATCTCCTTCAAAGTTAACTTTTGATTTGGACGTGCTCGAGAAGTCGTCTCCATGCTTTGCTTCTTACTCACCTTTGTGGTGAACTTCACGAGAAAAATATCGGCCTTAATGGATTCCTTATTGTCATTTTTGGGGACAAACTTGCTCTATCTTTTGGGTTCCTGCTTATCCATTCCCCTTTGAGGGTCATGGATAGGCGCTACTTCTTTTTCAGTCAAAGACCTACTCAGCTCTATGTCGTGTGCTCGAGTATCTAAATCTTCAAAGGATTTTCTCCTAATGCCTTGGAAGATATATAGAAGCTCCCAGTGCATTCCTTGGATGCAATATCTATTGCAAAAGTTTTACTAAGCCTATCTTTGCAGTTTAGGCTCGCATTTCTCCATTAATTGATAAAGTCAATAACTGGCTTGACCTTTCTTTGCCAAGTATTTGTGAGATCTACCATGCTCACCATACATTTTGTGCTATAGAAGAGATTTAGGAACTTATGCTCCAATTGTTCCCAATTATCAATGAAATTAGGCCCAAGGTTCGTGTACCGAAGGCATTTTCTTTTAGGAAGTAGACAAATTATTTGATAAGATAGTCACCGTGGGTTCCAATATTATTAAATGTCTCAACAAAGTGTATGACATATTTTTTTGAATTTTTTTTGCCCTCAAATTATTGAAATTTAAGAGGTTGATAGCTGGCAGACATTTTAAAGCTATCAATCCTTACAGTATAGGGCATGGAGTATGTTAAGAAAGACTTGTGGCAATATCGTACTTGTCTTTAAGGTCTCCTTAAATGGACTCTTTCAATTGATCAATCAGTATCATTCCCTATAAGAAATTTGTACCTCTTTAGCTAGTGGTGTTTGTTTTATAGGATGATCTATCTCGTGAACTTACAGAGCTTTCCCAGAAGCATGGGTAGAATCCCCATCTATTAAGTCATCCATCTTATCCACCAACTTATCAATTCGAGCATCTTTATTTTGCACATATTTGGTCAGATCCTCAATTTTCTTAGTCAAGTTTCCAAGCTGCTCCTCCATAGATGAGGCATCAGTTACCATTGCTTACATTATCACTGGAGATGTCGGAGAGTAACACAGATTATCGCATAAGTTTACCTTTGAAGTGCTCAGCTTATGTGGTGTAAGTAAAGATAGTGCATTGGTTGAACGACCATCGTTCTTTATGCTAGAGTATCTTGAACCAGAATGCTCAAGTAGAGTTAGATTCTTCTTAAGTGTCTCTGCCACATTACTTCTCTCTTTTGAAGCACTTGTATGGGACTTCGCTCTATTTGAGGTTGAAGATTCAAAAATGGGAGTTGATGTGGACGACACTTGATGTGTTTGTTTTCCTAGCATGCTGACCTTGATCCTTGTGACAACTTCAAAGCTTTCAAAAGTAACACCAAGGATGCTTTCTACTTCAACAAAGAATTTGGAATTATCGGCCTTGGAGAAAGTTGATTGAGAATTGTCCGAGAAAGTTGATTGAGAATTGTCCTTCTTGGAAGTTATTTCAGTGTTCTTGAACTTTCATGTCAGAGAAGTTGAGATGAGAGGTAGACATTGTCCCACTAGGCATGCCAAAATTTGTTGGACACTAAAATTTGAGTCAGAATAAGAATTAATCGGGACAAGAAAAATATTGCAACAATCGTTTTATTGATTTCAATATGTTAGTATTTCAATCTTTATGAATCTTCTGATTCACCTTTTCAAATATAAATTCAAGGATTTCGATCTTGGTCTTGAATTTGGACTTGATTTGTGAATTTGATGGATTCTGTCTTGGCTTATACTTGACTCTTATGGTCTTGATCTTGAATCTTGATGAACTTGAATGCTTGATTTGTAGCTTGTAGAGAAATATGGAGTGTTAGATCCACGAGCTCTCTCTTGCTTCTTGTTAGAATTCTTGTTCCTTTTTTTGAATTATGAGACCCCTATTTATAGTTGTAGGAAGAAAGAGTTATGGTGAAGGTGTATTTCTTTTGACTAATCAGATATAAGTGACATGGCGCATTTTATGGACTTTAGATTTCACTAGGTCTATTGCACCATTTTGACACATGGCGTGATCTTATTGGGTCTTTCACCTGACTTGGCATGCTCTGTCATTCGACATGTGTCACCAAATTGGGCCTCTAGAATAAGATGACATCCCGGGCTTAGTAAAATGGGCTCATTATTTGTGGCCCAAATCAATGGACTAGCCTAAAAAAAATTGGGTTTTAATTAAATTCATATTTATTTGAATTTAAATAATTGATTCAATGATATTAATTCACAATATTTATTTGGACTAGTACCTTTAAAATTTATATGATCACGGTGACATATACGAAACTTCACTGATACCAATTTTAATATCAATTGCACACATTGAGAACTCAAAAAAAAAAAGACATTACTTAGGTATGAAATGAGTATATAAACTGACTTCAACAAAAACTTATTAAACCAATTCATGGATATCATATTATGTACTATTTTCATACACTAAATATAGTTTTAAGAATACATCATTTGTATGTATAATTTTATATACCAATTTCATAAATTGAGACCCCCAAAATTAAAAATCATTTAAAATATGGCTTTTTATATATAAATTAATTTTAACTTAATCATTTAAAATAATACATGAATATTAGATTGTATCCAATTTTCACAGATTAAAAATAAATTATTAACATATAATATTTATTGGAGAGATTGGGTAAGAATGAACTATGGAGAAAGAAGGAGAATATTTATTTTACTTTTTAAAAATTGAATATAAATAAAATTGAAGAAATAGATTAAAATACGCTCATTAATAGGTTCCAAAATTTTAGCACACACAATAACTAATTCCTATTAAAATGGAAGATTTTTTAACAAAAATATAAAAATTCATTTTTCCTTATTTTTTTTGTTTTAAATCCGCTATTAATTTATTTTTTATTTTATTTTTCTTTTAAAGGTTACCATTAGCTGCAATCTAAGAAGTAGTGTTATGACATTCAATATATAAATTAAGGATGTATATTTTAATTTTTTTTCCTATTAGTAACTCAAATAAAGCCCGAGTCAATATTAGTGCTAACAAAAGTATTCAGTTAAAACACTAGGAATGATAATAATTTTGGATATCTTTTCTTTAATTTTGCATAAATATATAACCTATATTTATTTTTCTATGTAATATTTAGTTATGTCATTAACAAGACTTATTTTAGCATGACTTAATATTTTAAAACTATGATTATGTTTACTATAACTTATTAATATGTACTATTTATTTTATATGATTTTATTGAATATCTTATAGTCATAACTAATTTTATATTTTGTGTTATTTTCTTAAGGAACACTTAAGATAGTTGGATCTTACAAGGATTAAAGAAATATTTGAAGCACAATTTAATTATATGCTTGTATAAAGACTTTAACGAAAAAATACGAAAAACTCAAAAAACCTGAGAAAAAAAATCTAAGGTTGAAAAACTCGAATTTTATTGATTTGGTATGGTATATAAATTAAAAATCCAACATAATTCGATCATGTACACCCATTTTATTAATATAAACACCTTAAAGTTTAAAGAAGAAAACAAAGCTTTGTATTTTGTGTTTTATAAAGACCACGTTGGGTCGTGAATATTTAAGATTCAAAAGTATAACAGAATGCAATAGAAGATTTCACACTACGCGAAATAGTTATTTAATTATTTTCTTACTATCTAGAACTTTAAAATTAAATAAAATTTATATTATTGATTTTTTCTTTATTTACTACATTAAAATTCTTAATATTTAGGAATTTAAAATCAAGGAAGATTTTACTTCTATATTCTTCCTTAATTTATATTGTCTAAAATAACAAAACTTATTCCAATAAGAGATGGTCGTTTGGTTGGGAATGTAGTTATACTGTGATTAGTTATGCTGGAATAAGTTATGATGGGATAAGTTATGATGTGATAAGAGTTTGCATGTTTATATGTTTATTACTATTGATAGAGGCCATTAAAGTTATGATATTCGTCTTCTTTTTCACTTGTTTAAGTTTTTTTGTGTAAACTTTTTGCAATTTCATCCAAAGATTCTACACAATCGACAAAATCTTCATTTACTATTTTCCTAAAATAATTAGCATTTAGTTATTATTTTAATATTTCGAGAAAACATAATATTTAACATTTTTGAATCAATTAAAATGCACCTCATATATAAAAAAATATTTACAAATCTATTTAAGTAATATTTGCAGAAGACATGACAAAAAGTAAGAAGTTTTTCATATATTTACTTCCGTGGTAAATTCTTTGTTTATATATGACCATATGACCTTAATTAGAAAAGGAACTCAAAATGGCAAATTTGAGAAAAGAATTGTAGGCAATAGAAGAAAAAAATAAGTAAGAGTCTAATTAGAAAAGGAGCTTAAAGTGGCAAATTAAATTTGAGAAAAATTTGTTCGTAAATAGAGGGAAAAAATAAATAAGAAAGAGCCTCATGTTTAAGTAGGGTGTGTATCGGTCGGTTCGATTTGGTTTTATGTGTTATTGGTTCGGTTTTCGATTTTTAAATATGTAAAACCAATAACCAACGAATAAGATATTTTCCTATCGATTTTGGTTTATCGATTTTTGGTCCTTAACGGTTCGGTTTTCGGTTTAACCAATAAGAAAATACGTATAAAATAGAAATAGTAACAACTAACATAAAAAATGAAATCTTAGATACCGCCAAAATCCTACGCAATGTATTTTAGTTTACAAGAATCTTCAAACTTGAACTAAGAAAAAAATTAAATCCTAATTGTTGGAAGCTATAAATGCTTCAAACTTTTCAATACGATAATAATTGAACTTTATATTGTGTCTTTGTTGCCCTGAATAGGTTAATACTTTGTGAATCACTGAATTGTGAATAAGTAGTACATATAATAGATAGATGGATGGATAGATGGATGAATGGATGGATGGATGGATGGATGGATGGATGGATGGACGATGGACGGATGGACGGACGGACGGATAGACAGACGGACGGACGGACAGATAGACAGATAGATAGATAAGACAGACAGATAGATAGACAGATAGACAGATAGACAGACAGACAGATAGACAGATAGACAGATAGACAGACAGATAGACAGATAGATAGAGTTTTTATCGGTCGGTTCGATTTTTGCACACCCTATGTTTAAGAGGAGTTAAGCATGATTGAATTAGTGGGGGAAAAGAAAGAGTCCTCCTTTTTTGCATGGGAGGGGGAAAAAATTATGAAGCAAAGTGTGAAAGTCCTTAGGAATAGTATCTATGACATTAATAATTATAGTCCTTATCTGATATAAGTAAGAAAAATCATAATGTTGGTAGATAAAAAAGAATCCTAAAATACATGATAAAAAAATATCTATAAGGTTTTTTTCTCAAGAATTATGCTGGTAGATTTATTTCTTTTCCACAATTAATGTTGGCCGTTTTTTCTTTTGTATCCAAGACGGTAAGTCCTAAAAGATATATTAAGAGCAAAAAAGAAAAATACTACAATGTATACAAAATAGTTTATTCACTTTCTATATATTTATTATTAAGATGTATGTTTTTTTATCATATCAATATGAGAAGGATTACAATTTAGCGTATAGTATTTTAGTTTAGTTTTTGGATATATAAATCTATAAGTTAGAATATTCAATTAATATATTCTTTCCTCAAGTGTCTTACCCAAAACCGCTATCATTATAGGATCTAATGGAGGCTTTCGAAACTTCAACTCTCAATGCACTGTCTTTTAAATAAATAGGAAAATGCACCAAAAGGAGATCAAAATAATGTGACGATATTTATAAAAGGCAGCTCGATGGTATGCAAATAGGTCAAAGAAGGGCTAGATCACAAGTATCCATACTTTAAATTGATTTTAAAGAATAAAATGAAGCAAATAAGATAAAGATACAATTGATAAATTTAAATGACAAGTTATACGATTTAATATGTTCAAATTAAATAAACCTGATCACAATTTTATGTGATTAAGTAAATAAGTTATGAGAACTTAAAACCAATGTGCAGCGTCACGTGCAACACACGTATCCTAAACTAGTTATTCTAAAAGTGGGAAGCCCCAATTTTGAAAGTTGAAATACCAATTTGACCTTCACTATAAAAATAATCCCTCCGTCCCAAATTTCTTAATTTAATTTTTCATTTTACTTGTCTTTTTTCATTAATCAAGAAGAGACCAAAAAAAAAAATTCATGTTTTACCCTTTGCATTAATTATTTTTTCTTCAAATTGAAATGTAAACATCATTTAATAGGAGTACAATGGTAAACTAAGCGTGTTATTAATTATTTTTCTTAATCAATGTGTCATCTCAATTTGGGATGCAGGGTGTATTTTTTATTACATATTAGTTTGTAGTTAATGAGTGATTAATTGGAATTTAATTAAATACTAAATTATTGCCATATTGAATGCGATCAATTTAACTCATTGATCACAACGTTAAGACTTTTCATTTCTAACTTTAATGTTTTGTCCTTTGGAAGTCACCGTTTCTCAAGACTCAATGCCTTTTCAGCGAAAAATTTTGTGTCCTATTAAAGATGCCAAAATTTTGGGAGGACATAGTGGACGAGGTACATGAAATTTCCTCTTTTCTTTTACAGGTCAAATTGTCAAAGACAAATTAAACTTGATTATAGAATTTTCTTAGTCAGGTAAGGATGTAGTTGGCTTTCATTTTATTTCCCCAGTCATTGTAGATGCCTTTGTTGTAAACAATAATCAGAAATTAATAATCAATTGCACCTATACCTTTGCATATCTAATTCCTGAACAATACGTTAATTTAGCTACGAACAGTTTGCACCAGCTTACTTATATAGCTATGATATTCCTGTGCATTTAACAGTTTCTGTTGTCACTTTCTCTTTTACTTATATATTCTCATTTTTTTCTTTTATTTGTAATCTCCTAGGTTCTTGTAGAGCTATTTATCATGGGATATGGTATAGATCAATATGTTCTTCGCCTCTTCTTTTTCTATGAATAGTATTTTAACTGGGTCATTAAAAAGAGCATCTTATCCCATTTTAATTTTTATTGTTTGCACCTCTAAGCTTCCATTGGTTGCTACCATTTATGCATAACGTTTGCTTATATTTTACTACATTATAAGAGCCGACACCAAATCAAATCACTTTGTCAAATTTTTTCTTCTCGAAGTAATTTCTCTCCCCAATAATTTTTATTTGGTACATTTTATTCAGTTGAGCATCACAACATTTTTTATTTTTTTTTTGAAAAAGACATCATAAAAATTGATATATAAAAATAACTTAAGTCAGCACATTTACCAAATGAATAAAAGTAAAAGATTCTTTTAACTAACAGATTAATGAAATAGCTTTCTCGAAAAAAATGGTTTCAGTAGTTTACAACATTGGCAAACACCAAGACCATTGAGAATAACTATCATTTAGTCATTTAGGTGACACAACAATGACACCGAGAGGAAAGTATTGTTGGGTTCAATTGGTGTGAATGGAAAATGAAAAGTTGCTTGGAGGGACACAATTCTTCGAGTAAAAGATACTATTTCGCGAAAAGGTATGACTGTTTGGATGGTTATGGATGTTCGGAAAAGACACACTCTTTTCAATGGACAGACATGACTGTTCAGAAAGGATACACCTTTCTGGTGAACCATTGCCACCTTTCGGAAGGGAAAATTAATGGTTATATAACCTGCATTTTTTCACAGGTTTAGTACAAAATTTTTTGCACTTGAAAACATTTCTTGTCTTCTAAAATACTCTGTGTGACCATCTAACTGTTGAGTGAGTTCGAAGAGAATCCGATCGTTTGAGGTACCACTACAGTCAGATTGTTAAGCCATTTTATCTTGGGAGGAAAATTCCGCAACTTTGGGTACTTGAGGGGAATTATGTCCTTAAGGACACTCTGTGAATTCGGAGAATTTGGCTTTTTCTACTTCATCTAATTTTTTTAAAAATACTAAAAACACACTTCTTTGAAAGGTCGTTTTTTATCTTGTGTTGAAGGTGTTGGAAACTTCATAAGTATTCTTGATTTATTCTTGAACTTGTGTTAAAGTTGTTTTGCCAAAATACAGATTTTTGTGTACCCAAAAACAACAATCTTAAGGAAATAATTGAAAAAAAAAATTGATTGTTTGGTGAAATTTTTTTTTCACTAAATTTTTTTTTCATAATCTGTATTATTTGGTTTCTGGAGATTAAAGTTTTAAGCTTTCTACTCTGTTTGAACTTAACAAGTGATTTGAAGAAATAAAATTTTCATCACAAGCTAGAGATCATTCGGCTGACGATTGAAAGTCATAAAAATTTTATCGTTAATATAGAAACAAGGGGTGCTTAAAGTTGCTACAACTTTATAAGTAGTATTTTGATATACTAAAATTTACTGTCTTGTTGTGAGGAAGATGACTACTAACAGCCAAGTGAATGCTACTGCAATGACTGTGGTAGCAACTAATGTTGTCACACCAAGTCGTACGAGTGTTTCGCAGGCAATGGCACCAGCGAAGAAACCCAAAAAATTCATGGGTGTTGCTTTCAAAAGGTGGCAACAGAAGATGTTCTTCTACCCTGAAACTTTATGTCTTCAAAGATTCACATTTGAAGAAGCTCCAGATGTGCCTGAGGGAACTTCGGACCAAGAGAAATTTGTCGTTATGAAGGCGTGAAAATACTCCGATTTCCTATGCAGGAATTACATTCTAAATGGACTCCAAGATAAACTGTACAACGTGTATAGTGGAATGAAGATGGAAAAAGAGTTGTGGGTGCGCTAGAAAGAAAATACAACACTGAGGATACTGGAACCAAGAAGTTTCTCATTGCTAGATTCCTTGAGTTTAAAATGATTGACAGCAAGTCTGTTGTATCTCAAGTCCAGGAACTGCAAGTGATCATCCACGATCTCCTCACGAAAGGTATGAGTTTGATGAATACCTTAGTTGAACATATTAAAAATGTTCTTGATGTTCACATAAACTTTGTTGTAGGTTTGATCATGAACAAGGTGTTTCAAGTCGCGGCGATAATAGAGAAGTTACCACCTATGTGGAAGGACTTCAAGAACTACTTGAAATATAAGTGAAAGGAGATGTCAGTTGAAAATCTTATAGTAAGACTGTGCATTGAAGAAGACAACAAAGCCGCGGAAAGAAGGTCAAAAGGAAACTCTACAATAAGTGGAGCAAATATTGTAGAAGACGACCATAACAACTCCAAAAAATGGAAGAAAGCTGGACAGAAAAGCAATCAACCTAAGAAGAAATTCAAGAAAAAATGCTTTAACTGTGGCAAGATTGGCCACAAGTCAACGGATTGTTGTGCCCCAAAGAAAGGCAAAAGAAGGACTAAGCAAATATGGCTGAATCCAAGAAAGAAATGGACGATCTGTGTGCCATGCTGTCTGAATTCAACTTGGTGGGAAATCCTCGAGAGTGGTGGATGGATTTCGGTGTCACCCGCCACGTTTGTGCAAATAAAAAGTTGTTTGATACTTTTGCTCCGGCTCAAGGCGAAGAGAAGATATATATGGACAACTCTGCAACTGCAAAGGCTGAAAGAACAGGAAAAGTCTTCTTGAAAATGACATTAGGCAAAGTGTTGACTTTGAACAATGTCCTGTATGTACCGGAGTTACGGAAAAACTTAATTTCTATATCACTTCTAGATAAAAATGGATTCAAATGTGTATTTATTTTTGAAAAAATTATACTTAGTAAAGGAGAAGTGTACATAGAAAAAGAATACCTCACTAAGGGCCTATTCAAAATGAATGTAATGAATGTTGAAATCAATAAAAGTTTAATTTCTTCTTACTTGCTTGAATCTAATAATTTGTGGCATGAACGATTAGGATATGTCAATTATAAAATATTGCGAAAACTGATTAACTTAAAAGTTTTGTCAAACTTTGAGTGTGATAAATTAAAATGTCAAACATGTGTGGAATCAAAGTAAGCTAAGCATCTGTATAAGTTCGTTGAAAAGAATTCCAGTCCCTTAGACTTAATACATACGGACATTTGTGATATGAAGTCAACACCATCTCGTGGTGAAAAAAATATATTATAAATTTTATTGAAGATTGCACTTGATATTGTTATGTGTATTTACTAAAAAGTAAGAATGAAGCAATAGATGTGTTTAGGCAATATAAAACAGAAGTTGAAAATCAATTAGAGAAAAAGATCAAAACTATAAGAAGTGATAGTGACGGAGAATATGAATCTCCCTTTGTAGAAATATGTGTAGAGAATAGAATTGTCCATCAAACTAAGGCTCTTTATTCACCCTAATCTAATGAAATTGTGAAAAGGAAAAATCAAACCTTAAAGGAAATGATTAATGTCTTACTTATAAGTTCAGGTTTACCACAAAACTTGTGGGGGAAAACTATCCTTACAGCTAATCGAATACTTAATAGAGTGCCCCATAGTAAGACATAATCAATTCCATATGAAAAAATGGAAAGGAAGGAAACCCAACTTGAAATATTTCAAAGTGTGGGGGTTTCTAGCGAATGTCCAAGTTTCTATGCCTAAAAGGGTAAAGATAGGACCTAAGACGGTGGACTGCGTGTTCATAGGATATGCTAAAAGTAGTAAAGAATGTCGGTTTTTGGTTTATAAATCCAAACATCCTAATATCAATGAAAATACGGTGATTGAATCAGATAATGTTGAATTCTTTGAACACATTTATCCGTATAAAACTAGACATGAATAGTCTAGTGGGGGGTCTAAATGACCTCGAGATGAACCAAGTGAGGATGTACATAATAATGAGAATCGAATACGTAGTACACGTCAAAGAACATCAACTTCATTTGGATTGGAGCCTCAAATATTTAAAGAAGTGATGACATCTTCAAATTCATCCTTTTGGAAAGAAGAAGTCAATAGTGAGATTGATTTAATCTTAAGCAACCATACATGGGAATTGGTTGATCTTCTTCCAGAAAATAAACCTTTAGGTTCTAAATAGATCTTCAAAAGAAAAATGAAGGCGGATGGTACTATTGACAAAGACAAGGTAAGACTAGTAGTAAAAGGCTTCAAACAGAAAGAAGGTCTTGATTACTTCGATACATACTCGCCAGTAGCAAGGATAACGTCAATTCGAATGTTAATTACCTTGGCGGCGGTATATGGTCTTGAAATTCATCAAATGAATGTGAAAACAACATTCCTAAATGGAGAATTGGAGGAAGAAATCTACATGGAACAGACTGAGGGTTTTGTGGTTTCGGAAAAAGAAAATAAGGTGTGTAAACTTGTTAAGTAACTTTATGGACTAAAACAAGCACCTAAACAGTGGCATGCGAAGTTTGACTAAATCATATTGGCAAACGGGTTCAAGATAAATGAATGTGATAAATGCGTTTACATTAAAGACACTCCAAATCATCAAGTCATTGTTTGTTTGTATGTGGATGATATGTTAATCATCAGTAGAGATATTTCTGACATAAATGCTACAAAATGAATGCTCGAGAGCAAGTTTGATATGAAAGACCTTGGAGTTGCGGATGTGATCTTAGGAATAAGAATCCATAGAACTCCACAAGGGTTGGCATTGTCACAGTCTCATTACATAGAAAAGGTACTTGATAAATTCAAGTATTTGGAATTTGGAATTTTCAAGACTCCATTGGATATGAGCTTTGCACTTCAAAAGAATAAAGGCGAAAGTGACTCACAATTGGAGTACGCAAGAGTGTTGGGATATTTAATGTATATAATGAATTGTACATGCCCGGACATAGCATGTGCTATTAGTAAGTTGAGTCGGTACACGAGTAATCCCAACAAAACTCATTGAATGAAAATGAAAAGAGCTTTGGGGTATCTTAAATACGCTCAAAACTATGCTTTGCATTATAATAAATATCTCGCGATACTTGAAGGATATAGTGATGCAAATTGGATCACCAGATCAAATGAAGTAAAATCCATGAGTGGATACGGATTTACAATAGGTGAAGGAGCAGTCTCTTGGAAATCATCCAAACAGACATGTATTGCTCGTTATACGATGGAATCAGAATTTATCGCATTAGATAAAGCCAGTGAAGAAGCAGAATGACTCTAGAATTTCTTAGAAGATATTCCTTATTGGCCCAAATTATTGGCACCGGTATGCATACACTGTGATAGTCAAGAGGCAATAGGTAGGGAAGGGAGCATGATGTACAATGGTAAATCTCATCATATAAGACGAAGACATAATACCATTAGAGAACTTCTCTCTAGTGGAATTATCATTGTTGACTATGTGAAGTCAAAAGATAATGTGTCAGATCCACTTACAAAAGACCTAACTAGAGAACGAGTTGAGACGATATCCAAGAAAAAGGGTTTATGGTCCAGGACAAGTCAGCATGGCGGTAACTCTACCTAGTAGACTGAAGATCCCAAGAGCTAAGTTCAAGGAGATCAAACAAAGTTGTGTCTGATAGGTTCAACATTGTCAATATATCCAACTCATTTTTATGATGTAGACAATGTTTAGTAAACAAGGATGAAACGTATGGTGTGAAGTCTTTTAATAATTATCTAAATTTAATAGATTTGACCAAATAGTTTAATCTATAGGATTGAACATTTATAAATCACATATGTGAGGGTGAAGTGGAAGCCACTTCAAGGAGAATATTAGTAAAGTCCTATTCTCATGAGACCGAGACGTGTTCATGACTGAAATGAATAAAATCGTGAGAATCATAAACTGTAAAAGGTTGGTTGTGTGACATCTGTTGTCTAGGTGTACATTAAAGCTGGACGGTTCAAAGATATCAAATCTACCGATTGACCGAGTGCATCCAATGTATATTCACTACGAAAAGTTCAAAGAGAAACCCACTTATCCAGATGTAATCAGTCTTTGCTTGATGATCACATACTTGTCCGTAAAGTTTTACAAAGAGTAGTCATTCCCCATTTATGTGGGGGATTGTTCGGTTCAATTGGTGTGAATAGAAAATAAAAATTTTCTTGGAAGGGACACAACTTTTCGAGTAAAAGATATACTATTTCGGGAAAAGGTATGACTGTTTGGATGGTTATGGCTGTTCGAAAAAGACACTCTTTCGAATGGACAGACATGATTGTTCAGAAAGGATGCACCTTTTCGGTGAATCATTTTCACTTTTCTGAAGGGGCACTTAATGGTTGTATAAACCTGCATTTTTTTACAGGTTTAGTACGAATTTTTCTGTACTTGAAAACATTTCTTGTCTTCTAAAATACTCCGTGTGATTATCTAACTGTTGAGTGAGTTCGAAGAGAATCCGATCATTTGAGGTACCACTACAGTTGGATTGTTAAGCCATTTTATCCTGAGAGAAAAATTCCGCAACCTCGGGTACTTAAGGAGAATTATTTCCTTAAGGACACTCCGTAAATTCAGAGGACTTGGATTTTTCTGCTTCATCTAATTTTCTTTAAAATACTGAAAATACACTTCTTTGAAAGATCGTTTTTTATTTTGTGTTGAAGGTGTTGGAAACTTCTTAAGTGTTCTTGATTTATTCTTGCACTTGTGTTGAAGTTATTTTGCCAAAATACAGATTTTTGTGTACCCGAAAACAACAAGTATCACTAATATCTTGCTGAAAAGTTTAACTTCCTCAATATATGGTGTATGTAAGTTGCGTGAGGTCTCAACCAACAATAGGTCCATCCATCCTCCATTTAATTATGTAATTACTCTTTCTCATTCGCCAGTACATGTATGCTGAAATTCTCTATACAAATCGCTCCTAGCTATTCAATTCTATTACACGCTACATCTGATGTGTGACAATATTTATAGATGTTGTGCGTAATGACTAGCTAACTAACTATACATATTGGCTCGATCCTCTCTTTGAAGCATCCAACCCTTGTAACAACATTTATAGTCGTTAATTGAAAAGGCTGGCTGGCGACTCATAATTAGAAATGATCAAAGAAGGTAAAAGTCCTAACAATGATCGGCAAAGAACATAAGAAAACTCTACAACCTGATGATAGGCGAATTTACGCGCCTATATCAATATATTTTGCCCATATTTTAGCCTAGTTTTGAGAACAAATTATATATTTCATGCACTTTTAGTCCTTTTTCCTGTAAATGAGCTAACGAACATGATTAGTAAAGTTTCAGGTATAAATGATGCATAATTCAGCATTTTATGGCTTACTTGACGCTAAAGAAAGCTCACGAAGGAAGGAAAGGGAGTTTGGACGCCTAAAGGACCAAAAGTGATGCATGGAGAATCTGTTCCGGGCTAAAACAGCATTTCTGAAGACTTTGGGGACTTGCAGTAACTTAGTTGGATTTGGACAATGATACATTAACCTAGTACAATTGGGTTATGTATTTCATTAGTTTATTTGGATTATGATAATGTTACATTAACCTAGTACAATTGGGTTAAGTATTTCATTAGCTTAGTAGGATTTGGTTAAGCATTTCATTAGCTTAGTAGGAATAGGATATGGGTATTATAAATACCCTATCTTGCTAGAGATTTTAATTAATTCCGAATTCTTCCTTTACTCTACAACTCTTCTTCTAATTCTCCCATTAATTCTATTTTTCTTCTTCTACTCATCTATTCAACAAGAGAAACGTTACCTTGCTAAAGAATTCACGCCTAAACGGCTACCACACCATTATAAACGTGAAATCTTAATTGTGGTATAACAACAATGTCAATTGTGATTTCCTTCGAACTCATGGGTAACTAAACCTCTCTGTTGGGGTTATGGAAGCCGAATGAGATACTATCTATTGTTGTGAGTTTGTGAGTTCGTGACACGTATACTGCTTATATCATTATTCTCTTCATCTTAATGCAAATTCTTGTGGCTGCAGACGCATAGAATAATGCCAGTATAACACTTAACTTGTTCGAAAGAAAGGTTATTTGTCTGGAAAAGAGATAATGTCAAGGTAGTAGGGTCACCCCCTAAAATTCCCTACTAAAAAGCTAGTGTCGTAACTGGACTAACCTCTTGGAGAATTCGTACTGTTAGACACGCTTTAAGCTCGAAAGAGTTAAAGTGAAATAATCCTCGAATAGGTCGAAAGACGCCTGGATTTACCATCGAATACAATTCTCTATAAGCAGTTGCATGTTAGAATTCTACACACTCATAGCCAATAGAGACGTATACCTCAGAAGGTTGACATAACCCCAACGCCTCACTTATCATTGTTTACAACTTACGTAACAATCTTTCTCTTTTACTTTGCTATTTTCAGCTTTTATTTAATTGTTTTGGTGACACATTACAAATCCCCCCTTTTTACGAGACTTGCACCAAAAGTTTAGTAATTTTGCTTATTTGTTGGCCAAGCTATTCCCTGTGGGATCGACACCCAACCCAGGTTGGGTTCTATATTTGCTAACGACCGCTTTACACTCCTACGAGAGCTGTAGATTGAGCGTTATCAAAAATTGGCGTCGCTGCCGGGGAATACAAGTGTCAATTAAGTTCGTAATAATTACTAGACCCTTTGGTCAAAGATTCTCGTACTTTTACTTTTAGTTGTTGTTTTTGTTTTATTCAGGTTTGTTCAGTGCATCAATGGATGCACAACGTGAAATTGAAAGGATGGCTGCTCAAGCGCATCAGCAGAATATTGATAACCCAGGGCGTGCAACAAATCTTGATGATGAGGACCTGGGCGATGAGGAGCTACTAAACCCACGGCATACTGCTGAGATGGCGGCACCCATGCAGAGAAGAGATCGTCAAGCTAGGTTTAGGCCTGAACGCCGAGCTGTGCAAATACCATTCGATGATGATGATGATGATGATGATCTTGATGGAGCTGGTGCCACAGGAGCCATTATTCTTCCGCCATTAGCCCCCGGAGCCAAGTTCAACATCACGAGCACCATGATTCAGTTATTGCAACTCAAGGGATTATTTGGTGGATTAGCAGGCGATGATCCGAATATGTATCTCATCAACTTTATTTCTACATGTAAGTCGTTTGACAATCCTGGCGTTGGTCAGAATGCAATTCGGTTACGCTTATTTCCATTGTCTCTATCTGGGGAGGCAACTCTATGGTTGAATGGGCTGACTCCTGATTCTATTACAAATTGGAGGCAATTGAGAGACGCTTTCCTCGAAAGATTCTTTCCGCCATCCAAAAGAGCACAATTGAGAGATGAAATCAGCAACTTTCGTCAGCTTCCCACTGAAGCTCTTCATGAAACATGGGAGAGGTTCAAGACAAAGCTAGCGAGGTGCCCAAACCATCACATAACTAATATTCACCTAATGGAGATACTATATAGAGCCTTGAATTCAATAACTAAACCAGTGGTGGATAATGCGGCCGGAGGATCTTTTATGGATCTCACCTTTGGTCAGGCAAGCAATATGCTAGATCGTATGACGAAACAAAGTAGAGCTTGGCATACTAGCGATTCTGAGGTAGAAAGCCCCACTTTATCTATAGGCATGACTACAGACCAAAGAAGAAAACAAGAAGAACGTGATCAAGATTTAGCGCACATGAAAACACAAGTGGATCTTCTTACAAAGCATTTATTATCAGGGAAGACCGAAAAAGTGAAAGTTGTGGCGCTAAAAGGAAGAGACGAATCTGATTCGGAAGAGGAGGCCAACTACTTGAACAATCAGGGGGGTTTCCGTGGGAATACCCAAGGAAACCAAGGTCGGAACTACTATGAGAAATCTGGAAACAAGGACCAAGGTAGTTGGAAGAACAAGAATGACAATAATGGTTTGTATGTTCCCCTGGTAGACGTGATACCACCACATCTAATTCTGGAAGTATGGAAGACATGATGACTAAATTATTGAAAGGAGTGGAAGCAACGAGCGCGGGAGTTACTGAGGTAATTAATGATTTGTCCTCCATGAAACAACTAGTTGATTCTCATTCCACTTCAATCAAGCAAATAGAGCAGCAATTGAGCCAACTTTCAGCAGCACTCAATCAAAGAAAGGCTGGCACTTTACCTAGCGATACTGTGTAAAACCCAAGGAATGATGGGTCATGCATGGCCATCACTACCAGAAGTGGTAAGGTGCTGGAAACTTCAGAAAAAGGCAAGCAAGTGGTTGACGAAGAAGCAGAAATTGATGATAAGGCGAAAGGGGAAGATGCCGCAGCAGCCGATCCTAATGTCCTTAACGTCACTCCTCACGACGTGCAGCCTGGAAAAGCTGAAAAATGGAAGAAAGAGGAGAAGAAATCCGTGGAGAGAACAATTCCATACCCACCACCACCTTTTCCCCAAAGATTGAAGAAGGTGGCGGATGATACGAAGTTCAGCAAATTCATGACTATGTTAAAGCAGCTGACCATTAATGTTCCATTGGTGGAAGCACTTGAACAAATGCCTGGGTATGCTAAATTCATGAAGGACCTGTTGACAAAGAAGCGGGTAGTAAGCTATGAGCCGAAAGATAATATTCATCATTGCAGTGCAATTGCCACAAGGTCCTTAGTACAGAAGAAGGCAGACCCTGGTGCTTTCACTATTCCTTGCACGGTTGGATCTATGAATTTTGCCAAGGCATTGTCCGATCTGGGTGCTAGCATCAATTTGATGCCACTATCCGTCTACAGGAAGTTGGGGTTAGGCGATCCGACACCAACCAATATGAGGCTCGTAATGGCTGATAGGTCGGTAAAACGACCTGTGGGTATCTTGAATGATGTGTTGGTGAAGGTTTCTTCCTTCATCTTTCCTGCAGACTTCATTATTCTAGATTGTGAGGTGGATTCGGAAGTTCCCATAATCTTGGGACGGCCCTTCCTCGCAACTGGAAGTGTGCTTATTGACATGAGAAATAATGAGCTTTTATTTCGAATGAATGACGAAGTGATTCGCTTTGATATATGCAAAGCCATGAAGCAGCCCAGCGATATGAATGAGTTATCTGTAGCTGATGTTCATCATGAGGATATGAAATCATTATCTATAGAGAAACAGCCTACTGTTGAGCCATTATCTGCTGCGCCACTGAAAGTTGAGCATGAGGATAATGAAGATTATGAAGAACTTATGGGTGCTCTAACAGAAATAGAGTCTTATACTCCTAAGCAACCGGATTGTGATCTCAAGAATCAACCAACAGCGAAGACTCCCATTGACGAGACACCAACACTAGAATCGCAAGATCTCCCCGATTATCTAAGGTATGTGTTCTTGGAAAGTAGAAATATACTTCCGGAGAGTGCAAATGATTTAAGTGAACAGCACGTAGAAGCTCTCATCTCTGCTCTAAAGAGATACAAGAGAGCTATGGGTTGGACTATTAATGATATAATTGGTGACTCTCCGGGGAAATGTATGAGCCATCTCGAAAAAGATCGCATGCCCACAGGTAAGCCTCATTGTCGTCTAAATCCTTTTAGAAAATGATCCACCATTTACCTCGACGAAGTCTGAGTACTCGAGGTAACCATGTCGTGCCACGACAATAAATAAGGCGCTAGATGGGAGGCAACCCATCGTTTATCATTTTTCATTTATCGTTTATCGTTTTCTTTCATTCTAGTACTTGATTTGTTTTTAATTAATGAAAATCCAAAAATAAGAGTCGTGCCACGACCAAAACTAAGGCGCTTGGTGGGAGGCAACCCATAGTACTAATTGTTTTTATTGTTTTGAGCAAATATAGGTGCAAGAGGTATTCAATGAGGAGATTGGTTTCAAATGACTATTTGGATGTATTGAATGGTAAAGGTGGTAAGTTAGGCATAAGGATGCATAAGGCTACGGATTGAGCATTACTCATGCCAAAATAGGCATCAAGGAAGGCTAGGACTAGGTAAAACTAGGCCACGAACATTGCAAAACCTATCCTATAGCCTAAGGCCTCGGAATCTAGTATGCTATACACTATGCGCCACCCATTCTTAAGTGTGCTATACACTATGCGCCGCCTATGCTATAGCATTAGGTCTCAGTATCTCAAATGCTATACACTATGCGCCTCATATGTCCCTAAATGCCATAGACAATGCGCCGCATAGTGTATGGCATTCTTAAATAAATGCATGGCATATGCTATGGCATTCTGCTCAACTAGGCAAAGCATTAGGCACCACTTATGGTCACTTTTGGTCTCCAAATCCAATTTTAATGGGCCAAAACTCGACCCAACCTTTTCTTATAAATATGAGACTTAGTCTTGAACCAAAAACACATTGGAAACCTAGATTATGCAACACCTATAGTCTCCAAAACCTATCAAAAAGTTTCCTTTTGCTCTTTTTCATCACAAGAACATCATCCAAAGGCTTCAACCAAGTAAGTACTACTTTGTTCTTCATTTATATTTTGTAAGTACTACTTTACTACACCTATTATGAATTGCTAAATCTTGAAAAAGTATTGGTGATGTGAACGTGTTTGAATTATTGATACAAAACCAAGTGAGTGAACATGTACGTTAGGATGCTCTTAACTTATGTCCGACTTGAATTTGATTTTGATGCATTGTTATACTACTTGCAGAATTGCTATAGTAATGAACATTGCATAATCTTGTCACTTGAATACTTACATGTTAGAATATCCCGTTCATCGGAATAAGACTTATAACTGCCTACCGACATAGGAGGTTGAGTTTATTGATAGAAACGATACCATGATGTAATCCCTATGTAGTAGTCTTGTTATACCTAACATGAAAGTATTTCAAAGGTTGCAAGAAGTGATATATCTCTGATTTTCTCGTTGGAATATAGCTCCTAAAACGCATGTCGATGAAGTCTAAGTAATCGACCACTTTCACTTCACTAATTTGTAGTAACAAACTAAGTGTGGGGTGGTACCCCTAATGCTTGTGTATAGATTGTATCCATTGGGATTGTGCTACCATTAACACTATTTCAAGTCTCAGATACAATGGCACCCAAAGCAAGACAAGGCAAAGAAAAGGCTACCACTTCCCAAAAGAGCAAGAAAAGAGGCCGCAAGGAGCAAGGAGAACCCTCCTCGCTGCAAATACCTCGACTCACGCTTGGAATTAAGTGGGATACTTATGAGGAACTTCTAAGGATGATGACTCTGATGATGATTCCAATGCAAGGGGTATGACCCCAGACATAGAGGATGAGTCCGACTAACCAGGTTCTTCTTATTTATTTTCCACTGAGGACAGTGTACTGACTAAGTGTGGGGTGGTGGTATTGCATGCTATACTTCTCTACTCGCATCTATGTTTGTTTGCTTTTGTTTTATTTTTGTTTTATAATCTCATAGTTAAGATTTTTTTAGTAGTTAATATTTTTTTTTAACTTAGCTTCGCATGAGATTATTCTAATAGGCAGCATGAGATTATAACAAGAGTATGTGCTACAATTATGACTATTGAGACATTTAGGCTCCAGTTGTGACTCATTATGTGATATTGTGTGGTTCAATTCCTTCACTTGTTGGGTCAAGAGTCTATATTACCTCCAATAAAGTCGACCATGTGCCTTGTGTGTGAGAGATAATAGTATATTCTATGTTTGTGGCTGATGCTAGAACTTGCCTGGTATGTAAGCAAAGCAAAAATAAGGAGTGTAAGTTTAGGAGGTGATTTAGGCATTTCTTTGACAACCTATATTTGTTTACCTTCAGTTTTACCTACCCATGGACATCATCCTAGTTAACCCCTTTTGAGCCTTTAGCCTATTTCTTTGACAACCTTGTATGTAAGCCTAATCCATTTTGTTCAAGACCGTAATTTGATCCAAATTCCTAAGTGCTTTAAAGTGAAAAAGTCATGTGACAACATAAGAGGAAAATGGGTAAGTATGATGCTTTAAATTGTAAGGGTGCTTGAATGTGTTATGAAAAAAAAAAGTGCTATCATAAGAGGTATGTTATGAAAAGAAAAAAGAAAAGAAAGCTGAAAAGTGAGTCATCCTTAAAAGTGAAAAACAAAAGAGGAGAAAAAGAGTGGTAGAAGAAAAGAAAGAAGAAAGGTTGTGTGAAAGAAAAAGTGTTAATGATACAATGTGATGTATTAAGCGCTTAGGAACATAGTCACTATTCTGGCCAGAAATAGCTGATCCTACCCGTCCCTTAGCCTACATTACAACCATCAAAAGACCTACTTGATCCTAAGCTTAGCATTCTGACATTTAGTAGAGTATTACATTAAGGGCAAGCCTATGGTCATCAGTTGCTACATATGAATTCTTTGTGAGAGTGAGAGCAAGGACATTTTGATACCCATGTTTGAAAAATATGCTATACTTGTGAGTGATTATGGGTACTATAGTGTGAGACACACATGGTTGATGAGTTTTGGGTAGTTATATATGATTCCTTGTACCTTAACGTTTGCATGCGAGTTGATCACCATCACGAGTCTATGCTAGAGGTTAAATTGTTTCTACCTATAATCGAAAAGCTACTCTTTGTTGATAATTGTTGTGCTTGTCTTGACGAATATTTTGTGTTGTTGCTGTAAAACCCTAAGTTGATGTTTAGAAGGACATGATAGTTTGTTCGAGGACGAACAAAGCTCTAAGTGTGGGGTGTTGATGATAGGCGAATTTACGCGCCTATATCAATATATTTTGCCCATATTTTAGCCTAGTTTTGAGAACAAATTATATATTTCATGCACTTTTAGTCCTTTTTCCTGTAAATGAGCTAACGAACATGATTAGTAAAGTTTCAGGTATAAATGATGCATAATTCAGCATTTTATGGCTTACTTGACGCTAAAGAAAGCTCACGAAGGAAGGAAAGGGAGTTTGGACGCCTAAAGGACCAAAAGTGATGCATGGAGAATCTGTCCCGGGCTAAAACAGCATTTCTGAAGACTTTGGGGACTTGCAGTAACTTAGTTGGATTTGGACAATGATACATTAACCTAGTACAATTGGGTTATGTATTTCATTAGTTTATTTGGATTATGATAATGTTACATTAACCTAGTACAATTGGGTTAAGTATTTCATTAGCTTAGTAGGATTTGGTTAAGCATTTCATTAGCTTAGTAGGAATAGGATATGGGTATTATAAATACCCTATCTTGCTAGAGATTTTAATTAATTCCGAATTCTTCCATTACTCTACAACTCTTCTTCTAATTCTCCCATTAATTCTATTTTTCTTCTTCTACTCATCTATTCAACAAGAGAAACGTTACCTTGCTAAAGAATTCACGCCTAAACGGCTACCACACCATTATAAACGTAAAATCTTAATTGTGGTATAACAACAATGTCAATTGTGATTTCCTTCGAACTCATGGGTAACTAAACCTCTCTGTTGGGGTTATGGAAGCCGAATGAGATACTATCTATTACTGTGAGTTTGTGAGTTTGTGAGTTCGTGACACGTATACTGCTTATATCATTATTCTCTTCATCTTAATGCAAATTCTTGTGGCTGCAGACGCATAGAATAATGCCAGTATAACACTTAACTTGTTCTAAAGAAAGGTTATTTGTCTGGAAAAGAGATAATGTCAAGGTAGTAGGGTCACCCCCTAAAATTCCCTACTAAAAAGCTAGTGCCGTAACTGGACTAACCTCTTGGAGAATTCGTACCGTTAGACACGCTTTAAGCTCGAAAGAGTTAAAGTGAAATAATCCTCGAATAGGTCGAAAGACGCCTGGATTTACCATCGAATACAATTCTCTATAAGCAGTTGCATGTTAGAATTCTACACACTCATAGCCAATAGAGACGTATACCTCAGAAGGTGGACATAACCCCAACGCCTCACTTATCATTGTTTACAACTTACGTAACAATCTTTCTCTTTTACTTTGCTATTTTCAGCTTTTATTTAATTGTTTTGGTGATACATTACAAATCCCCCCTTTTTACGAGACTTGCACCAAAAGTTTAGTAATTTTGCTTACTTGTTGGCCAAGCTATTCCCTGTGGGATCGACACCCAACCCAGGTTGGGTTCTATATTTGCTAACGACCGCTTTACACTCCTACGAGAGCTGTAGATTGAGCGTTATCACAACCCATAAAGCTCAAGATACATAAAAAAAATCCTCTGAAATTTGCTAAATATTTTCTGATTGCTTGATAACTTTGAATAACAGATTCCTAAAAAAAATATTAGAAAGCTCAGATGTTCCCGATCCCTTAAAATTTCTTGCATGAGTTTCTCAATAATGCTCCCTTTCTACAAAGCTCAGAATCATTACAAAGCGCCATCTGCTCACTATTATTTCTAAGAAACAGAAACTTCATCCAGACATAGTATACATTTTTCCACTACTGGTCTGCCCATATGCTAAGAAAGTCGCTGCAAATGCATTTCATACATTATTACTGTAACATCATTAGTTACAACAGCAAATGGACCATGAAAAAAGGGCTAGTGCTTACAATTAATACCACTAAGAACTGAAAGAGCGACTCCTTTAGCGGCCTCCTCATACACCTCCCTTGTGGTGGATTCATACTCAAATACTTTGTCTGTCCCATTGCATATACCAATTTTCAGGAGGAAAAAATATGGGAGATGAAAAGCAGGGAAGAAATTATTGCGAAAAACACGTGATAGACACTGGTTTAAAATATGAAATAATTAAATACAACAAAATATGAAATAATTGAACAATAATGATAGTTTTCATCCAATAGAAATCAATTTTAATAGTGTTTATCCAATTGAAGTCAATCTTAATTGAGTATACCACAATATGAAATAATATTAAATAGATAAATAATTATTAAACATAAATAATATGTTCATCCAATAGAAATAAATTTTAATAGTGCCCACTCCAATAAAGCCAGTCTCAATTGTTTTTTAACCACAATATAAAATATGAAGTAATATTAAAAAAATAAATAATCAACAAAACATAAAATAATATGAAGTAATTTATAACTACTAATTTCTTAATATGAGATAATTGAACAATCAATTATTTTTTACCACAAATATGAAATATGAAATAATATTAAATAAATAATCAATAAAATATAAAATGATATGAAATAATTAACTACTAATCTTAATATGAAATAATTGAGAAATCATAATAATTTTCATTAAATAGAAATGAATCGTAATCGATTTTTACAAGAATCGTAATCGATTTTTACACTAATATGAAATAATATTAAATGACAAAATATGAAATCATAATAGTTTTCATCCAATAGAAATGAATCTTAATTTTTTATTCCACAATATGAAATAATACTAAATAAATAAATAAATAAATAATCAATAAAACACAAAATAATAAGAAATAATTAATTACTAATCTTAAGATGAAATAATTGAACAATCATAATAGTTTTCATCCCATAGAAATCAATCTTAATTGCTTTTTACCACAATATGAAATATGAAATAATATTAAATATTTAAATAATCAACAAAATAGCTTTTTGTTATAAAATGATAACTTTTTGTTGTAAGAATTCAAGTGGGTAGTTCTCAAGATGTCATTTGTCTTAATTTTGTAATAATATGAAATAATATTAGATGACATAATATGAAATCATAAGAGTTTTCATCCAATAGAAATGAGTCTTAATTTTTTATACTACAATATAAAATACTATTAAATAATTAATCAATAAAGCACAAAACAATAAGAAATAATTAATTACTAATCTTAAGAAGAAATAACTGAACAATCATAATAGTTTTATCCAATAAAAATCAATCTTAATTACATTTTACCACAATAGGAAATATGAAATAATATTAAATAATAAAATAATAACAAAGTAGCTTTTTGTTATAAATAATAGTTTTTTATTGTAAGAATTTAAGTGGATAGTTCTCGAAATGTCACTTGTCTTAATTTAAGGCTAGACTATCCTCCTTTATTATATATATAGATATAGATATAGATATGAAATATGAAATATGAAATAATATTAAATATTTAAATAATCAACAAAATAGCTATTTGTTATAAATGATAGTTTTTTGTTTGTAAGAATTCAAGTGGGAGTTCTCAAGATGTCACTTGTTTTAATTTTAGAATAGACTATCCTCCTTTATTATATATACTAGTATTAATACCCGCGTGATAATATTAAAAATATTGATTATATATTACAATAGGCTAACTGAGTACTTTGAATCATATTACTTTACTAAATTATTAATTGTCGTCTTAATATTAGTTCCCAAAATGAGAACAATGAATTGCATTATTCCTTAAGAACTTTAATTTCTTAATTTTTATTTTTACATTATCAATTACTCATGATATGATTTTTTTACTAATTAATCACTGAATACCTATTTTTTTGTTTTCGCCATAAAATTTTGAATTTTAATAAAGAAATAACTCTAGATTTCTTATCTTTTAGTTTTATTTCCAACTTATGTCGTGTAATTTAACTTGTTTGGTGATTTATATTTTAAATATTTTTTTAATTATTTTTTAAATGCTTTGATATTTATGGTATCAACTTAGCTTCTTGATATTGGTATGTACATTTTAGTCGATAAGAAGATACTGTTTGCGAAATTTTAATATAGAATATCACAAACTTAACTCATGATCCCCATCTTTAAACTTGGGCATGACAATTTTAATCACAATATCTAACTTACCCTATGATCTCATAGTTTTAGTTTATGTGATACACTTTTTTTTATCAATAAAAAATAATAATATTTTTCTTAATATTAAAAAATAATTTAACTTTAAACTTATCATTTTATCCTTAATAAAATAATTTACATTTATACAAATATCACTGTCTTGTTTCAGATTATATTCAGATACTCTTCCTCTCTTATTTAAAAAGTACTTTTTCTTTTTCATTATACCCGAGGACCCCTCTTGTTTCTAAATAATCTAATTTGATTTGATTCCTTGTTTTGAAATTTTCTGAAATTACATTTCTACTACCAGTTCTATTATATCATCACATAACATGTAATGAAATATTTTTCATATGCGAAAGAGTGTATTCTTTTTTGGCAATGTATAAAAATAGTTGTTCTTACCAATTTAATAAATGCCAAAATTCTATCATATTACATATTAAAATGTAATGTAATGTTATCACAAGTACAACTTCTTATCAAATTTGAAAATGTAAACATAAAAAGTTAGGTTTTTCGGATATACAAAGATGATATTGATATGTGTAGCTATCAACAAATATGTGATATGACTCATTTTGAATAATTTTTAAGAAAATCAATATGTCAAAAAAAGATTTCATATAAATTTGTTTTCTTCTCCATTTATTGCTTATTACAGTTGGATAAATTGATCAGAACAAGTCAATGCTGTCATAGTTAAGAAAAATATTAGACAAATTTTAATCAATGAAAAATAAAGTGTAACCCACAAAAGCAATAAAAATAGTAATTATTGTAATTTGTAAATACTAAAAGATAATACTACAAAAGTAAGTTTTAGTGGGCTTTGTAAATCTTTTTGCCTTTCTACAAATATGAATAACAATAATGATAGTTTTAAAAATTTTCTCTCACAAATTAATTATTGATAATTTTCATTTAAAAAAAAAAAAACTTGAAAACAAATAAAAAATAATACTGGACATATAGACAAAAAATAACAAAATTTATTGAATTTCAACACACTAAAATTTGAAAATAACGTAATCTCCTTGTTTAAGGCCTTAGTGGGATCATCTGCATTAACAACTGCAAAATTTTAGAAAAAAACATAATTTACTTGTGAAAAGCAATATATAAATATTCAAATAATTGATGTACTAAAAAACAAAGATGCAAAATAAAAACGAAAATAAAGAGAAGGCTAAAATCATTAATAAGAACATATAAATTACTTAGACAAGCAAAAATGTATATTTATACCAAAAAAGTACTAACTTACCTGCTAGTATTTGTATTTGTCACTTTTGAAAAAAAAAAAAAAACTATATTAATGTAATTGCTTGAATTGAGAAAGGTGATATATGTCAGAAGTTAGAACAAGTATCTCACATATTTAAAAATATTCAGGACACACACACAAAAAAAAAAAAATTCAAACAATACCTCGCACTTCATTTCTTTTAGCTTTTTTCTATGCAAAGCTATAGAACCTACATAAAACATAAATAAAAGTAAATGTTAAAATAAGCCCTTGCAAAAGTTATACAAAATGTATAATTTGAGGGGATTAAGTAATGAAGGAAAATATATGGAAAAAAATGGAGTAGCATAAGAGTTAACTTAGGAGATTTTTATCTTACAATTCAAATAAACTTTACTCTCAATGAATATATTTTCTCTACATAGAAAGGAACATGTAAGAAAAGGAAACCATTAATTTGATTATACCTGCTAAATATACTAAAATTAATTGTGTTTCATATTTATAGAAAATATTAATTAATAATTGTCTTAGTTTAGTAAAAATATTATATGATTAATTCTAAGCATTACCTATCAATTCAATCAAAATTCAATTTTTGTTTTATTTGAATTCAAAATTTTACATCTTTCCATTCAAATATTTTTTTTTTAATATCAATTTAAATATTTATTTTTACAAATATGTCTTTCAGTTGCTAATTGATTGCCCGATCATTTTGATTTACGCAATTTAAATTAAATCATGAATATTGACTTAAATTCAGATAGAATTTGATCAATTTTAAAAAGGTATTGACTTCCGTGGGATGGACACTATTAAAATTTAATTCAAGTGGATGAAGATATTATTTTATATTTTATTATTTATTTAATATTATTTCATATTATGGTGTTAATTTAAGGCTAGACTATCTTCCTTTATTATATATATAGATTGACATGAAATACTATCAAATGAAATAATATGAGTCCTAATAGTTTTCATCCAATAGAAATGAATCTTAATTGTTTATGCCACAATATGAAATAATATTAATTAAATAAATAAATAATCAATAAAACACAAAATAATAAGAAGTAATTAAGTAGTGATCTTAATATGAAATAACCAAACAATCACAATAGTTTTCACCGAATAAAAAGCAATCTTAATTATTTTTTACCACAATATGAAATATAAAAAAATATTTAAATAATCAACAAAATAGCTTTTTGTTATAAAATGATAGTTTTTTGTTGTAAGAATTCAAGTGGGTAGTTCTCAAAATGTCATTTGTCTTAATTTTAGGCTAGACTATCTTCCTTTATTATATATATATATATATATATATATATATATATATATATATATATATATATATGAAATATAAAAAAATATTAAATATTTAAATAATAAACAAAATAGCTTTTTGTTATACAATGATAGTTTTTTGTTGTAAGAATTCAAGTGGGTAGATCTCAAAATATCATTTGTCTTAATTTTAGGCTAGACTATCTTCTTTTATTATATATATAGATATATATGAAATATGAAATAATATTAAATACTTAAATAATCAACAAAATATTTTTTTGTTATCAAATGATAGTTATTTTTGTAAGAATTTAAGTGAGTAGTCTCAAGACGCCACTTGTCTTAATTTTAGGCTAGACTATCCTCCTTATATATATATATGTGTGTGTGTGTGTGTGTGTGTGTGTGTGTGTGTGTGTATGAAATATAAAAAAATATTAAATATTTTAAATAATCAAAAAAATAATTTTTTGTTATAAAATGATAGTTTTTTTTGTAAGAATTTATATATATATATATATATATATATATATATATATATATATATATATATATATATATATATGAAATAAAAAAAAATATTTAAATACTCAACAAAATAGTTTTTGGTTATAAAATGATAGTTTTTTGTTGTAAGAATTCAAGTGGGTAGTTCTCAAAATGCCATTTGTATTAATTTCAGGTTAGACTATCTTCCTTTATTATATATATATATATAAATATGAAATATGAAATATGAAATAATATGAAATACGAAATAATATTAAATACTTAAATAATCAACAAAATAGTTTTTTGTTATCAAATGATAGTTTTTTTTGTAAGAATTCAAGTGAGTAGTTCTCAAGATGCCACATTTCATAATTTTAGGCAAGACTATCCTCTTTTATTGTATATATAGATATGAAATATAAAAAATATTAAATATTTAAATAATCAACAAAATAACTTTTTTGTTAGAAAATGATAGTTTTTTATTGTAAGAATTCAAGTGGGTAGTTCTCAAGATGTCACTTGTGTTAATTTTAGGCTAGACTATCTTTATTTATTATCTATAACTAGTATTAGTCCCCGCACGATGTGCGGATAATATTTAAGTAAAAGTAATCATTAAACAAAGCTAAATTAAAAAAATAATTTAGATTTACAAATTTATTAAAGAGTAAAGCATAAAAAAATATTTCATTGACCAATAGATAAGCCAACATAAACTAATGAAATGTAAGTCAAAATCTCTAATCAATTATAGTTTCTTGAATAGTTCATAACAAATAATTCATAATAAATTACTTCAAAATGAAAAAAAAGTAGATAAAATCAATTTGAATTTGTTAAAAATATTTACCTATATACGAATATTGAAAGGAGACCAAGTATAAAGAAAAATTATTATCGCTCTAGTTATACCATTTATAACATTCACATTTAAGTCAAAATAGGATCATAAAATACTAAATATAAAAAAGAGATAAAATTTATCTTTAAAAATTTTTAAATTTTAAACGAATAAATCATAATAATCTCAAGCAAGATCTTGAAATTTTTATTTTTCATTCGCGTCAAAAAAATTGATATATTTTTAATTTTATAATAGATTCATTATTTAGTGAGACTATATTACGAAAAATTGTATTTGGATAAAGAAATCACTAAGGTAACAAACTTATTTTTCTCAAGAAAGAAAAATAATTTTTCTCAAGAAAAAAAAAACTTATTAAAATCAATTTTAACAAATAATTTTCTTGTTTCAAACCTATATTGTTTGAATATATAGTGACCTTCTCATAGGTTTCTTCTGCTTGAAATCTCATTATTAATTAGTGACAATAGTCCTTCAATATGCGGATCTTTTACTATACCAAAACATGATATTGAATAATGATTAATAAAATAAAAAAAATTAACCATTTTTATATAATAATTATGCAAGACCTCAAAATAATATATAATCAAGAAATTATATTATTCATAGTATAAATTTATATTTGTATAAAGAGATTAAAAAATTAACAAACTAAATTTTCTCAAGAAAGAAGAATCGCTATGAATAATTCAAATCATTTTCAGCAAATGATTTTCTTGTTTCAAACCTATGTTACATTGTTCAACCTTCTCATATGTATATTCTTCTGCTGAACTCCCATTCTGAAATATTGATAACATTTCATCAATATGTGTGATTCTTATTATGTTGAAACCTTTATATTTAAAGCCTGAAATTTATGAAGAAAATTTTGAATTAATATTTAGCAAACTATTGACTAATTCTTATTTCTACATATTCATAATGAAAAGCTTGATAAGTACCAATAAGGTTAATGATCAATAACAATAACAGTGAGAGAGAAAGAGAGAGAGAGAAGAAAAGTGTGACAATATTTCTGTGTTATTGAATTAGTAGGTCAAATTTTTCATATAATAAAAATAGAATGTAAATTATAAATTAACTTTTTAAAATTAGTACACAAATTAACTTAAATTATAAAACTTAAGATATTTATTTTTTTTAAATTTAACTTTTCCATATATACATCACTGAATTGATATAAACAATATTTTAAAACGTGATAAATGAATTAAATAATCCAAAAATATTGTGGCATTATATTTTTTTGTCTCTATTTTTTTTAATACATAAGAGATGCTAAAGCCACTCAATTACTCCATTTAAATGTGGAGATCTTGTTGAGGACTAATACCCCACTAAAGTAGATTAATACATATTAATTTAAAATTTCAACAAAATAATCTCCTTTCTTTTATAGTCCAAACTTTCCATTTAACAATTATTTCATTTGAATTAATAAGTTCATAGTAGATTTCACAAAATAAGTTAATTAATTATATGTATTTCCATTAAATAAATAATGTACGACATAATTGTAATATGACTACACAATCAACTAATTAATTTCAATTAATAAGAATCAATTTTATAATCATAATATATAAACTCAAGTTCCTTAAATTTAATGTTGTAAATTTCAAAATATATTTATGGCTAAAGTAGTAGTCAATGTTCTTTGTTTTTTTACCAATATATGTATATCAATTACGTAACTTAGCATATATTTTTTGTTAAAATAATTCTCAATATTAACTGATTTTTACATCAATTTAATCTAATTAATTTGATGAAAATAAAATTATTAGTAATATTATAAATATATGCTTACCATAAATCTGTCCTAATTTTATATCTTGATTATATTTAATTAATGTACAATTACATAAAGGACTCAAAAACTGAAACAATTGATATTGGTTACCTTTATAATTTTAAAAATTCAATCCCATAAATTTCTCATATTTTTATAGTTTGATTATATTAATTTGATATTAGTTACCTTTATAATTTGGGGAAGAATTTTAAAAAGGTAACAATTAATTTTTTTCTCAATTATTGATTTATGTCTCAAAAATTTCTTATAAAATTATAATTTGACTATAGTCAATTGATTATTTAATTATATTTATAATTTTCTAATCACTCAAATAAGGTAACAATTATTTTCTTTCCTAATTACGAATTTTCTTATATTCATTCATTTATTGTTTTACAAAAATAGCTCAAACTTATTTGCGATTAAAGTTGAAATATTTTCGTAAAAAATATCAATTAATTTTTTTTTCATATAAGTTGTTTGATTGCTAATTGATTATTAATTCACAAATTTTTCTTGTAATACTTTCTTGATTTACTCGGTTGTAATGAAATTATAATTTTTTTAATGTGATATCATTATTTATATTGTTTGCATATTTTGAGGGATGACATCTATATTTTTTATTTATTTTCCATCCGGTGTCTGGTGCCCTCATTGGAGCCCTAACTAATTCAGATCACGCGCTGCAGGGCCCATTAAGGTGGCAGCGCTCCCAACAGAGTTTTCTCCATACTCAGGGTCAAACCCTCGACCTCTGGTTAAGGGTGGAGCAGCCCCGTCTACTGCACCACAACCCATATTGGTGACATCTATATTATCATATTCCCCATTTGATAATATTTGTTTCAAGATTGACAATTAACTATTTTCTATTATACAACAATGTAATTAGTGAAATTCATACAAAGATTGTTTAATTAGTTGGATTAGTCTCAATATAGTAGTAATATCTAATTTTAACTATCTTTCAATTAAATTCGTATTTTGTTTTATTTGAATTCAAAATTTTACATCCTTCCATTAATACTGAAAGTTTCTCATCTCAATTAAAATATTTCTTTTCCAATTTTGTCTCTTGATTGTAATTGATTACCCTGTCATATTGAGTTACTCAATATGTCTTTTCATATATGTCAAGTAATTGCACAACTAATATGCATACTTTTTTAAAACATACGAAGGCTATGAAATAAATAAATAAATAATCGACAAAACATAAATTAATTAACTACTAATCTTAATATGAAATAATTGAACAATTATTTATTTTTACCACAATATGAAATGTGAAATAATATTAAATAAATAAATAATCAATAAAAACATAGAATAATATGACATAATTAACTACTAATCTTAATATGAAATAATTGAACAATCATAATGGTTTTCATCCGACAAAAATGAAATTTAATTATTTTTTAACCATAATATGAAATGATATTAAATGAAATAGTATGAAATCATAATAGCTTCCACCCAATAGAAATAAATATTAGTTATTTTTTACCAAAATATGAAATAAGAAATAATATTAAATATTTAAATAATCAATAAAATAGCTTTTTGTTATAAAATAATAGTTTTTTGTTGTAAGAATTCAAGAGGATAGTTCTCAAGATGCCACTTGGCTTAAATGTAGGCTAGACTATACAACTTTATCATGTATATAGATGTGTATATAAATATTTTACCAATACACACACACACACACACACGTATTCACAACCTCATTTGAAATCAAATAGATAAATTCACTTTTTCTCAAAATGACACTCAATAATTTGCAATTCTGTTAGGTTTTTGTATCTTAATTTCTTCCAAAAACTATATAGAAAAACAAAGTAGTATCAGTTAAGTTTAATGAATAATCATACCAATAATAAAAAATTTAAAAATGTAAACAAAATTGAAGTAATGAAAAATACAGGAAAGAGAATACAACTATTAATTGGAAGATAAAAAAAATAGCAAGACTAAATAAGAAAATAAAATCAGTTGGGTTCATAATCTAGAAATCATCAACTACTCAGAAATAAATTAAAAAACAAAAGACATATCCTCAAGCAATTAATGTCAACTTTTTTTTTTACAAATTGTTGAAGAAACTATATTACAATAACTAAATTATTATAGAATATGATAGTGGGTACGTGAGCGAATAGTATTCAGAGAAAAATAATTGAGAAGTTCAAAACTAATTCTCTATCGAACCGTATGTGTACACAACAATGGTCTTTTCTTTCTTCTGTGAAAATACAGTAAGAGTTGAATAAAACTTCCTCCTTAGTCAAGCGAGTTCTTGTTTCTATGCTTTCTTCTTCAAATAATCTCATAGATTGATATTGTGGAGTTAGAATTCACATATATATAGTATTTTACATAGAGATTTTTATATAGAAATGACTCTTAATTACAATATTATTTTACCATATATGTTGCTTGACTGCTAATCAATTGATAACTTTCATATAACTAAAATATGAAATAACTTTTTCATATTAATATTTACTTAAAAATCTAAACAAAGTAAAAATAAAAAAATTGATCAAATAATTTGGTCACGCAAAAGGCTGTGATTTAAATGACTAAGTTTATTTACTTGTGAAAAAGAGTCCCAACATGGAAGAGAATTAATTGAGATTATAATCTATAAGCAATTTATCATTTTTGAGCAATAAATTAGTAATAAATTGTTTAGGTAGAATTAGCAAAAATATTTCTAGCTAAAAAAGGAAATGATCGATATTGATGGAAATTTACTATAAATCGTTTGCTTTTATATATTTTTTAAAATTCATTAATATGGCAAAAAAGAGATTTTATGTCATGTAAATTATTTTTTTATGGTAATATTACACACAATATAGTAAATGCTTTATAGAATAACCTAACATGTTGAAAAAAGTCAATCTATAAAGGGAAACTAATACGAATTAATAATTTTATTAGCAATTTATAATTCTTAACCTACAACTCAAGTATAAATCGTTTAAATGTAAATATTATGCTTTAATTCTGATTAATATAGAATTGTTGAAAAGTAAATACTTAAAGTTTTCTATTTTTGTGCACTACATCTCCTGTAAATTTTTATATTTAATTGATTACATAATTATCTCTCTTTCCATAATTGTATTTTTCATTCAATATTAGTCAAACTTAGTTGATTTATATATACCATAATATGAAAAATTTGAATAAATCTACAATATTAATGTTCCTTAACTCTTAATATTTTTCATCCGATATAAATAAAATTTAGTTATTTTTTATCACAATATAAATTAAATATGAAATAATTAATTATTTATAAAATAGTTTTTTATTGTCAAAATGTCAAGTGGCTAGTTCTCAAGATGTCACTTGACTTAATTATAGGCTAAACTATTCTTCTTTATTGTATGTATGTATCTATGTATATATATATATATATATATATATATATATATATATATATATATAAAATAATTAACTACTATTCTTAATATGAAATAGTTGAACAATCATAATAGTTTTCATCTAATAGAAATGAATATTAATTGATTTTTACCATATTTTTACCACAATATGAAATAACATTAAACGAAATAATATTAAATCATAATAGTTTTCCAATAATAGAAATGAATCTTAATTATTTTTACCACAATATGAAATAATATTTAATATTTAAAGAATCAACAAAATAGCTTTTTGTTATGAAATGATAATTTTTTGTTATAAGAATTCAAATAGTTAGTTCTCAAGATGACACTCGTCTTAACTAATAATAATTATGTTAAATATGCATTTTCTTTTATAATTATATGATATTTTTTACAAAATTAGTTAGAATCAACTATGATTAGAATATATGATGAAAATATATTACTTTTCCATATAAAATTATTGCCTCATGATTACTTGTATTACAATTTAATAGCACTTACCATAGCCATATATGGTAATGATTGACAGTGTAAAGGTTTGATTTAATATATATTTGATTCACTTACCATAACCATTTATTTTTCATCCATAAGAGTAAGAAAATCTACAATTCACTTACCATATCCTTCTACCATTTGTATGATTTTCTTAAATCACTTGATTGATTGGAATATATATTTGAAAATTGAAATACAAATTGTGGAATTAGGAGTATCGTTTGATTGCAATATATATTTGGAAATTGGAATACAGATTGTGGAATTACTCCTATAGCTTGATTGGAATATATATTTGGAATATAAATTGTGGAATTACTCCTAATGATAGTGGAATTAGGAGTAATTGACGGATGATCTTCTTAAATCACTTGATTGATTGGAATATATATTTGGAAATTGGAATACATATTGTGAAATTACTCCTATTGCTTGATTGGAATATATATTTAGAATACAAATTGTGAAATTACTCCTAATGATAGTGGAATTAGGAGTAATTGACTAAATTTTTATGTCAATTTTTTTTAATTCTTACATATCTATGAAATAATCTATATACTAATTAAATAGAAGTCAAACTTAATTATTTTTTACCACAATGTGAAATATATAAATAATTATAATAGTGTTCATTAATAGGAGTCAATTCTAATTATTTTTTATCACAATATGAAATAATAGAATAAAAATAAATAAAAGTATTCATCAAACATTTTGCTTTATTACATATAAAGAGTTGAAATATATAAATAATTTTAATAGTGTTCATTCATAGGAATCAATTCTAATTATTTTTATCACAATATGAAAATATGATATAATAGAATAGAAATAAATAATAGTGTTTATTTAATATTTTTTACCACAATATGAACATAGATATGAAAATTTAAAAATCTATATATAAACTAAATAATTAATCAGTAAAATAAATTTTGTTGCCTAGAAAATAGATTTTTGTTGCCAAAATACCAAGTGGCTAGTTCTCAATATGCCACTTGGCATAATTTTATGCAAACTTCTTTGCTTTATTATATATATAGATAGATATGAAAATTTAAAAATCTATATATAAAATAAATAATTAATCCGTAAAATAAATTTTGTTGCCAAGAAAATAGATTTTTGTTGCCAAAATACCAAGTGGCTAGTTCTCAATATGCCACTTGGCATAATTTTATGCAAACTTCTTTGCTTTATTATATATATAGATAGATAGATATGAATTAATATTTAATATTTAAATAATCAACAAAATAGCTTTTTGTTATGAAATGATAGTTTTTGTTATAAGAATTCAAATAGTTAGTTCTCAAAATGACACTTGTCTGAACTAATAATAATTATGTTAAATATGCATTTTCTTTTATAATTATATGATTTTTTACACAATTAGTTAAAATCAACTATGGTCAGAATATATGATGAAAATATATTACCTTTTCATATAAAATTATTACCTCATGATTAGTTGTATTACAATTTAGTAGCACTTACCATAGCCATATATGGTAATGATTGGCAGGGTAAAGGTATGATTTAATATATATACGATTCACTTACCATAGCCATCTACTTTTCATCCATGGGAGTAAGAAAATCTACATTTCACTTACCATATCCATCTACCATTTGTATGATTTTCTTAAATCACTTGATTGATTGAAATATATATTTGAAAATTGAAATACAAATTGTGGAATTAGGAGTATCGTTTGATTGCAATATATATTTGAAATTTTGAATACAGATTGTGGAATTACTCCAAATGATAGTGGAATTAGGAGTAATTGACGGATGATCTTCTTAAATCACTTAATTGATTGGAATATATATTTGGAAATTGGAATACAGATTGTGGAATTACTCCTATAGCTTGATTGGAATATATATTTAGAATATAAATTGTGGAATTACTCCAATGATAGTGGAATTAGGAGTAATTGACGGAATTTTTATGTTGATTTTTTTAAAATTTTTACATATCTATGAAATAATCTATATACTAATTAAATAGAAGTCAAACTTAATTATTTTTTACCACAATGTGAAATATATAAATAATTATAATAGTGTTCATTAATAAGAGTCAATTCTAATTATTTTTTATCACAATATGAAATAATAGAATAAAAATAAACAAAAGTATTCATCAAACATTTTGCTTTATTATATATATAGTATTGAGATATATAAATAATTATAATAGTGTTCATTCATAGGAGTCAATTGTAATTATTTTTATCACAATATGAAAATATGAAATAATTGAATAAAAATAAATAATAGTGTTCATTCAATATTTTTTACCACAATATGAAAATATTTATAAAATTTAAAAATATATATGTAAAATAAATAATTAATCAGTAAAATAAATTTTGTTGCCAAGAAAATAGATTTTTGTTGCCAAAATACCAAGTGGCTAATTCTCAATATGCCACTTAGCATAATTTTATGCAAACTTCTTTGCTTTATTATATATATAGATATATTAAAAGTGTGAAGACCCTTAGAAAAGTGATTCGAACTTTTTGCCCTTCATTAAAACACTCTACAATAGATAAAATAGTCTTTTTCACCCTTTTAATTATTATTTAATTATTTTTATAATATTTAAGATTTTAAAATTGACTAAAATTTTTATTGTTAAATTATTAAATTTTTCTCATTTGAATTATGTAAGAAGTCCTAAAATAAAAAGAATTTTTGCATGGAAGGGAAATTTTACAAAACTTTATAACAATTCCTTAACGTAATGGGAGTCATATATATTATAGCACGTTATATTAAAAAATTTAGAAAAAAATCCCAAAAGCTCATTGAAGGCCCAAAACTTTTAAGTATTTAAACAAAAAAAAAAAAAGCCCGTTCTTTTAACTTTGGTGGTCCTTTTTTTTTTTTTTTTCCGAATTTTTTTTCATATAATCAAACGGTCGTTTGTTAAAAATAAAAAACCTAAATGTCTATTAAATTTTAAATAGATTTTAATTATCTTTATAAATCACTTTAAAATTAGGATTCCTTTAACCAATTAATTAATGATAGTTATTTCTTTATTTAGGTTTAAACCTATTCTTGATCCACAAAAGCTATTGAGAAGTTTTCCTTATGAAATTTGGATGTATCTTATGATTGAAGAGACAAATTTGTTTGTGATTTGAGGTAAGTTTTCTAAATTTTTAGTATGTTCTTGAGTTTATAATAAATAATTTATCATTTATTATTGATAGACAATTGTTAATTGAGAAGTTGATGCAAGTTTTTTAAAATTTTAATATGTTCATTAAGTTACCTTGATAGACAATTGCTCATCGAGAAGTTTCTTTTGTGAAATCTAGATATATCTTATGATTGAAGAAACAAATCTGCTTGTGCTTTGAGGTAAGTTTTCTAATTTTTTAGTATGTTTTTGACTTACAATCTTAAAAGTATCTATGATTAAAGAATAAATTTGTTTGTGATTTGAGATAAATTTTCTAAAATGTTAATATGTTTTTGAAGCTTACAATAATAAAATTATCATGTATTCTTGGTGGACAATATTTATTTTTCTTTTTTAAATATTAATGCTATCAATGATTGAAGAGACAAATTTACTTGTGATTTGAGGTAAGTTTTTTAAATTTTAGTATATCTTTTTATGTTTATAAAAATAAATTATCATGTTTTTTTTATATAAACAATTGCTAATTGAGAGTTTTCTATTGTGATTTTAGTATGTTCTTGAAGTTTAAATAATAAATTATTATGTATTCTTGATATATAATTTCTAATTGAGAAGCTTTTTGTGATTTTTATTTATAATAACACATATACAATTAATAATTCAAAATTGACTTATCTACAGTGTTGAACACAAGAAATCGGTTAGTCATTCTAATTCTATATGATTTTTCTATTAAAATTTAATTTTATGCAATTATTTCAATTGTGAAAAAACTACGGGATATGATCATTATCTATATCTATATCTATATCTATATCTATAGCTATATCTATATCTATATCTATATCTATATCTATATCTATATCTATATCTATATCTATATCTATATCTATATCTATATCTATATCTATATCTATATCTATATCTATATCTATATCTATATCTATATCTATATCTATATCTATATCTATATCTATATCTATAATATATTAAAAGTGTGAAGGGCCTGAACTTTTTGACCTTCATTAAAAGTCTCTACTTTAGACAAGATCATTTTTTTCACTATTTTTTTCTAATATTAAGAGTTGAAAATTAATTAAATATATTTATGGCAAAACCTTTCCTTATTAGAATTTATCATAATTAATGACAACTAATACTTTTTTCAATAGTTAAGAATTCTAAATCAACTGAATTTGATTTTAAGATGATTTGAAAAATCTAAAAATAAATATAAAAATTTTAAAATAAAATTTTTTTAAGAAGTACTGAGAAAGACCCTAGAGAGGTTGATCATACTCGGATCAAATACATGCTCTAGGTTCGTATTCTCTTCTGATTAATTTCTTATGAGTTTAACTTAATATGCACTATTATTCTAATTCCTATCATTTATATGTAATTATATGTCTAACTTAATCTGATAGAGTAAAAAATAGGATTAGTGTCCCTGCAATATTAAGGTTGGATAGACTATGATCTTTTGTTTGTTTATGATTTTAGACATTATTTTATCATGTATGGAAAGTTGTATTCATTGCAGAAAGAGAGCATGATGTGTTTGTTTAACTTTTACACTTCATTAAAAATCTCCACAATAGATAAATTCATTTAATTTTAAATAATAAAATGTTACACGTGAGAAGCACGTGCGATCAAACTAGTATATATAGATAGATATGAAATATGAAATAATATTAAATACTTAAATAATCAACAAAATAGTTTTTTGTTGTAAAATGATAGTTTTTTTTGTAGGAATTCAAGTGAGTAGTTCTCAAGATGCCACTTGTCTTAATTTTAGGCTAGACTATCCTCTTTTATTATATATATAGATAGTTATGAAATATAAAATAGTATTAAATATTTAAATAATCAACAAAATAGTTTTTTGTTATAAAATGATAGTTTTTTGTTGTAAGATTCAAGTGGGAAGTTCTCAAGATGCCACTTGCCTTAATTTTAGGCTAGACTATCCTCCTTTTTTATTTATTAAGATATGAAATAATATTAAATCATAATAGTTTTCATCCAATAGAAATGAATCTTAATATTTTCGATCATAATATAAAATAATATTAAATAAATAAATAAATAATCAATAAAACACAAAATAATAAGAAATAATTAATTACTAATCTTAATACGAAATAATTGAACAATCATAATAGTTTTCATCCAATAGAAATCAATCTTAATTGTCTTTTACCACAATATGAGATGCTCTTAGGCTTGAGTATAATAATCTTATCCTTAAAGAAGAGGATTACTGGAAAATGCGTTCCCGTACAAACTAGCTTAACAATGGTGACGCTAATACAAAATTTTTACACATCTCCGTCGTTAATAGACGAAGGAAAAATGAAATCTCTTATTTTCAAGATGATAATAACAACTGGATTTCTAATCCCCAGGAAATTATCGATCACACCATGACCTACTTTACTAATTGTTTTACTACTAGTCACGTCACTACTTACTGGTCTCATATCAAGCACTCTACTCTAAGTTTCCACATTCCCGACCTCACTGTTCTAGATAGTCCTCTTCAGGACTTAGAAGTCACTCAGACTATCTTCTTTTTCAAGCCTTTTAAAGCACCCAGATCGGATGGTCTTCATCCATATTTTTTCCAATCCTAACGAAAAATGGTGGGCATATATGCCACAAAGTCTTTGCCAATCAATCCGCCCCTACTTCCTTGAATGATACCCTCCTTTGCCTCATCCCAAAATTTGAAAATGCTAACCACTTAAAGAACTTTCGTCTTATAAGTGTAACACTGCTTACAAAATTATCACAAAAATTTTTGCTAAACGCATTAAACCTTATCTCCCTAAATTTATAGGACCTTACCAAACAAGATTCTTAAAGGGAGAAGAGCTTGTGATAATGTCATTCTCATCCAAGAGCCTATGACCAACCTTCGTAAAAACAAAGGAAAAAAAGGTTGCTTTATGCTTAAAATGGACTTAGAAAAAGATTTCGATCATCTAGAAGGCTCTTTTGTTTACCGTACCCTGTTGTATTTTAAATTTTCTCCTAATATCGTTAAGCTTATCATGCACTGTATTTCTATTAGCAACATAGCTAGCTTAATCAATGGGTCTCAGACTAACTATTTTTCTCCCGTGAGAGAAATCCATCAAGGTGACCCTATGTCACCGTATACTTTCATTCTTGTATGGAATTGCTTTCAAAGTTATATCACATCAAGTTGATCTCCTAAAATGGGGCTCTATTATACTAAGCCTAAATTCCCCTCCACTTTCTTACTTGTTTTTTGTGGATGACTTAACGTTGATCTCTAAAGCAACTCACAATTCTATTCACACTATGCATGATAGTATGAACTACTTTTGTATCCTATCTAAGCAAAAAATTAATGCGGCCAAATCTGAAGCCACTTTCTCCTCAGGTTGTTCGAACGACTTTAAACATTTTGTCAAAACTAAGTTTGGCATTTCCCCTTCTGATAAGTTTGGTAAATACTTGGGGTTCCCAATTCTAAACCATAAAACTAAACATAGGGACTTTAAATTCCTTATAGACAATATCAAGAAAAAACTAGCTTCTTGGAAAACCCCTTTCCTTTCTCAAGTTGGTAAGTTAGTCCTAGTGAAATCGTCCCTCAATTCTATCTCGGCGTATATAATGCAATACCTCTGGCTTTCTACAAAAAATTGCAACTCCATAGATCAAATACAATGTGAATTTCTTCGGGGATCTACTGCACAGAAAAGAAAGGTCAATTATTGAAACACCTTGGCTTTTTACCTTTAGAAATTTCTTGAGTTTTGAGCTTCTGGAGATCATACAACTTGAGAGTACTTATTGTATGATGTGGGTATGGTTTAGAGTCCTTGGTTGTATGATACTTAGTATGGTTTTGGTTGGTTTTTGTCTAAGATATGAGAAGGCATCATACTAGTCGTATGCTAGGGTACAGGAAGTATAGTGCCAAACTGTATGATGTCCTATGTTTAGCCTTGACATTCTGCTTAGGGTACGACTAGTTGGGTACTTGGGGTATGGTGATGGTATGGTTTGGGCAAGGGGAGTCGTATGTTGGAAAAAATATGGAGTCTAACTTTCTATCCTGGGTACAAGTTAGGGGTACTACTCGTATGATGGGGTACGAGTGAGGTGCCTAAACCGTACCCACCTGCGGAAATTTCTACAATTTAAGTTAGGGGTATTCTGGATATTTACCCTCTTAAACTCTTTTTACCCCACGACTTAAAACACTTTTGGGACTTCATTTACCCTATTATTCTCAATCAGAAACACTTTAAACACTATCAAATCTCTCTCAAACTCTTAGGTTAAGTAGAGGCTAGGGTTTCCTTCAAGGTGGTCAATTAAGTCTCTAAGGGGTGGTTTCTCTCCATACTCTTTGGTATCTAAGGCATGTTACTCCTCCCTCATTGTTAGTTTGTATAAATTCATATTATAATGAATGGTTTTCATGGTTTAATTGTGGGTATTATTTTGTTTTGAACTATATGTTGGGGGGTTTGGTTGTAAATGGTTGGATATTGTTTTCCTATGCTTTACTTATTTTTTTCATATTATAATTATGGTTTGAACATGTGATTGCATGGGAATGGTCAATTGGTACTTGGTTTTGGTTTTGGAAACTATATGCCCTAAATATGTTTGTTAAAATGCCCATGAGAATGGATTTGTCGCATAGTTTGACTTTTATTGAAACTATTGCATTGCATAATATGGTAATGGAACCTAAATTGGTTTAAATGGCTTTAAATGGTTTGGTAGGGCCTTGGTGGCCATGGTATTGGTTTAATTGGAAATCATGTGGGGTGCATAGGAATCCCCTAAGTGTTGGCTAATGATATTTCTTGCAAGCTATAGTCGGTATGACGATACCACTACATAATGCCTTGGTAATTAACACATGGAATTGGTGGTTTGATTGTGTGCTAATGGTTTTAATTGAGAAATAATGGCCGGTTGTGATAGCTTACTGTGAAGGTGTGAGTCTGATGGATGAACACCGGAAACTCATATTTTCCGACATGAAGGTTGGTCTTGGAGACCTTATACTTGTGGGGTACACGGCTGTCACCTAAGTTTATAACTGTATATATGTATCATGGAGGGTGATGTTGGGTGTATTTATGCATTCTAGCATCACTATTCTAGACTTTTTAGTCTTGTTTTGAGGATGATTCTAATATATAATGGTTAATAATGATATAAATGTGTTAAAACATGTATTTATGATGTTAAGAGTGAGTTTCAAACAAGTTTGTACCTAAAAGATTCATTTAGAGTTCAACCCGAAAAACTAGCATTACTAGCTTGAGCTAGGTGTTTGTCTAGTCGCCGTGTTGGGTTCTAATGTGTTTAATGAGTTCCTAAGGATGTTATTATGTATTTATATGTGAAACAACTTGTTGATAATGCTCAAGGGTCAATTGGATCAAGCCAAGGGTCAAAATAATGAGTTAAAGATCAAAGTGAAATTAGCCTATGCTTAGCTCGTGTTTCTAGTTCGTCGTGTTGGATGTTGTGCTGTTTTTTGCTTTAAATTATTGTGTTTAATGTTATAGGATGCTTTTTTAATGGATTATTATGATATATTAAGGATATACAAGCTTTAAATCAAGTGGGGACAACTAAAAAAGGCCCGGAATGACTCAACGAAGTCACAATACGCAGATTGATGCACTTTTGGACCCCTGGAATATCTATGGCTCGTGAGACTTCTAGAAGCGGCCAATTGACTTGTGAAAAACACCAATGGAATCATAAGAGTCCCGAAATTGCAAAAATGTGGCGCGTGTTGGTCTTGGAGGCGATTAGATCGCGACGCGGGCTCATTTCGGTGCCCCCTTTGCCTTAGAAATTTTTTTGAGAACAAATTCCAGCGAGGTAGGGAGATATTGAGGCGCCTCCCCACCTATTCCAGGGCTAAATAACTGAAGGTTTTCTTGTCCAACACGAAAAGGTCTTGCTCCTACACTATAAATACATGTTGTATTACATTTTTACACAACTTTTGGATATCTTGGAGCATTGGAGGCTACCACAACTTCTCTTTAGGGTTTTATTATCTATAATTTAGTTTATTTTATGATTTGTATCATCATTCCAAGGGATTGGATGATGAATATTTCCATTAAAGGCTAAAACTCCCTTTCCGGGGTTAAGTCCAAGATCATGACTACTTTCGTTTTAAATACAACAAGCGTTAAATATTGGCCATTCTGTATCAACAAGCGTTTTAAACCACAACTTAATTTAAAACGAAAGTAGTCATGATTTTGGCCTTAATCCTGGAAAGGGAGTCTTAGCCTTGATTGGACATATTCATCATCCAATCCCTTGGAATGATGATACAAACCATAAAAGAAACTAAATTAAAGATAATAAAACCCTAAAAAGAAGTTGTGGTAGCCTCCAATGCTCCAAGATGTCCAAAATTTGTGTAAAAATGTGATACAACATGTATTTATAGTGTTGGAGCAAGCCCTTTCTGTGTTGGACAAGAAAACCTTCAGTTATTGAACCCCGTACTAGGTGGGTCGGTGCCTCAATATCGCCCTACCTCGCTGGAATTTGTTCTCAGAAATTTTTCTAAGGCAAAGGGGGCACCGAAATGAGTTCGCGTCGCGGTCTAATCGCCTCCAGGACCAACACGTGCCACATGGTTGCAATTCTAGGACTCTTATTATTCCATGGGTGTTTTTAAAAATTCAATTGGCTACTCCGAGAAGAGACACATGCACAATACATTCCAGGTGTCCAAAAGTGTATCAATCTGCGTATTGTGACTTTGTTAAGCCATTCCGAGCCTTTTTTAGTTGTTCCCACTTGATTTGAAGCTTGTATATACTTTATATATCATCATAATCCATTAAATAATCATCATATAACATTAAAAACAATAATTTAAAGCTCAAAACAACACAACATCCAACACGACGAACTAGAAACACGAGCTAAGCATAGGCTAATTTCACTTTGATCTTTAACTCATTGTTTTGACCCTTGGCATGATACAATTGACACTTGAGCATTATAAACAAGTTTTTTCACATATAAATACATAATAACAAACTTAGGAACTCATTAAATACATTAGAACCCAACACGATGACTAGACAAATACCTAGCTCAAGTTAGTAACGCTAGTTTTCCTAGTTGAACTCTAAATGAATCTTTTAGGTACAAACTTGTTTGAAACTCACTCTTAACATCATAAACACATGTTTTAACACATTTATCTCATTATTAACCATTATATCATAGAATCATCCTCAAAACAAGACTAAAAAGGCTAGAATAGTGATGCTAGAATGCATAAATACACCCAACATCACCACTCCACACTTAAAGCCATGTTCGTCCTCGAACAACTTTTCCCTCTAAGTATCATGATCTGGAGATCCTACACTTCGACTACATGCAAGACACTCAAACTAGTACTACAATGACTACAAAAATGCAAGTATTTACAATAAGTATGTTATTTACACAATTGAAAGCTTATGAACACTACTCCAAAATATCCTAGCCTCAAGAATTGACTCTCCTAGTTGGCAAACTCATGCTTATAATTCAATCAAGGACATAATACAAATCACCCACATTCATCAAATATGTTCCCCTCACAACAAGAGAGTTACCCATAATCACTCACAATAATACAATTTATAACATGATGGGTACAAGAATTAAATTACACTCACACTCACAAGGAATTCACAAGTTACACACAATGAACCATAGGCTTTCCCTTAGTGTAATGATCCACTATTAGTCGAATGTAAATCTTATGATTAATTAAGACTTTTCCTATTTGTAATGTAGGCCAAAGGATGGGTAGGAACTATTTGAGAATAATGACTAACCTCTCTAAGCACTTTAATACACTACATTATACAATTAAAATCACTGTCCAACAACCAAACTACACTTATTCATTTATCCATAATTTTTGTTTTTGCCCTATCTCTTTTAAGCATTTTCACAAACACCTGGTGGACACCTAGTTTACTACCACAAGAATTAATTTTTTCTTCTTTTTTCACAATCATGAAAATATTTTAGCCTAAAATATATCACAACCATCCACCACACATCAATTATACACCAATAACTTTTACCTTGGAGCATCAATTTCACCTTTTTCTTCTTTAATTTCTCAAACTCCTTTTTTAATTGTTCATTTTTTGTAAAGCACTTAGGAGCTTTTTGGATCAAATTATGGTTTATCAAAGAAGAGGATTCGGCTACATATGAAGCTACCAAAGAAAAAGCTAAAGGCTTAATGGGGGTTAACTAGGATAATGCACAATGGGTAGGACAAATAGAAGGTATAGAACAAGGCTATCAATTCTTTATTTCACTTCACACACACACCGGGAAAGTTTTAGACATCATATGCAATAAGGAATATACAAAATTCTCGCACTAACATGGAACATGCTCAACTCAATAGGATCATCATAGATTCTCAACCAAACAATAGCATAAATTCAAAATTAAGCCAACAAGTACAAGAGTCACAAACATGAGCCTAAGAGTCACAAAAGTAGCAATTCATTCAATCAACAAGTTGATTTGTTGATAAAAACATGTTGATTGAATGAATTGCTACTTTTGTGACTCTTAGGCTCATGTTTGTGACTCTTGTACTTGTTGGCTTAATTTTGAATATAGCTATTGTTTGGTTGAGAATCTATGATAATCCTATTAAGTTGAGCATGTGCCATGTGAGTGCTAGAATTTTGTATATTCCTTATTGCATATGATGTCCAGAACTTGCCCGGTGTGTATGTGAAGCGAAATAAAGAATGTGGGTTTAGGAGATGATATAGGCATTTCTTTGATAGCCTTGTTCTATCCCTTCTATTTGTCCTACCCATTGTGCATTATCCTAGATAACCCCCATTGATCCTTTAGTTTTTTCTTTGGTAGCTTCATAAGAAGCCTAATCTCCTTCTTTGATAAATCATAATTTGATCCAAAAAGATCCTAAGTATTTTAAAAAAATGAATAATTGAAATAGGAGTTTGGGAAATTGAAGAAGAAAGAGGTGAAATTGATGCCCCAAGGTAAAATTTATTGGTGTATAATTGATGTGTGGTGGATGGTTGTGATATACTTTATGCTAAAAATATTGGCATGATTGTGAAAAAAAAAAATTGATTCTTGTGGTAGTAAACTAGGTGTCCACTAAGTGTTTGTGAAAATGCTTAAAAGAAATGGGGCAAAAACAAAAGGTATCGATGAATGAATAAGTGTAGTTTAGTTGTTGGAGAGTGATTTTAATTGTATAATGTAGTGTATTAAAGTGCTTAGAGAGGTTAGTCACTATTCTCAAATAGTTCCTACCCATCCTTTAGCCTACATTAAAAACCGAAAAAGTCTTAATTGATCCTAAGATTTACATTCGACTATTAGTGGAGCATTAAACTAAGAGTAATCCTATGTTTCATTGTGTGTAACTTGTGAATTCCTTGTGAGAGTGAGTGTAATTTGATTCTTGAACCCATCATGTTATAAATTGCATTATTGTGAGTGATTATGGGTAACTCTCTTGTTGTGAGGGGCACATGTTTTATGAATGTGGGTGCTTTGTATGATTTCCTTGATTGAATTATAAGAATGAGTTTGCCAACTAGGAGAGTCAATTCTTGAGGCTAGGATATATGGGAGTAGTGTTCATAAGCTTTCAATTGTGCAAATAACATGCTTATTGTAGAAACTTGCATTCTTTGTAGTCATTATAGTACTAGTTTGAGTGTATTGTGTGTAGTAGAAGTGTATAATCTCCAGATCATGATACTTAGAGTGAAGAGTTGTTCGAGGACGGACAAGGCTTTAAGTGTGGGGTGGTGATGTTGGGTGTATTTATGCATTCTAGCATCACTATTTTAGCCTTTTTAGTATTATTTTGAGGATGATTCTAAGATATAATGGTTAATAGTGAGATAAATGTTTTAAAACATGTGTTTATGTTGTTAAAGAGTGAATTTCAAACAAGTTTGTACCTAAAAGATTCATTTAGAGTTCAGCTCGGAAAACTAGCGTTACTAGCTTGAGCTAGGTGTTTGTCTAGTCGTCGTGTTGAGTTCTAATGTGTTTAATGAGTTCCTAAGGTTATTATTATGTATTTATATGTGAAACAACTTGTTTATAATGCTCAAGAGTCAATTGGATCAAGACAAGGGATAAAACAATGAGTTAAAGATCAAAGTGAAATTAGCCTATGCTTAGCTCGTGTTTCTAGTTCGTCGTGTTGGATGTTGTGTTATTTTGAGATTTAAATTGTTGTTTTTAATGTTATAGGATGCTTTTTTAATGGATTATGATGATATATAAAGGGTATACAAGCTTCAAATCAAGTTGGAACAACTAAAAAAATGCTCGAAATGGCTCAACAAAGTCACAATACGCAGATTGACGTACTTCTGGACACCCGGAATGTCTAGGGAGCGTGTATATTTTAGGAGTGGATGGTTCCCTTGTTAAAAACACTAATAGAATAATAAGAGTCCCAAAATTGTAACCATGTGGCGCGTGTTGGTCCTGGAGGCGATTAGACCGCGGCGCAGGCTCATTTCGGTGCCCCCTTTGCCTTAGAAAAATTTCTGAGAACAAATTCCATCGAGGTAGTGCGATATTGAGGCGCCGCCCCACCTATTACGGGGCTCAATAACTGAAGGTTTTATTGTCCAACTCAGAAAGGGCTTGCTCCTACACTATAAATACATGTTGTATCACGTTTTTACACAACTTTTGGACATCTTGGTGCATTGGAGGCTGCCACAACTTCTCTTTAGGGTTTTATTATCTTTAATTTAGTTTCTTTTATGGTTTGTATCATCATTCCAAGGGATTGGATGATGAATATGTCCATCCATTAAAGGTTAAAACTCCCTTTCCAGGGTTAAGGCCAAGATCATGACTACTTTCATTTTGAATTAAGTTTGTTGATTTGCTTATCATTGTTGGTTGTTTGTTTATTCTTGTTTTAACTATTTTAAGAATTAGCTACCCTTATAATACATCAATTGTCAACCTTGTGAACTCGGGAGAAGGAATAGGGTGATAGAACATGGGAATAAGCAAGGTAAGGTTCGTAGTCTTTTATAAAATAAGGATTTCTAATTAGCATCTAGGACAGGGATGTACCTAGAAGCCTTACTTGAATCATATGTAGGATGATATTTGTAAAGAACTTAAGTGAACTATTATATCCCCGCTCAATGATGTAGTTGTAAGGTTCAACTTAGGTAAGCGATTAAAGGTTAGGAAATCGTAATCATGAAATTAACCCTATGAATCAACAACCACAATAAACAATTTAATGAATGAAGTTCAATAACGTAGTATGATTGTTCGTAAGCCTTAACCCTGGGCTTCCATCCATAGATTGTCCTAAGTCATTACTTTTCCACATTTGTTTAGTTTACTTTTAGTTTACATTCTAAAACTCTATTTGCTAATTTCCTCAATTGGTTAGACTAGAATTAGATAGGCGGCGAACGCAAGTCCCTGAGAGATCGATACTTAGGCTTCCTTGATATCTCCGGTTTGTGCGGCTACATGCACTGGGGCCTGTTCAGGGATAACACTGGACCCATATAGCCCCTGGGTGGATTATTACGGTAAAGCTATACAAACCCAGGTTAAAGGTTTTAAATGCATGCTAAACCCTGTTTTCTTTCCTGGCATGATATATATATGTATATGTATGGATGTGATTGGATATGGTTATTTACTTGGTTTTAAATGTTTGCATTATTTTATCCTTACTCCTGAGTACATGTTAGCATTCACACGCTAAACCATCTTCGGGCGTTGTTTCCCCATGCGATGCAGGAACCGGCCATACTCTCCTCTTGCCCATTGATTGGATTCGGGGACAACTTTGTGTCGGATTGAAGTGGCGAGCTTTCATACTCCAAAAGGCTCCATTTCATGTTATGCACTTCTTTACATACTTTTATTACTTCTTAGACTTTGGTTTTTGTCTATGGTCGGGGGCATATGTTCTTTTGATTTTTGATAGAGGCTTTATGAGACTACTTTGGGTTAGCATGGGTGGTGTTAGTATTGGTGTTAGTCTTGGAATTGGTATTGGTATTGGGGATGACACTGCTTGACTGTATTTGATTTATGATTGCTCCATTTTTCTATGTTATATATATATATATATTCGAAATTCATCCGGCATGGGGTGTAGGGCGGTTATGGTTGGGTATTGGGGGTGGTCTTTGGTCCCAGTTGGGCTTAAATGACACGACCCAAACCAGGACCTTGTCGTAATGGGCAATCTCAAGTCCAACCAGGACCAAGAACCGCCCCAGTTACCCAACCCAACCACCAAACGCATACCTTGAGTCGGTTGAAGTCCGAACTTATAACAAGATAGTGTATCCAACCATGTTGTGACTCTGGAACAAGTCTATAACCGAGACCAACCCAATCAAGTCCAGCCATCCAATAACCAACCAAACCAATGCGGAAACCAATTACCAAAACCAATTGTAATAATCCAGCATATGTATATATATATATATATGTATATATATATATATATATATATATAACATAAACCATCCATACCATACCCAAGTCCACAGTTGTCCATACAAAGCCTCTAGACCAACCCAAAGAGTAACTAGTCGGGGCATGCCCCCGACCATATCCAAAAACCAAAGTCTATGAAAGACAAGATATATGTAAAGTAACCTATGACATGAAATAGATGCCTTCCGAACTATGAAAGCTCACCACTTCAATCCAACATCGACTGTCCCCAAATTCTATCACTAAGAAGGAGAGGTGGAATGGCCGGTTCTTGCATAGCGTGGGTATACAACCTCCAGTAGACGGGTTAGTGGGTAAACACTAGTATGCACTTAGGATAAGAATAAAATAATTCCATTTATAAGACCAAGTAAAACCATCCATATGCATACAACCATACACACACACACGCACGGACACACACACACACATATAAATATATATATCTATAACCATGCCCGGAATGGTAATCGAGTTTAGCATGCCTTTAAAACCTTTACCTGGGTTGTGTTGCCTTACCGTCCTAAACCACCCATGGGATATATGGGTTCATCTCCCCCTGCTGAAATGGCTCCAGTGTGTAGCCGTATGACCAGGGAAGAAAACCTTGGGATGACTATTACATACCCCAATATAAAGTGTGACATCATGCACACGGTCACCAAGACCAAACCTCACATCGGCCAATATAAGTTTCCAGTTTTGGTCCCCCTGGGACCTCCCCCTTCCAAGGCTTAGCTACACATTCCGCCATTGTTGACCGATTAAAACCAGTTCCAAATAACCAACCAATTCCATTAACCATTTATTTACCAAGGCCATTATTAGTGGTATCGTCATACCACCATACTTGCAAATACTATCCTTAGCCAACCAATTATAGGTTTAAGGGGACTTTCAAGTGCCCTTCCATTTACCATATTAAACCACTTGGGGACTTCCAGGTTCCTCACAAGCATAACCATTTATCCTTTTACCTTACCAAACCATTTAAACCAACTCCATTAATGTATTTACTTGAGGGATTTCCATGTATCCTGCAAGGTTTTCAAAATAGACCAACCATGACCACCGAAACCTTCACCCTTTAAACCATTCCAAACAATTTTAGACCATTCCAAGCATTTAAAGCATTTATAGAATTTAAACCATTTAAACTATGCAAAATCATACAAAACTATTTAGAGTTCCATTACCAAACCAAACCATGCAAGAGTTCCAATGAAAGCTCAACAGTAGAGTGAAGACATTCTTTGAGGCATTTTATCAAACATGTTGAGGGCATACCTTTGACAAAACCAAAGCCAATGCATAAACCACTACTATTTGGGTTACTCAAGACCCATTTGTTAAACCATAACCAACCAATAACCACATATGCAAACCATTACCAAAAACATGTAAAAAAAATCATAGTTTAAACCAATACCAAACCATATGCATCAATTCCCTCAACATGTATTTCGAAAACCACCATTCATGATTCATAAATCAATGTTTAAAACACAATACACATGCTTTTAGTTGGAAATAAAAACGAGGGAAGGAGTACATGCCTTATACAAGAAGATTCACAGAAGAAATCTTGACCTTTGATCTCTTTGAAGAACAGATGAAGAAACCCTAGCCTCTAATCTTCAAGAGTGAGTTTGAGACAGTAATTGAAGTGTTTTAACCCTTTAACAAGTGTTATGGAAAGACACCAAGGGCTGTATAATGTGAGGACATAAGGGTTTAGGAGTAGGAAATGTCCAAACTATCCTTGACTTAAAAATTAAAACAAGCCACGTCTAGGGGTACGACTTCTCCCTACCATCTGTATCCTAGGGTATGAATGGTACCCCAACTCGTATCAAAGACCATGAAAAGACCCTATCTACTCATTTCTATACGACTCACACCTTTCTAGTCGTACCTTAAGGGTATGAGTGACACCCCAAATCATACCCACCAAACGTATCTAGCGCAGACTCCATAAGACCAAGACGATCATTCACCATATGACTTAAACTACACCACTTGTATGCTCCTATAAGATTCATACCCTAGTGAGTCGTATCTTGGGCAGTTTCCAAGACAACCATACTGCGTAGGGTACGAGTGAACCCTCAAGATAGTCTATGAGTCCAATTCAAAGGTACATTGGTACCCTTAAGTCATACCAAGTAAAAAAGGTCCAAAACTTGAGAAATTTTGCAAGGGTCCAAATCCTATAGTGTTTCAGTCTCCTCCCCTAGGATCATTCATCCTCGAATCACGGGTAAGGGTAAGAACAAGCATGAGGTAACACATTAACACACATCAAACTTTTCTCCAACCGAAATAATGGATAAGAACACAAACCAAGACAAGAAAATCATCACATACCCCAACACGATTTACACCCCAACACCTCTACTCTAATCTCTAACTAAGTTAGAAAACAAAGATGCAAGGAAATTAATCTTTCCTTTAACAAAGTTTGAAAACAAAGATATATTTGAGGAACACACACCTTACGCATGAATTTCTGGAATAACGAACCAACATGGATACTTGGACTCCATGTCCTCTTCAGCATTACAAATGGCTTTCTTGGACTATTGGTTTCACCATGGAACCTTTATCGAAGATATACCTTGTTGTTCGCAACCGGTGAACTTAACGACCCAAGATCTTCATTGGAGACCTCTTCACAAAATAAGGAAGTTGAGATACCAATACCACCTAAAGGAACTAACCAACCAAGGACCATGCATACCCCCACGCAACATAGATTACCGGATGAATGGACTCATGCTAGAGAGCAAGTCCAGTTCAACTTAGAATTTACCGAGACACATCACCACAAGAGCTTGAGTGTAAATATACACCACCACTTCCATGCACAAGCATATCCAAAGAAAAAAGAGTTAATGTAAGCCATATAGCTCTACTCCTTACATCTATCCCAAAATACTACTCCACTTCCATCACCATGGAAACCAGGAGTAAAAGACATACACAAACCTATATCCACCCACTATAACCAAAATCTCCATCATATAATTGAACACCCAAAACCATACAACTACTATGCCATAGAATAATTCATAAAACCATGCCCTACCAAACCTCTCAGGTACCCAATACTACTTATTGGTATATCTACCAACCACAACCTTTAAGCCTACCGCTTATATACTCGTAGTATGATCTATCCACCAAAAGATCTAACACTTTTTATAATTTTAACAAGGGTTTCCACCACCTATCCCTTTCCTAACCATCTCTCATGACAAAACCCTTACCTCATCTTTCAAAACCTTAACTCTAATAGTTATTTGAGACTCTCCCTCACTAAGGGACTTTTACATTCCCTATTTCACGATATCACCACACCTCTAATGCCACTACTATCCTAACACAAGAAGAGTCATTAAGAAACCAAGGTACAAAAAGTATCCTTGCCACTCAAGGCAATACAAAGACCCCCGAAACAAGACATGACACCATAGGCATGGCATATTTCCTAGAAACCACCTAGACCATAATAGAGAATCATACCGACCAAACCATACCATAAGAGGATTCCTTAGATGGGACACCTAAAGAAAAACAACCATATATACCATGAGTAACTTAACACAAGGTTAAGACTCATATCCAGGGAATAAGGTGAATATGAAATGCAAATATTTGGCATAAGCGTTGTATGAATGCATGCAATACTAGGATATGCAACCCGACCTTCTCTTAAAATCCACTGCTAAAAAAAACTTAGGATTAAACATCAACCTTCATCCTATTACACTTATAAGCATAATGCTCCCCCCTAATGGTTATTACTAAGGACGTACAATAGAGACACTTGGTTTTCTTATGCCCAAAACCTTATTCATCCCACTGCTACCTAGAGCCCAGCATAGACATACAGAAATCATGAGACCAAATGGACTCCAAGGTTTTCAGTTAAGCCATAACTATTAAAAGTCAAACCTGGGCCACCAAGGCCTTTCAAAAATCATTTGAATCCAACTAAAATCAATTCATGTTCCTTTAACTATTTATGTAATGCAAAGATTTAAGAGTAGTCAAACTATGTGACAAAATTATATTCAATAGCAATTTCGCAACAGTTTGAGGTCATAAAATTCTCAAGACCAGAACCAAGTAATTGGGGGAATCAATAGTACCCCAAAATCCATTTATCATTCCCATGCATCTCACAATGTTCATAAATATTTATAAAACATGAATAATGCATCATAATTTATGGAAAATCAATTAAATGAGTAATCATGTCAAAACCCTCAATCGTGCCAAAACCCATTTTCAAAACCATGAGTTTAACATCAATTTCATGCCAACAATAAAGTACAAGTATAGGGATAATGATACGCATAAGTTGTATGCTCTATTCCATTCCATGACTAGACCCCTAATCTATATCCATCCATTTAACCTGAATCCCCGGCCTATACGTCACAACTTCCCCACTATTGTATTTCTCAAGTCATCAACCTCATCCAACCTACCAATTCACCTCCACAACTTCCTTATTGCTATACCCGAGCTAACATACTTTCTTTACCATGATCAAATACCTAGATTCAAGCCTAGGATCTACCAACCACCATGTACTACTATCAAAGTACCCCATATAAAATGTAATGTACACATAAGGTCCTCCCTCACTAGAAGGACACCCTAAATTCCTTAGTCACCCTCCGACAAACTATTGACTCCTCCAAAACCATCCCCTTATGCATGAAAGCATGAAAGCACCCCACGAAGAAATACAAGAATAGATGGAACCTCTATCTAAAAGATCCTTTCATTTACCTTCAAGCTCCTTTTAACCCAATTGAAATGATTCTATAAAGAAAGAATAGAAATTTGGACAAAGTTTTGAAACAAGACCAATCCCAAACCAACCTCCCCATTAGAAATACACCATGAGGATCATTAGAAGGACCCCAAGAAATTAATACACCACCAAAATCGAATATAAGGAAAGACCTTTCGAGTTAAAATCTCTAACCCAGACCAAATAATAAAGACACCCCTTTGGAGACCAATCTCCAAATTCTAAGATAGAATGCAACCTTTCCCTTAATATCTAGAGAATAAAACCATCCTCTCATTCCACAACCGACTCACCAGGGAGCCTAACGGGTCTTATAATCTAATGATGAATAGAACGAGTGCAACCAATCCATATCCTTGAATGACATTGAAATCTACCATATTCGAGTCAAACAAATCCACTAAGACCTCTTTATTACTAATGGTACCACACACCCCCATAGACTCTTTTGGCAATCACAGAGTCATCTACCAGGGTAAAAATATAAAACAATCCGCTATAACCTTGGGAACAAAACCACTAATGGGGTCATAACAGAGAAGGGACCCTGAGCCAAGTAAACCATATACACTACAAAGAGAAGAGTTTCCAACATGACCATGTCGGTATCATAAGATACCTTAGACTCCCGAGGGATAGTAAGAACAGTGAGATGATCTTGACCAATGTCAGAGACAGAGAAAACACCCAATGCCCAACTTGTCTAAGTGGTATCCCTTACAGGACACTCCCATTGCATGTGACCTAATTGACCACAACTAAAACACCAATTCCTTCCTTTTTCGCAACAACCATGGTGCGACCGACCATAAAATCTATAAAGAAAAATAAGATGATGTGGATTGGGACTCATTGTCCTGAGACTAGGCACCTTGTGTCAATCTAAAAACACCTACCTCCCAACGGATTTGGGTGGGGAGTACAAGACATAGAACAAAGTTAGGACCACCTAACTCTTTCTCTTGGACCATTTACCACCATACCATTGGCCTCCCCTTTGGCTTAGGAAATTGAGATCCCTTACCTTGCATGCTCTCAACCTTACCTCATTTTTCCCTGTACCAATAGAACCGAACTGGTGTGATAGAGTTGCCTTCTTTTGAAATAAGATTAGTGGAGATTGGTGAGATTTCACGGGAAAAATAAGAAACTGCAACCCTTGACCAGGTCTATGCCTCATGAGTTGGACTAGATCCGTCCATGTTTACCTCGAGTGGCATAGGTAAGTTTCCACAAACTTTAGATTGCTGAGAGGGCATGATTCAAAAGATGAACCAATGAAGATTTAGAGAAGATTTTAAGACCTTAGACTCTATAGTCCGAAAGTAGAATAATCAAGAAAGTGAAACATCTTAAATGCCTCATAGCTTCCTGATTATAAGTGTGGTACATGACACACCCATAAGAAAGACTCTACTCTACATGACTTTGTGGATACCCTATGACACCAAAACCTAAAGCTCTGATACCAACTTGACATGACCTGAACTAGGTCCTTATCATAATGGGCAATCCCAAGTCCAAATAGGATCGAGAACTGCCCCCGTTACCCAACCCAACCACCAAATGCATACCTTAAGTTGGCTGAAGTCGGAAAAAAATAACAAGATAGCGTATCCAACTATGTGGTGACTCTAGGACAAGTCTATAATCGAGACCAACCCAATCAAGTCCAACCACCTAATAACCAACCAAACCAATGCGGAAACCAATAACCAAAACCAATTGTAATAATCCAACATGTGTATATATATAACATAAGCCATCCATACCATACCCAAGTCCACAGTTGTCCATACAAAGCCTCTAGACCAACCCAAAGATTACTTAGTCGGGACATGCCCCCGACCATAGCCAAAAACCTAAGTCTATAAAAGACAAGAGAATATGTAAAGTTACCCATGACATAAAATAGATGCTTTCTGAACTATGTAAGCTTACCACTTTAATCCAACAATGATTGTCCTCTAATTTGATCACTAAGCAGGAGAAGTGGAATGGTTGGGTCCTGCATAGCATGGGTATACAACCGCCAGTAGATGAGTTAGTAGGTGAATACTAGCATGAACCCAGGAGAAGGATAAGATAATGCCATTTATAAAACCAAGTAAAACCATCCATATACATACAACCATACATACATATATATATATATATATAACCATAATGGGAAAGTGAACAGGGTTTAGCATGCCTTTAAAACCTTTACCTGGGTTATGTAGCTTTGTTGTCCTAAAGCACCCATGGGCTATATGGGTTCAACTCCTCCTACTGAAAGGGCCCCAGCACGTGTAGCCGCACAGCCAGGGAAGAAAATCTTGGGATGACTAGTAATCCCCCAATATAAAGTGTGACATCATGCACACGATTACCAAGACCAAATCTCACATCGGCAAATATGAGTTTCTAGCTTTGGTCCCCTTGTGACCTCCACCTTCTATAGCTTAGCTACACATCCCGCCATTATTTCCCAAATAAAACCAGTTTCAAATAACCAACCAATTCCATTAGCCTTTTATTTACCAAGGCCATTATTAGTGGTATCATCATACTACCATACTTGCAAGTATTATCCATAACCAACCCTATGTAGGTTTAAGGGGACTTCCAAGTGCCCTTTTATTTACCATATTAAACCACTTGGGGGATTCCATGTACCCCACAAGAATAACCATTTAGACATTTATCTTTCCAAGCTATTTAAACCATGCATAATTCCTTGATCAAGTTTTAAAACAAGCAAGAGTTCCATTAAAATACTCAATGCAATGAAAACATTATTATAGGCTTTTTGTCAAATACATTAGGGCATAATATAGCCAAAACCAATTCCAATTATCATTAAACCATTACCATGTAATCTAATTATCCAAAACCACCATTAATGCATATAAAGAATAGTTAAAATCATGGAAAACCATAACCAACCATTTAATATCAAAACCCCAATTCATATTTGAAAATTGAAATCATACAACCGATGAAGCCATGAAAACATTCATAAAAACCATGCTTTTAGTTAGAATCAACAACGAGAGAAGATAACATGCCTTATAAAAAAAGATTCACGGAAGAAATCTCGACCTTTGAGCCCTATGAAGAACATATGAATAAACCCTAGCCTCTAATCTTTAAGGGTAAGTTTGACAGAGTAATTAAAGTATTTTAACCTTTTAACAAGTGTTATGGAAGGCCACCAAGGGCTATATAACGTGAGGACATAAGGTTTTAGAAGTAAGAAATATCCAAACTACCCTTGACTTAAAATTAAAATAAGCCATGTCCAGGGATACGACTCCTCCTTACCATCCATATCCTAGGGTACGAGTAGTACCCCAACTTATACCTAAGACCATGCGAAGACCGTACCTACTGGTTTCTATATGACTCAACCTCCCTAGTCGTATCTTAAGGGTACGAGTGACACCCCCAATCGTACCCACCAATCGTATCTAGGGCAGACTTCATAAGACTAAGATGATCATGCACCACACGACTTGCTCTACACCACTCGTATACTCCTATATGATTCTTACCCTAGTGAGTCATATCTTTGGTAGTAGCCAAGAAAACCATACTACCTAGGGTACACGTGAACATTCAAGATAGCCTATGAGTAATATTCAAGGGTATGATTGGTACCCTTGAGTCGTACCAAGTCAAAAAGGTCCAAAACTTAAGAAATTTTTCAAGGGTCCAAATCCTAGGGTGTTTCATTGAGGCACCCGACATGACTAGGCCTTAGTTCGGCCGTGTCAGAATGATGTCAAAGCCCTAGGTTCATAGTCACTTGGGAGTCCAGAAAGTCATATCGAGTAGAGTCTCTTTTAAGGGTGTGTCGCACACCACATACATAAGGGAAAGGCTACAAGGCATTTAGGAATGTTTCTCTTTCTTGTGTTTTGTTTTCAAGCTATGGAGTCTAATTACTAAATTCTTCTTTAATTCTTATTTTTCTACTTTTCAAATCATGCGTCGATGATCTGAAGTTCATAAAAAATCCTCTGTCCTAACTTGGGACAATGTAGATAGGGCACACCCTACTCATGGGATCCATGCTCGGTCTAGGGGTCCAGTTCTGGATTGTTCTAGAGTTCCACTAGTTTTGTCTAGTCCTTCTCAGGCTCTTCGAGCTAAAGTAATAAACTCTAAGTTTTGTCATTCTATTCATATATTGGCACAGTTGGTAGCTACTCTTTCTGAGCATGGTGTTCCTGTTACTCCATCTTCTGAGGCCACACGGGTTGACCAGTTCATAAGGTTGAACCCTCTGACCTTTATTGGTATTGAGTTGGAGGAGTATCCTTAAGGTTTTCTAGATAAAATGGAAAAGATTTTTTGAGTTATGTATGCCACGAATGTGGAAGGCGTGGAGTTTGCAGCCTATCAACTAAAAAATGTGGCATACTAATGGTAAGAGGAATAGGAATAGTCAAGGGGTGATGGTTCTGAGTTATCACTATGAGAGGATTTCTCCAATGCTTTTCTGGACCATTTATTTTCTCAGGAATCAAGGAAAGTGAAAGTGGAAGAGTTTGTTAATCTGAAGTAGGGTAAGATGTTAGTCAAAGAGTATGCCTTGAAGTTTCACCAGTTATCGTGACATGCTCTAAAATTGGTTTCTAGTATGAGATCCTGAATGAGAAAGTTTGTTTTAGGATTATTGCATGAGTTGATTCTTGAGAGTAAGGCTTCCTTGTTAATTAAGGACATGGATATCTCTAGGTTGGTTGTGTACATGCAGCAGGTAGAGAAAAAGAAGAAAAAGCAGGCTGAGTTGGGAGAAATATAGCGAAAGAAGTTCAGATTCTCTAAGCTGGGTGGTGGCCAATAGTAGAGTGGCATGGATGGTGGTAAGTGGCCCAAGAAAAGGTGGGGTAATTTAGGGTCTTATCAATGGCTAGTGCTCTCTACCCAAAGTTGTTGGGTGATAGGTGTTTCCATGATGGTGACAACTTCAGGGCATAGGGTGACTAATCTCAGGCTAGTGGGCTCAGTCATCCCCATTATATCCTCCTTGTAGATTCTACGACCATTTGCATCGGGGCTTCTATGATGAGGGAAAGGATAGGTGCTTCGATTGTGGTCAGCCGAGCCATAAGCTTAGAAACTATCCTGTTGGTAAGGCGCCTCTAGGGAAAACAAGGTTCCTATTGTATCTTCTTTAGCTCCAGCACCAAAGTGTGCACCATCTAGTTCCAGTATTGGTTGGAACCATCTTTATGCTCTCACTACCTAAAAGGAGTCTGAGGCATCGCCTGATGTCATGACTAGTATGTTGAAGCTCTTCTCTCGTGATGTGTACTTTTTACTTGATCTGGGGTCCACTCTATCTTATGTGACCCAATTTATGGTTGTGCATTTCAATTTTGGTCCCAAGTGTGTTTTGGACCCTCTTTCTATTTCTACCTTGGTAGATGACTCCGTGATTGCTAAAAGAGTCTATAGAGGGGGTGTGGTATCTATTGGTAGTAAAGAAACTTTGGTGGATTTATTCAAATTAGATATGGTGGATTTTGATGTCATATTGGGGATGGATTGGTTGCACTCGTGATATGCATATCTAGACTATCGGACCAGTAAGATTGTCTTTAATTTCCCTAACGAGCTGGTTATTAAGTGGGAGGGTGGTTCCCTAGATCTTAAGGGAAAGTTTATATCGTATATTAGAGTTTGGAGATTAATCTCCAAGGGGTGTCTCTATCATCTAGTCTGGGTTAAAGATTCTAACTCAGAGGGTCCTTCTTTGCAATCTGTCCCGATGGTGAATGAATTTCCTGAGGTATTCCCTGATGACCTTCTTAGTGTTTCTCCGGATAGGAAGATTGAGTTTGGGATTGATCTTGTTCCATACACTCGTACAATTTCTATTCCTTCTTATATAATGGCTCCGACTGAGTTGAAAGAGCTTAAGGAGCAATTAAAGGATATTTTATATAAGGGGTTCATCCATCCTAGTGTGTCTCCGTGGGGTGCACCAGTGTGTTTCGTGCGTAAGAAGGATAGTTTCCTGGTGACGTCCAAGCAATACCTCATTTTAGATGATGGTGCGGTTGCTATCAAGATATAGTAACCCAACTAAGTTTGGGGTCGAATCACAAGAGAACATGTGGTTTAACATATCTCAGTGGTGATAGTCTATGGGTAAAATAAGAAAGTAAATGGGGGATTTGTTTGTAGCTGTCTCGAACACAGAATAATATTAACTTGGTTGAAAAATAGTCGTAAGTGAACACTAGGATTGTGTTCCCCATGGCATCTCAACTTTGTAGGTTTATTGTGCATTGTTGAACCAACCCAATACCTTGTATGCAGAACTGATAAGTTATATACCTCCTATAGTCTTTTGGACGAGTAGGAGGATTTCACCCTTTACCTATTGAGTCTCAGGATGTTGTGTTACTAACCCTTACCCTTGTCCCAGTTAATTATAACCTTTTGAGTCTCAAGTTATTATATGAAAACTAATAATCATTCAGATATACCGTTGTGTTGCAATAGATCGACTATTAACTCCCAAATTACTATTGTCTTTATCTTTTCCTAATTACTACCTCTTTTTTAGAAAGAAGCAACATCTAGGTGGGATCCTAACATTTGCAACCGCTAAGACAACTATTATAATAAAGATAAAGAAATGCTTGCTATGGGTATTGGTTCCTGTCAACAATCGCACTTCCCCTACTTCGTCAATTTGCCAGGGTTTCCACAACCCTAGCTATGGGTTTTAGCCACTCATGATTGTGAAGAAATCAATAACATTTATATTGGAAAGCAAAGATGAAATCACAATGATGAGATGAAAGAAAACCCACAACCATAAACTGAATAATCAATCAAAGTCAATTTAATGGAATCCCAAGATCAAAGTTAGATCTTGAAATCAAAATATGTTTCAAAGTGTTAAAAGTGTGTAACCTCTACTAAAAATTACACAAGGGGTATTTATAGCAAATGAGAAAACCCTAAAACTAATCCTGAATGAAATAGGAGAAAACAGGGTCGGTGGCCACCCGCTTCATGTACCTGCGGTTTGGTCATGGCCGCAGGTTGTGCCTGCGGTCTACTCTGGGAGATGGTACCAACCGTAGGTACCGTATAGGAAATTTCATGCAAGTCATCTCAAGGGATTTTGGAATTCTAGTACCTATTTTGCTTACCTGTAGTCCTTAGGTCCTACCTGTGGTTCGTGGGTTAACTTAGTAGGTGCCGGGAGTTAGTTTTTCAACTTTTCTTCGATTTTCGAACATGATTTGAACATGATCAATCCAAAAACTATCCCAATCATCCATAATCACTCCAAAAGTAGCCAAAAATACTTTTTTCACCATTTTCATGAACTTATCATGTAAATCATGGTTTTCTGCAGAACATACCCAAAACGGATCATATCTAACAAAAAGGCCTCAGAAACTTGCACATTTTTCTTGTTTTAAGCATGAAAGTTCTATATTTATATAGCACATCAACACCCTAAACTTAGAATGTTTGAATGTCCTCAGGCAACAAAAACACAATAAAATAAAAACGACACTTAACTAAGAGAATCTAAGATATTCAAGGCGGTCAGTTATCATATTTAGTTCAAATCACAACATCCCCTCCTATATATCTTTTCAAAAACAACTGTGTATGAATATAAAGTACAAAAATATGACGCAAAGGAATCAAGCTATGGAAATTACATTAGCAACAAACAACCACTCTTATATATAAATTACACTATCTGAAACAAGCAGATAGCTAGCAACATGACTCAATTGCTCTCACAACAAGAATGTCCCACTCACTTATATGAAATCATGTATGTCAATGCAGGGATGGTCAAGAGACACTCACACTCAACAAAGAAGTTCCAGTCAATGAACGTCAAATACCATAGGCTTGCCATTATTTTCTTTACCTTAGCATTCAGATAGTCAAGTCAGGATCACTATAGGACTTTTATCGGTTTGTAATGTAGGCTTGGGGGCTGATATGATATATATGGAAAATTAAAGTGACTAAGACTCCTTATCACTACACTAACCTTGGGGTCTCACTTACTAGCCAATTTTCTTTTTATTCCATCCTTATTTCTCGCTTTTATTCTTTTATTGCACATTCAGGTTGGGTGTGGTCTTTTATTCTTTATTTTTCACTTTTTTCACAATTTTTCTTTTTCTTTTGCTACCATACCCAACCATACTAATTTTTTCTCTTATTTTGCCCTTCTTCATACCCATTATACACTACACAACCCTATGATAGCCACCCCAACTTAGGTTTTTTTCCAGAGTTAAGGTGCATAATGTCCATGAAGAACTAGGGCAGAAATAGATTCATAGTAATACAACTAGGAAAGTGAATAGGTGAAACAAAAGAAATAGGCTATAAGACTCAAAATAGGGATCAAGAGATATAATGCACACATAGAAGGTCATTTAGGCTATAAGTGGACTGAAATAAAAAAAAATGGCCTATGATCTTTTACTAACTAACTATCCTTCAACCTAGGTAAGGCTAACCAGATAAGTTTTGAATTCAACACACAAAGGTAACTAGGTAGTATCTCAGACACACATGGCACAGAGTCAATATTACTAACTACTACCTATCCAATTCATACAATTGTTAGCAAGTGATTATCATGTCACTAATTCTAATGCCATAACAAGATCCACAATGTTCACATATATATACATCCACACAGTTCTATAACACAAAATTTTGGAGGGGTATCAAAAGTCAATCAAAATATGACTATTGCCCTAAATGCTTAAAAATCTCCTAATTTCACAAAAACAAAACAATATGAAGAAAGACATATTACAACGCAAAATTAATCTAGACATGCTAATTCTACAACCATACCGTGGTGGATAGAAAAAGAAGCATGGCAACAAAAATACGTGGCGGCATGGTATGCCTACCCCCAACTAAAAATTGGACATTGTCCTCAATGTGGTAAAATAGAACAAAGGAAGTGAGAATATACCTGGGGCACACTAAGAATCCATGTCATGATCTTACCCAAATGGAGGTATATCAACAAGTGGAAGCCATGGTGGTAGCGGTGCACTATGAGAAGATACACCTACAGCTGGCTCAGTAAGCCTCTGCTTATCAACAAATGTACTCTCCATCGAATCATGGGTATCCCTTTTCTAGGATTTCTCATATTGCATGTTTGGATTCTGTAATTCCCCCATTCGGCCTCTCTTGGTCCCAACTACAGGGATCAACATATCATCCTTCACGAATAAACTGAAGTATTTGGGACCATGCAGTGGTGATGGCTGAATAATTGGGGATACAATTGGAGGGATAGATGATATATGTCTATCAGTGAGAGAGCACACCTCTGATCTAAATTGGTCCACCTTCTCTCTAAAATCTTCTAACTCTGGTGACTCAACCTCTGCAAACCCATCTCCCACACGTGTCTCATCAACACCTAGTACATTCGGTACAATAGCCTCTACAGCAACATCCTCATAAATAATTTCTATTACAGATACCACTCACATATCGCCTAGCTGTTGCACAGTCATACATACATTAAATACTACTTGCTCATTATTCAATTTGAAGGTGATTTCCCCCAAGTCCATACCAATCAATACCCTACTAATGGATAGAAAGGGTCTACCCAATATAATAGGGGATTAATAATTCACCTCACAATCAAGAACCATGAAATCACTGGGGAATATAAAGGATTCAACCCTCACTTCTACATCAACAAAACACCCACCGGTTTCTTCATAGATAAGTCAGTCATCAGCAGCTTTATGGATGTAGGTTTGAGTTCCCCCATCCTCAACAACTTGTACACAACCATTAGCATCACATTTACTCCTGATCCTAAGTTACATAAAGCCTGCTTGACATTTAAAGGCCCAATAGAACATGGAATGGTGACTGCTCCGGGATCTTTCTTTTTTTCTACTAACGATAAGAAAGAGGTCATACTACAAGGGTGCACATGATTATTAGGATATACATCCCAATCCTCACCACTACTATACTCAAATTCATCATCACCCAATGTCGACTTCTCAGACTCTGCCTCAGGTGTCTCATCTCTTTCAGTGCTATCAATCTTCAACTCCTTAATAACAGGTACATGTGGATCATTAGTAGTGGCACCACTATTAGTATTGATAGCTAGAAAATGACTTATAACTAGTAGACTCTGCATTTTTTCTCTCAAAAAAGTAACAGGCTATTTATGTTTGATCATGGCAGACATTTGCCCGAATCAGTGCTCTAACTCCTTGATAATAGGGTCATGAAACTCCACCTTCTGGGTCAATCCTGAAATGTCAGCCGTAATCTCCATAAGGCTATTCTCTTGATTTTCTTGACCCTTCATTATTTTGGTCAGCATTCTTTCCATTTTTGATTTCATATCTCGTCTGCCAGGCGGAATGTACCTGTCTCCCTTTTCCTTATAATTATCTCTCTATCTCCAGTCACTATCTCTATCCCTACTGTGGTCTCTACATTTGTCATAATAGTTCCAATCTTGGTTCCCTTTCCCTTGGGCTCAGAAACCTTCCAACTGATGATTCGAATACCTACCCCCTTTTTCTAATGCAAACTCATAAGCTCTGGAAGTTGCACCCTGTGCTCCCACTATATGAACTTTTTCGGAATTCAAGATTGCAAACTGTTTTGCCAACCCACCAATATCAGTCTTCAGTAGCGCGATCTTTTATGTTATAGAATCATCAACTACTCTATGGTCACCAATAGCTCCAATAGCATAAGTACCAGAACCTCTCTCTTCCTCTTAAGTTTTCCACCCTCAATTAGTGAGAGAGATTTGATCTAGAACATCATAAGCTACCTTCCACCATAATCTTATAAAAGCTTATCCAAAGATAGTATCTACCATATCTCTAGAACTTATGGTCAGGGCTCTATAAAATAACTCCATTAAGTTCGTCCTTGAAATCTGATGGTTGGGCACCATACTTAGATTCTTCTTGAACCTGAACCAAGCCTCTTACATGGGCTCAGATTGCAACTTTCTGAAACTATAGATCTCGTCCTTGAGCTACAACACCCTAGATGGAGGAAATAATATGTTCAAGAATTATCTGTGAAACTCTTTCCACATAGTATTAGATCCTCTTAGAAGTTCACGTAACCATAAAGATTCTTATCCTATAAGAAAAAAAGGGAACATCCTCAGTCTCAGTGCCTCCTGATCTACCCTCTATATGGTGTATGAAGTGCATATCCCAACAAAATTTGCAAAGTGCATGTTTACATAATCTGTTGGCAACTCTGAAAACACACCCTTCAAGTATAAGAGCTAAATTATAACACTAGAGATATTGAACTTCTATTTGAAGATAACGAAGGAGGAATAATGACATATGTATCAACTAACTCATCATATCCCAAATCTTCTTCATCATCAAAATACAACTAAACAAACTGACATACTGGGATCGCTTGAGGTTGAATTCTGTTATGATCTCCACCGAGTGTTGCTCAGTGGTTTACTGTCTATCTTTTAACAATATCCCAAACTTCGTCTTTAGGGAGATTGTCTCTAGTTGCTTCTGATATCCTACTATGTGATTGTAGGATCTTCTCTGAAATTAGTAGGGGTAAGGGATTGCCTATACTCTATGTGCTAGGCATACATCGATGTGTGCCCAACTAAGAACAAAAAGAAAAACCTAAAAACAACAACTTCAATCCATAAATAAACACCATGCTCCCTGGCAACGACGCCATTTTCTTGATGACGTCCAAGTAACACCTCTTTTTAGATGATGGTAATATCACTGTCAAGATATAGTAACCCACTAAGGTTGGGGTTAATCCCAAGGGAACATCAGGTTTGACATATCTCAGTAGTTACTGTCTATGGGCAAAATATAAAAGTGAATGGGGGGATTTGTTTGTAGTCATCTCAAACACAGAAAGTATTAACTTGGTTAAAAATTAATCATAAGTGAACACTAGGATTGTGTTCCCTTGGCATCTCAACTCCGTAGGTTTATCGTTTACTGTTGAACCAACCCAATACCTTGCATGCATAACCGATAAGTTATATACCTCTTACAGTCTTTTAGACAAGCAAAAAGATTTCATCCTTTACCTATTGAGTCTTAGGATATCGCATTACTAACCCTTACCCTGGTCCCAGTTAACTATCACCTTTTGAGTCTTAAGTTATTAGATGAAAATTTATAATCATTCAAATATACCGTTGTGCGGCAATGGATCGACTATTAGCTCCCAAATTACTGTTGTCTTTATCTTTTCCTAGTTACTACCCTTTTTTAGAGTAAGTAGCTATATCTAGGAAAGACCTTAATATTTTCAACCGCTAAGAAAACTACTATAATGATGATAAAGTAATGCATGCCATGGGTATTGGTTTTTGTCAACAAACACACTTCCCCTACATTTTTAATTTGTCAGGGTTTCCACAACCTTAGTTATGGGTTTTAGTCATTCATGTTTGTGAAGAAATCAATAACATTCATATTGGAAAGCAACTATGAAATCACAATGATGAGATAAAATAAAACCCACAACCATAAACTAAATAATCAATCAAAGTCAATATAAAGGAATCCCGAGATCAAAGATGGATCTTGAAATTAAAATATATTTCTAAGTGTTAAAAGTGTGTAACCTCTACGAAAAAGTACATAAGGAGTATTTATAGTACATGAGAAAACCCTAAAAACTATGCCCGAATAAAATAGGAGAAAATAGGGTCGGTGGCCACCCGCTTCCTGTACCTATTGTTTGGTCATGGCCCCAAGTTGTACATGCGGTCTTCTCCGGGTGTAGGTACCAACCGCAGGTATTGGATGGTAAATTTTCTACAAGTCAACTCTCAGGATTTTGGACTTTTGGTACTCGCTTTGTGTACCTATGATCCGTAGGTCCTACCTACAGTCTGAGGGTCAGCTTAGTAGGTGCCAGTAGTTAGTTTTTCAGCTCCCCTTCGATTCTCGAATATGATTTGATCACGATCAAGCCAGAAAACATCCCAATCATCCATAATCACTCTAAAAGTAGCCCAAAACACTTTTTTCCCTATTTTCACAAACTTATCATCCAACTCATGGTTTTCTAAAAAAACATATCCAATACGGATCATATCTAACAAAAAGTCATCAAAAACTTTCATATTTTCCTTGTTTTAAGGGTTGAAAGTGCTATATTTCTATAGCACATCATTCCCTTTGGATGTGTATTGATTACCAGAAGTTGAATAAGGTGACGGTAAATAATAAGTATCTTCTTCCAAGGATAGATGATTTGTTTGATCAGTTGCAGGGTGCTATATTTTTCTCCAAAATTGATCTTTAATTTGGGTATCATCAGTTAAAGATTAGGGAGGTGGATATCCCTAAGACTACCTTCCGTACTTGGTATAGGCACTATGATTTTCTGGTTATGTATTTTGGGCTGACCAATGCCCTGACAACATTTATGGATTTGATGAATAGGGTCTTCTGTTAGTTTCTGAATTTGTTTGTCATTGTGTTCTTAGACGATATTTTGGTATACTTTAAGAGTGATATAGATCATTCTGATAACCTCTGTGTGGTGTTGGAGACCTTAAAAGAGAAACAGTTGTATGCCAAGTTTACAAAATATGAATTCTGGTTAAACACTATCACTTTTTTGGGTCATATCTTTCTAATAAAGGGATCATAGTGGACCCGCAAATGATTGCCATGATTAAAAAGTGGCCTAGACCCATGATTCCAATCAATATTCTGAGCTTCTTGGGTTTAGCGAGTTACTACAGGAGTTTTGTAGATAGTTTTTCTTCTATAGCTACCTCATTGACTAAGTTGACTCAGAAAAAGGTAAAGTTCTTATGGTTGAAAAGCTGAAGGATAAGCTAACTTCGGCTCCAATTTTGACTTTTCCTAAAGACATGGATGTGTTTTTGGTATATTGTGATACTTCTCGTGTTGTGCTAGGTTGTGTTCTGATACAACATAGCAAGGTGGTAGCTTATGCTTCTAGGCAGTTAAAGGTGCATGGGAGAAATTATCCAACTCATGATTTGGAAATGCTAACTATGGTGTTTGGTTTGAAAATATGGCATCACTATTTATATGGAGTGAATATGGATATCTTTGTTGATTATAAGAGCCTGCAATATGTGTTTAATCAGAAAGAGCTTTATCTCAAGCAAAGGAGATAGGTTGAGCTTCTCAAGGATTATGACATGAGTCTTTAATACCATCCAGGTAAAGCTAATGTGGTTGTTGATGCTCTTAGCAGGTTATCCATATGGTGTCTAGCTCATGTGAATAAGGAGAAGCGGGATTTGGTAAAGGATATTAACCATTTAGCTAACCTTGAAGTTTGCCTCTTAGACTCAGAGGATGGTGGTATGTTCATTTAGAAAGTGGCACAATTATCTCTTAGTGATGAGATTAAAGATAAGCAAATGTTAAATCCTGTCTTGATGAGGATTAAGGGTGATGTTGGTGGGAAGAAGGTAATGGCCTTTGAGATTAGTGATGATGGTACTTTGCGATACCAAGGGAGATTATGTGTTACCAATATCGATGGTTTGTGAGAAAGGATCTTGGATGAGGCGCATGAGTCATGCTATATTGTTCATCCTGGATCGACAAAAATGTATCATGACCTCAAGGATATGTATTGGTGGAATAATATGAAGAGGGATGTGGATAATTTTGTAGCCAAGTCCATCGTGTGCCAAAAAGTGAAAGTTGAGCACATGAGCCCAGGGAATTGTACCAAGAAATTAAGTTGCCAAAGTGGAAGTGGGAAGTGATCAACATGGATTTAGTTATTGATCTTTCTCGATCTCAGAATCAATTTGATTCAATTTGGGTCATCGTGGAAAAGATGAAAAATTCTGCTCACTTTTTGCCAGTGAGGACTAACTTTTCGACTGAGGATTATGCAAGGTTATATTTTCACAAGATTGTAAAGTTGTATGGGGTGCCTATTTCAATCATCTCCAATCATGGTACACAGTTTACATATTACTGGTAGTTGTTCAGTATGAGCTGGGGACCAGGGTGAGTCTACAGTTGGATGGACAAGTAGAAAGGACTATTCAGACATTGAAGGACATGCTGCGTGGTTGTGTAATTGATTATGGTGGTAGTTCGTTTGATATTTTTCCTCTTGTGGAATTTTCTTAGAACAATAGCTACCACTCTAACATTTGGATGGCTCCATTTGAGGCCTTGTATGGTAGGAGGTGTAGGTATCCTGTTGGGTAGTTTGACGTTGATGAGGTAGATATGTTTGGGCTAAATTTGGTTTACTAAGCAATGTAGAAGGTAAAGGTGATCTGAGATAAACTTAAGGTTGCCCAAAGTTACCAAAAGTCCTATGCAGATATGAGGTGAAAAGTGTTAGAGTTTGAGGTTGGGGATAGGGTATTCCTAAAGGTATCTCTCCTGAAGGGAGTGATGCAGTTTGGTAAAAGGGGAAGCTCAGTCCCCGATATGTTGGTCCTTATTGATCTTGAGAAGGGTTGGTAATATTGCGTATGAGTTGAAGTTGCCTTCTATTTTGAGCTCTATTCACCGGTGTTCCATGTTTCTATGTTGAGAAAGTGTGTGGGTGATCCGTCTCAATCGTGCCTATCAAGGGTATTGGTATTTCAAATTCTTTATCTTATGAAGAGGTCCCGGTTGAGATATTGTATCAGTAGGTTCGTCAGTTGCAGACCAAGTATGTAGCTTCAATCAATGTTCTTTGGAGGAACCACAAGGTTGAAGAGGCTACTTGGGAAACGGAAGAGGACATAAAGTCCAAGTATCCATTCCTATTTTCTGCTTCAGAAATTTGTGCGAAAGGTATGTATTCTTTAATATACTTTTATTTTCAAACTTTGTTTAAAGGAAAGATTGACTTTGTTGCATCTTTATTTTCTGACTTAGTTAAAGGTTGGAGTTTAGGTGGTGGGGTGTAAATCATGCTTGTACTACCTTATTCCATTATTCGAGGACGAATGATCCAAGTGAGGGAAAATTGACCTTAGATTTTGACCCTTAGAAATTTTTTGAGTTTTGAGCTTTTGGACATCATACGACTTGAGGGTACTTGTCGTATAATGTGGGTACAGTTTGGAGTCCCTGGTCATATGATACTCAGTATGGTTTTGGTTGGTTTGTGTCCAAGATATGAGAAGGTATAATATTAGTAGTATGCTAGGGTACGAGAAGTATAGTGCCAAATCGTATGATGTCCTATGTCTAACCTTGACATTCTGCTTAGGTTACGACTACGTGGGTACTTGTCGTATGGTGATGGTACGATTTGAGCAAGTTGAGTCATATGTTGGACAGAATATGGAGTCCAACTTTCTATTCTGGGTACGTGTTAGGGGTACTACTCGTATGATGGGGTACAAGTGAGGTGCCCAAACCGTACCCACCTGTGGAAATTTTTACAGTTTAAGTTGGGGGTATTCTAGATATTTCCCCTCTTAACCCCTTTTGACTCCACGACTTAAAACATTTTTGGGACTTCATTACCCTATTATTCTCAATTAGAAACACTTTAAACAATCTTAAATCTCTCTCAAGCTCTTGGGTTAAGAAGAGGTTAGGGTTTCCTTCAAGATGGTCAATTAAGGCTGTAAGGGGTGGTTTCTCTCCATAGTCTTTGGTATCTAAGCCATGTTACTCCTCCCTCATTGTTAGTTTAACTAAATTCATGTTATAATGAATGGTTTTCATGGTTTAATTATGGGTATTATTTGGTTTTGAATTATATGTTGGGGGTTTTGGTTGTAAATGGTTGGATATTGCTTTCCCATGCTTTACTTATGTTTTTTTCATATTATAATTGTGGTTTAAACATGTGGTTGTGGTCAATTAGTACTTGGTTTTGGTTTTAGAAACTATATGCCCTAAACATGTTTGTTAAAATGCCCATGAGAATGGTTTTGTCACATGGTTTGAGTTTTATTTAAACTATTGCATTACAGAATATGGTAATGAAACCTAAATTGGTCTAAATGGATTTAAATGGTTTGGTAAGGCCTTGGTATCCATGGTATTGGTTTAATTGGAAATCATGTGGGGTACATGGGAATTCTCTAAGTGTTGGGTAATGACATTGCTTGCAAGCTATTGTCGGTATGACGATACCACTATATAATGCCTTGGTAATTAACACATGGAATTGGTGGTTTGGTTGTGTGCTAATGGTTTTATTTGGACAATAATGGCGAGTTGTGATAGCTTATCGTGAAGGTGTGAGTCCGATGGACGGACACTGGAAACTCATGTTTACCTACATGAGGGTTGGTCATGGCGACCTTATACTTGTGGGGTACACGGGAATCCACTAAGTTTATACCATTATATATGTATCATTGAGGGCTAAGGGTATACGAGAATCCTTGGCCCCTGTGATATCTTCGGTTCGTGTGGCTACACATACTGGGGCCTGTTCAGGGGGTAACACTGGACCCATATAGCCCGCGGGTGGATTATGACGATAAATCTACATAAACCCAGTTTAAAGTTTTTAAATGCATACTAAATTGGTTCCCTTTCCCGGCATGAAATAAATATATATATGTGTGTGTGTGTATGGATGGATGGACAGATGTGATTGCATATGGTTATTTACTTGGTTTTAAATATTAGCATTAGTTTATCCTTTCTCCTAAGTACATGCTAGCATTCACCCGCTAACCCATCTTCAGGCGTTGTATCCCCACGCGAAGCAGAAACGGCCATACAACCCTCCTGCTTAGTGATTGGATACGGGGACAGTTTTGTGTCAGATTGAAGTGGTGAGCTTCCATACTCTGTAAGGATACTTTTCATGTTATGGACTTTTCTATATACTTTTGTTACTTCTTAGACTTTGGTTTTTGGCTATGGTCAGGTGCATGTCCCGACCAGATGTTGTTTAATTTCAGATATTGGGTATATGAGACTACTCTGGGTTGGCATGGGCGGTGTCAGTATTAGTGTCATCCTTGGCATTGGTATTGGTATTGGGGCTGACATCGCTTGACTGTATTTGATTTATGATTTTCCATTATCTTATGTCATATATATATATATATATGTATATATATATTTGGAATTCATCTACATGGGGAGTAGGATGGTTATGGTTGGGTATCAGAGGTGGTCTCTAGTCTCGGTTGGGCTCGAGGCACCCGAATAGACTAGGCCCTAGTTTGGGTCGTGTCAATTATATAGCTTGGGATATGGTTAGCACCCAACAAACTAAAAAAGGAATTGGACTCTAGCAAGAAGCTCCTAAAAACAAGACCATTTTGACTAGCCTTACTTAGAGGTTGTGTTCTAATCCCACCTCCCTTTGGGTAAGTGTTTTATTCTCAAAATATAATTGTAACCTCGTTATTTTCTATTAAACATTTATTTGGAAGAACATACTATTAGTAGGTGTAATTTTCAACCAAGCTACGACTTGGTTACCAGCTACTGGTACCACCATCAATGTTTGGAGTCAGCGTTGGATCCCAGAACACCCCACTTTTTATCACATTCTTCATGGGACCCTAAACTATAATGAGGGTATTCTATGCCTTTTTGGTCTTAGGAATGGTCATTTTTGGTATTGAATAAGCTCTCCTTCAGTATCCCTTCCAATATTCTTCTTTATGCCTATAAAATCAAGCTCAATACCACAAGAGGTGGTCAGGATAAGCCTTGCTGGCTCATAATAAAAATGGTATTTCTCTACAAAGTCAGTATATACCTCTCTTCTCACTCACTCTCAGTCCAGTTATGAATTTTACTAGATTTGAAGTCTTCCCACACTTGAAATTTAAAATCTTTCTTCGGCATTGCTCTACAAAAAGGATACCTACTTCTTTGTACCATTATCACATAGGATTAGCAACCGACCCCTTATGTCTTTATTTCTATCTCGAACCTAAAATAACCTTCCATGTCTTTATTCATTGTTATATTGCACAAAAAATTTGTCTTAACTTACGTCTAAATGTTTCGCAAGTAGATATACACCATCTTTAGTGGTTCCAAGAGCTTAAAGAATTGAAACCTCCTGCAACACCCCGAGTTTTTGGTCCTTTGAAATTTTAACCTCACTGTCCTGACTATGACTTACCCTACGAGTTGTAGGGACGCATGAAGAGTCGTTGGACCCAAATCGTATCCTAACTAGTGTGTGTGGCTAAGTCTTCTGCTCTGAGTACGAGTGGCTCACTATAAGTTGTGAGGACTCATTACGAGTCATTGTGTGCAAACGCAGGGTGTCCAGTGTATACCCAAATGGTTTTTGTGTTGACTACGAATGGACCCTACGAGTCATAGTGTCCCATTACAAGTTTTATTAGGTGAGTCATTGGGTCAATAGTGTGTGTGTTCCCTGGAAATTATCTTGGCTACGAGTCATAACAAATCCCTATGAGTCTTATAGTGACCCGTAGTCACTGACGACTAAATTTCAGCTTTTAATTTAAGGGCACTTTGGACAATTCCTTTCTTAACCAATTAAAAACCCACATTCATAAAGCACTCAAAGGGGTTATTTCTTATTCATAACGTAATTAAACACTCTCAAAACTCTCTCCAATTCTCTTAAGAAAGATACTTAGGGTTTCCAAGAAGTAGGTCATCCAAGGGCTCAAGAGTTGAATTCTTCCCATAAAACTTGATATTTCAGGCATGCTACTCTTCCCAAATGATTATTTTGTAAAAGCATGTGTTTTAAATAGTTATTCATATGATTTTGATGTTGGTTTTGGAACATGGGTTGAGGTTCTTGAATATTGTTTTTGAACAATGTTTCCCATGGTTTACATATAATTGTTCATGCTTTATTCATGGTTTTAAACTTGTGGAGTGCATGGGTATAGCGAATAAACTAGGGGATTGTGATTTTCCCTAATTTGTGAATATTTACCATTGAAGTGATAATGACCTCAATCCCATATTGTGAAATTTTTTTTGAATATGAAAAGTATGCATATTGAACTACTCTTGAACTATTGCATAATGTGAAAAGCTAATAAAGCATAATGATTTTGAATTGAACCTTATGGGTTTGTGTACTTCCCAAAGCTAATGTATAATTGAACCAAGGGGATTGTGAATTCCCCCAAGTAATGATAATTGGTTTGGCATGTTGATGTTACCTTGCAAGTGTAGTTGGTATGACGATACCAATAGTGTATGCCTAAATATGTATTATGGTTCAATAAATAGGAATATGTGTTAAATATTTTAATTGGGCTTTAATGAGGGTTGTGTATCTAAGTCATGATGTGTAGCTGAGTCGTGAAAGTGGAGGTCTCGAGGGACCAACACCGAAAACTGTGGTTGTCGACGTGAGGGGCTATATGACCAGGTGGTTTAAGTCCCCCTTATTATTATCACATGATTCGGAGGTTCGAGTCCCCCATATTACATTACATGATTGAGCGCTTCAGTCACCTTAGTATGACGGGAGTTTCGAGTCCCCCATGGTGTTTATGTACATCCCCAGGTTCATGCGGCTACACATACTAGGGCCCTTCCAGCTGAGGGAGAGTTGGGCCCATATAGACCGTAGTGCCTTTTATGTTATGATGGTTGAGCTACACGACTCAGGCTAAGATTTTAAAGATTCATGCTAATCCTTGTTCCCTACCCCGACATGTGGTATATATATGTATATGCATCTTGTTATGGCATTGGATTTTAACAAATTTTGAAGTGTTGATCATGGCCTTATTTTGATCCCTTACCCCTGAGTTACATGTTAGTGCTCAACCAACTAACCGTCTTTAAATATTGTATCCCCATGCGATACAGGCACCAGAGATACTTTTACTTTTTCTGTGTAGTATTAATTGGATCGACTCGGTTCATGTGGTATAGTGGTGAGCTTCCATTCTCCAGAAGACTTAGACATTTCATCAGTTCCTTTTATAGAGTAGAATTGATAGTTTACATTGTCATTAACATTGTCATTGTTATTGTCAGGGTCGAGGGCATATCCCGATGCTTTATTGATTTTGGTTTGTTTAGAAGGCTTTGTTAGATTACTGTGGACTTAGGTGGTGATGTTGGTTGGCTGTGTTTGGTCGGTTACCAATTACTGGTTATAAACATATTTTAAATTTCTTGAGCTCATCTTATTCTGTCTTGTTATATGTTCAAAATTCATCCGACATTGGGGTATTGTGTTCTATATGGTTAGGTATAGGGGGTAGTCTCCGGTCCTTTTTGGACTTAAGATACCCATCACGTTCAGGCCCTAGTTTGGGTCATGAAAAAGTTAGTATTAGAGCCTAGGTTTGGTGACATTGGGTGTCCACAAAGCCATGTCAAGTAGAGTTTTTTTATAGGTGTGTAGCGTGCCACACTTATAAGAAAGAGGCTACGAGTCATTTAGGAATGTTTTCCTTTATTGTTGTTCTAATTTGGGCTATAGAGTCTAAGATCTTGAAATCTCGTCTAATTATCATATGTTCGCTTTTTATATCATGCCTCCCAGAAAGTCTGATGCTCGTGAAAACTCATTTGTCTCATTTGAGGACTATGTGAATGGAGCTTATCCTACTCAAGGAGTTCAGACCGAGTCTAGGGTCACTGCTTCTGCCTTAGTGGAGTCCACTAGTTCCCCCTATCCCTCCTTGGATACCTCAGCTAGTGTGTCTAATGATGAGTTTTGCTAGACAATCTATTTTCTAACCCAGTTGGTGGCCTTTCAGACAGAGCGTGTTTCTTTTGTTGCTCTATCTTCTAAGGCCATTAAAATTGGTAAATTTATGAGGTTGATTTCTTTGACTTTCACTGGTTGTAAAGTTGAAAAAAATCCTCAAAATTTCATTTATGAGATGGAAAAGATTTTCTGTGTGATGCATGCTACTGATGTGGAAGGTATGGAGTTCCTTTCCTATCAGATGAAGGATGTGGCATATTAGTGGTATGAGGAATAGGACCAGTCTAGGGGAGATGATATCGGTCCATTTTGTGGGATAACTTCTCTAGTGTTTTTCTTGATTGCTTCTTTCCTCAAAAGTTGAGGGAGGCGAAGGCTGAGGAATTCATGAACTTAAAGTAAGGTAGGATGATAGTAAAGGAGTATGCCTTGAAGTTTCATCAGTTGTCGCATTATGCTTCGGAGTTAGTGCCTAGAATGAGGTCTAGAATAAGGAAATTTGTTCTGGGTTGTCCCACCAGTTGATTTTAGAGAGCAAGGCCACCTTTTTTAACAAGGATATGGACATATCTAGACTTATGGTGTACATGCAACAAATGGAAGAGGAAAATAAAAAGCAAGTTGAGATTAGTGAATAGCAGAATAAGAAGTTTTGATATTCATATCTGGGTGGAGGTCAGCAACAGAGTGGCAGAGAAGATGGAAAATAGTCTACAAAGAGGTGGGGAAATTCTGGTTCCTACTCTACGGCTAGTGCTCCCTCTTTGAAGTCATTGGGTGATCATCGTTTTCAGAATAGTATTAGTCCCAAGGTATATGGTGCCCAGCCTCAGGCTTGTGGGGCTCAGTCAGCTCCATCATATCTCCCTTACAGATTTTATGGTCAGGTGCATCGTAGTGTTTGTGAAGAGGAGAGGAACAAGTGCCTTAAATGTGGTCAGATTGGTCATATGCAGAGTGATTGACTTCTAGGGTTGCTTCTAGGGAAAATAAGATTATTGATGCTACTTTGTCAGCTCCTGCACTATAGGGTGCTGCTTCTGGTTCTGGCTTTAGCACTGGCTGAAACCGTCTGTACGCTCTTATCGACCGCTATGATTTTGAGGCATCCTCCGATATTGTTACTGGTATGCTCAGACTCTTCTCTCATGATGTATATTAACTACTTGATCTCGGGTATACCCTCTCTTATGTGACCCCTTATGTGGCTATTCATTTTGGTTTTGATCCCGAGCGTATTTTGGATTCCTTCTCTTTGTCCACCCTGGTGGGTGATTTCATTATGGCTAGGAGGATCTATAGGGGATGTGTAATGTTGGTCTGTGGTAGGGAGACTTTGGTGGATCTAATAGAGTTGGACATGATAGACTTTGATATGATCTTAGGGATGGACTGGTTGAATTCGTGCTATGTGTCTCTTGATTAGCGAACCCAAAGGGTCAGTTTCCACTTCCCTAATGAGCCGGTGATCGAGTGGGAAGGTAGTTCCCTAATTCCTAAGGGAAGGTTCATTTCGTATTTTGGAGCCCAAAAATTATTTTCTAAGGGATGCCTCAATCACTTAGTGAATGTTAAGGATTATAGATCCGAAGGTCCTTCTTTACAGGTTGTCCCTGTAGTCTATGAATTCCCTGAGGTATTCCCTGATGATCTTCCTGGTGTTCCTCTCGATAGGAAAATTGATTTTGGGATTGATTTTTTTTGGACAATCGTCCTATTTCTATCCCTCCTTATAGAATGGATCCGGCTAAGTTTAAAGAACTCAAGGAGCAGTTGAAAGATCATCTAGATAAGGGTTTTATCCCCCATAGTATTTCTCTTTGGGGTGCTCCAATTTTATTTGTGCGTAAGAAGGATGGGTCCTTTTGAATGTGCATAGATTACCGCCAATTGAAAAAGGTGACCAAGAAGAATAAGTATCTGTAACGCCCCTAAACCTGGTCCCGAGATGGCACACGGTGCTCAAGACTACGAGTAGCCTTAAGCTAACCCTTTCTACCTTCTGCTAAGTTTGAATCTCATAATGATGGAAATATGGACATAAAAGTCATACTATATGCGGAAAAAATATCTGAATATAATATCTGAAAATGATGTCTGAAACCTCAATACTAAATTATCTGAATCAAAACTAGCAGTCTAACAAGCCTCTACTACTAATAACTAGAGAGTCACTGGGACAGACCCCAGCTGACTCGAACTGTCTGAAAAGAATACTGAATCATCAAAGCTGAAAATCTGAATAACTAAGTCCCAAAACTATGAGGACTCACCAACTATTGGGATGTAGATGGAGATGCTCGAAATTACTCACGCTGCTGGAACTGAGCACCTGAACCTACATTATGAGACAATGTAGCACATAGATGTATATGTGGATCAGTACATTGAGGATGTACTGAGTATATGGGGGTGAAATTCATACGTAAAAATAGTATATCAATCATCATCATCATTTGTAAAACAATGCATGCCAAATGTAAATGACTCACATAAGCTTGAGTAACTGAGAGACTAAAATCTGTAATCCTGAGTAGTAACGCATATTGAATGAATCTAGTGAGTTATAACATTTAGTTCTAAAATCTGTGCTAGTGATCTATCTGTAATTCATGCGGTCTAAGTGTAGAAAGGACTCACTTTTATATCTGAAATCTGAAAGTTGAAATCTGTAGGTAATATCTTTCTGTAAAGCATAATCTGAATAAAGCTGTGAGCCTTTACACTTAGTTTTCTTAAAAGTTTTTCAATTAAGATTCCTTTGTAGTCTTTTCTTTTAGGGAGGTTCTTCTAACCGACATAAACCATATGAGCTATCATGGAGTCCAATGTCTTGTTCCCCTATGGGGAAAACCTCACGATAGGGAGAGGTGTCATACTCTTTCCAAGGAGTATAACCTAGTTTAAGTGATCACATTTGTATCTGTCATCCATATAGAAATGGGAATAATCTAAATTTGTACCTACATTGGCTACGTAGTTCTGTGGAAGATAGGGCACGCTAATCCCACACTTCCAACTCGGTGCTAAATACTACTCCATTTTAATTTGTATGCTCATTCTGTTGGAAATCCACTTTAAAAGCTAGCATAAGGGTTATTACGAAACCAACTATGCTATCTGATTCAATCTGTGAATAAAATTATTTTGATTTTTGAAATCTATAATAAATCTGTAAAGTGGATTCCGAATTTTATCTGGGGATCAAAAGATCAAATCTTTACTGAAAATCTGAAGATAAACTGATCATCTGATGCTTGAAGCATAATCTTTCTTGAAATTATAATGTTCAATCTAGGGATAATAACCCATGCATCAATCTCGTCAAAACATCAGATTAATCATGCTTGGTAATGAAAACAATGATAATTCAATTTAAAATCTAGAATTTACTGCAATACGCATGAAAAATATGAAAATAGACATGCAATTCAACTTCTAAATTGCTTGAAATCTCATACTCTTGCAAATAGCAACATTAGGTATGAACCCTAATATAAATCTCATGTATATTCATATAAAATCATGTAAATTTGAAATAAAAACTTTGTTTTGGGTACAAGGAAGAAAGAGGATCATTGTTTAAAAACTCCACATACCTTAATTGATGAAATTTCTAAGAAAGCTTGAACTTGAATCTCTATTTGTACTTTTGATGATGAACTCTTGATTATCTTGATTTAGGAATCCTCAATTTTGGGTTTTCTTGGAAAAATAATGGAGGAAATTGATTTCTTAGAGAGTAAGCTTTTGAGCTCTAGGGTTTTATTTTGAGAGGGAATGGATGAAAATAAGCATAAAGTGCTTAGGATATGCTTAATTCTTTATTTTTGGATGAATTGGGGGCATGGGAATTGACCTAATTGCCTTTTTTTAACATTTAATCAAAACTGGAAAATCCCAACTTTGCATGCCACCGTGACACGCCACTATTGCGGTGGCTCACTAGATAAGGGACAACTGGGAAATTGGACTCCAACGCTATGCGGTGAAATCGCGTTGGGCCACTAGAAAAAGGAATGAGTCCCATTTTGGCCATCACCGCGATGCGCCACCATTGCGGTGAGCCACTGGAAAAGGATGACTAGGACCTAGAAGATCTTCGAAATGCGGGCCAGTCGCGGAGGTCCACTAGAAATTGACGATTGCCAAATTAGCCCTCTCCACGACACGATGTATGCCTAAATGGCATACTGCTTTACTAAAAATGCCATAACTTCTCAACCGAGTATCGGATTTAGGAAAAATTGGTATCGATGGAAAGATAATTCAATTTCCTACTCAATTGAGGGTCTAAATCTAGAAAATTCTATACTTAATAAAAGTTATTCATATTTGAAGCTAACTATTGATATTCGAGGATCGAAATTAAGCTAGGAAAAAGTATGGGGTATTACAATATCTCCCCCTTGGGAACATTCATCCTTGAATGTGGCTAGTTAAGCTGAAAATACTGAGGAATCTGAGGCTATAAGCTTTCATGCACCATTGAAATAACTTAATGACTGAATCAAAAATATACTGAGCTACTGAACTAATCTGCGAGTGCATAAATTTACATGTAAATAGCTATATAGCTGAATCTGAGACTGGAAAAGAACTGAATAAAGGAAGACTATTACCTTCGGTTGAATCTGAGTTTATGGAGAAGAGATGAGGATACTTGGTACATATGTCTGCTTTTATTTCCTAAGTAGCACCCTGAATGGACTAATTTCTCCACAGAATTTTGATCAAGGGAACTTCTTTGTTCCTTTGTCTACGAATCTGATGATCAAGAATCTATACTGGAACTTCTTCATATGAAAGGCTATTCTGAATATATGTACTTTCTAGAGAAACTATAACGGTTGAATCGTCCATGAACTTCTTCAACAAGGACATATGGAATACTAGATGAACTGAGGATAAATCTGTGGGTAGCTCAAGCTCATACGCCACCTTCCTAACACGACTTAAAATCTTGAAGAGGCTTACATATCTGGGACTAAGCTTCCCCTTTTTGCCAAATCTCTTCACCCCTCTCATGAGTAAAACTTTCAAATATATAAGGTCATCAGCCTTGAACTTAAGATCTCTTCTTCTTACGTCTGCATAAGATTTTTAATGACTCTGAGATGCTTTCAATCTCTCTAGAATCAACTAAACTTTCTCTATGGCCTCAAACACCATGTCTGGCCCAATCAAAGCGGCCTCACCCACTTCGAACCAACTAATTGGCAATCTACATCTCCGCCCATAAAGAGCTTCAAACGTGGTCATCTGAATACTAGCATGGTAACTATTATTTTAAGTGAACTCAATCAACAACAAATGCTCATCCCAACTACCTCTAAAATCAATTACATATACCCTCAACATATCCTCTAAAGTATGAATGGTCCTTTCTTCCTGACCATCTGTTTGTGGATGAAAAGCTGAACTAAGATGAACTTGGGTACCAAGACCCTTCTGAAAGGCACTCCAAAACTTAGAGGTAAACTGAGTACCCCTATCTGAGATGATGCACAAAGGAACTCCATGCAATCTAACCAACTCTCTAATATACAACTTGGCATAATCTTTAGCTGTATAGAATGTGTGAACTGGCAAGAAATGCGTTGACTTAGTCAATCTGTCTACAATGACCCAAATCAAATTATGTTGACGACGCAAATGGGGTAATCCAGTCACAAAGTCCATATTCACCTCTTCCCACTTCCAAGTGGGGATACCAAACTATTGTAATGTACCACCAGGTCGTTGGTGCTCTACCTTAACCTATTGACAAGTTACACACTTAGCTACAAACTCTGCTATATCTCTCTTCATACCATTCCACCAATAGATTTCTCGAAAGTCACAGTACATCTTGGTAGCACCTGGATGAATGGAATAATGCGCACCATGCGCTTCCACGATAATCCATTGCCTCAAATCATAAACATGTAGCATACATAAGCTACTCTGGTACCTCAACACATCATCTCCCCCTTGGGAGAAAACCTCTATCTTTTGGTATTTAACTGACTCCTTCAGTTTGACCAAACTAGAATCATCATCTTGTTTCTCTTTCACTTCAAAAACTAGAGAAGATTTGGAACTATTCTGAACCCAAACATTCCCTTCAGCTGAATCAACCAATATAACACCCAATCTAGCTAACCGGTGAACTTCTTGAACTAACTCTCTCTTATCATTCCCCACATGAGTAACACTACCCATAGACAATCTACTAAGGGCGTATGCCACTATATTGGACTTGCCTAGATGATATAACATACTCATATCATAATCTTTCAACAATTCTAATCACCTTCTCTACCGAAGATTCAACTCTCTCTAAGTGAACACATACTGCAAGCTTTTGTGGTCTGTGAACATATTAACATGCACCCCATAAGATAATGTCTCCAGATTTTCAATGTAAACACAACAGCAGCTAACTCAAGATCATGGGTCGGGTAATTCTTTTCGTGAGGCTTAAGCTGTCTAGAGGCGTAGGCTGTAACCTTACCTCTCTGTATCATAACACAACCTAAACTAGTTCTAAAGGCATCATAATACACAACGAAACCATTTGTTCCATCAGGTAATGCTAAAACTGGGGATAAAGTGAGTCGAGTCTTCAACTCCTGAAAACTCTTCTCGCAAGAATCTGACCACTGGAACTTAACTTTCTTTTGGGTTAATCTAGACATGGGAGACGCAATAGATGAGAAAAACCTCAAAAAAACATCTATAATAGCCAGCTAAATCCAAGAAACTTCTAATGTCTGATGAAGAAATAGGTTTAGGCCAATTCCTTACTGCTTCTGTCTCTTGAGGATCAACTCTAGTTCCCTCATTGGAAATAATATGACCAAGGAAAGCTGTTGATCTTAGCCAAAATTCACATTTACTGAATTTGGCAAACAACTGGTGATCTCTAAGAGTTTGCAACACAATTCTAAGATGGTCTGCATAATCATCTTCACTACGAGAGTAGACGAGAATATCATCAATAAAGACTATGACACACATATCCAGATACTGTTTGAACACTCTATTCATCAAGTCCATGAAGGATGCTAGGGCATCGGTTAGCCCGAAGGACATGACTAGAAACTCAAAATGACCATAATGGGTTCTGAAAGTTGTCTTTGGGATATCGCACTCCCTTACTCTAAGTTGATGATAGCTGGATCTAAGGTCTATCTTTGAGAAATAACTTGAACCTTCGAGTTGATCAAATAAGTCATCAATTCTAGAAAGTGGATATTTGTTTTTTACTGTAACTTTATTCAGCTGATGATAGTCTATGAATATACGCAAAGAACCATCTTTCTTTCATACGAATAGGACGGGAGTGCCCTATGGAGAAACACAAGGCCTTATGAAACATTTATCTAAAATATCTTTGAGCTGCTCTTTTAACTCCTTAAGCTCAGCTGGAGCCATACGATAAGGAGGAATAGAAATAGGCTGAGTATCTGGGAGAAGGTTAATTCCAAATTTTATTTCCTTATCAGGAGGTACCCCTAGCAAAATCTTCGGGAAAAATATTAGGAAACTCATTAACTACTCTGACTAACTGAACTATTGAAGTCTCAGACTTAGTGTCTTTGACTCAAACTAGATGATAGATACACCCTTTGGAAATCAACTTTTTGGCTTTAAGATAGGATATGAATTGACTCTTGGGAGACACTGAATTACTTTTCCACTCAAAGATTGGCTCATCTAGAAATTTAAACTTCACCACTCGGGTGCGACAATCTATAGATGCATAACAGGAATGAAGCCAATCCACACTAAGAATAAGGTCAAATTCAACCATATCTAACTCTATTAGGTTTGCTAACATAATTTTGTGAAGGACAGTGATAGGACACTTTTATAGATTCATTCGTCAAACACTGACTCACCTACTGGGGTAGAAAACAAGAAGGGCTCTCGGATCTTTTAAGGACTTATTTCAAAATTTACTACAACTAGCAGGGTCACATAAGAGAAACTCAACTCGGGGTCTAACAATATATAAACATTAAGACATAAAATCTTTAATTCTGGCTACTGCTAAATCACCATTCTGCTGAAGTAGGACTGCAGCCTGATGGTTTCCCTGAATATTGGCAGTTACTGCCTGGGCTAACGCCTGAAAGGTAGCCCAAAACTCAGCATGGGATACATTTTCATTTAGAGGATCAGCAAGCTGGGGTGACTGGTTATCATTTCTGTGGGCATTATCTCGATGAGGAGGCATATTCAACTATCACATAAGAGCATGAGTTAAAAGTAGATAGAGATACTGTAAGCATGATAGATCATGAAAGAAAGAGATGATTTCCTAAAAATGCCCCATAGCCGCTTGCTCATAAATGTGGCGCACTTCACGGCCATGATAAAGACTCTATGTAACGTGGCTTGTCTGACTCCCTAGTACTCTTATAAACCTTAGGCTCTGATACCATGTTTGTAATACCCCAAAACCTGGTCCTAAGATATCACATGGTTCTTAAGACTACGACTAGCCTTAAGCTAACCCTGTCTGCCTTCTACTAAGTCTGAATCTCATAATGATGGAAATATGGACATAAAATTCATACTATATGTGGAAAAACTATCTGAATATAATATCTAAATATGATGTCTGAAACCTCAATACTGAATAATCTGAATCAAAACTAACAGTCTGACAATCCTCTACTACTAATAACTAGAGAGTCGGGACACACCTCCAGCTGACTCAAACTATCTAAAAAGAATACTGAATTATCTAAACTAAAAATCTAAATAACTAACTCCCCGAATTATGAGGACTCACCAACTGTCAAGATATAGATGGAGATGCTCAAAATTACTCACGCTGCTGGAACTAAGCACCTAAACCTATATTATGAGACAATGTAGCACATAGACATATATGTGGATCAGTACTTTGAGAATGTACTGATTATATGGGGGTTAAATGCATACGTAAAAATAGTATATCAATCTTAATCATCATTTGTAAAATAATTCATGCCAAATGTAAATGACTCACATAAGCTTGAGTAACTGAGAAACTGAAATCTGTAATCATGAGTAGTAAAGCATATTGAATAAATCTAGTGAGTCATAACATTTAGTTCTAAAAGTTGTGCTAGTGATCTATCTGTAATTTATGTTGTCTAAGTGTAGAAACGACTCACTTTTATAGCTGAAATTTGAAAGTTGAAATCTGTAGCTAATATCTTTCTGTAAAGCATAATCTGAATAAAGTTGTGAGCCTTTACACTTAGTTTTCTTAAAATCTTTTCTATTAAGATTAATTTGTAGTCTTTTCTTTTAGGGAAAACCTCACGATGGGGAGAGGTGTCATACTCTTGCCAATGAGTATAACCTAATCTAAGTGATCACATCTGCATCTGTCATCCATATAGAAATGGTAATAATCTGAATATGTACCTACATTAGCTACGTAGTTCTGTGAAAGATAGGGCACGCTAATCCCACACTTTTAGCTTGATACTAAATACTACTCCCTTTTAATCTATATGTTCATTCTATTGGAAATCCACTTTAAAAGCTAGCATAAGGGTTATTGCGAAACCAATTATGCATTTATCTAATTCAATCTGTGAATAAAACTTTTTTGATTTCTAAAATCTATAATAAATCTGTAAAGTGGATTTTAAATCTTATTAGGGGATCAAAAGATCAAATCTTTACTGAAAATTTGAAGATAAATTGATCATCTGATGCTTAAAGCATAATCTTTCTTAAAATTATAATGTTTAATCTAGGGATAGTAACCCATGCATCAATCTCATGTCAAAACATCATATTAATCATGCTTGGTAATGAAAATAATGATAATTCAATTTAAAATCTGGAATTTACTGCAATACGCATGAATAATATGAAAATAGACATGCAATTCAACTTCCAAATCACTTGAAATCTCATACTCTTGCAAATAGCAACATTGGGTATGAACCCTAATATAAATCTCATGTATATTCATATAAAATCATGTAAATTTGAAATAAAAACTTGGTTTTGGGCACAGGGATGAAAGAGGATCCTTGTTCATAAACCTTACAAACCTTAATTGATGAAATTTCTAAGAAATCTTGAACTTGAATCTCTATTTGTGCTTTTGATGATGAACTCTTGATTATCTTGATTTTGGAATCCTTATTTTTGGGTTTTCTTGGAGAAACAATGTAGGAAATTGATTTCTTGGAGAGTAAGCTTTTGAGCTCTAGGGTTTTGTTTTGAGAGGGAATGGATGAAAATAAGCATAAAGTGCTTAGGATATGCTTAATTCCTTATTTTTGGATGAATTGGGGGCTTGGAAATTAACCTAATTGCCTCTTTTTAAAATTTAATCATCATCAACAACAATAACAACAAAAGACCCAGTGTATTCCCACAAATTGGGATCAGGGGGGGTAAGATGTACGCAGTCCATACCGCTACCTCCGAAGAAGTATAGAGGTTGTTTCGATTAAAATTTAATTGAAACTAAAAAATCCTAACTTTGCAAGCCACCGCGATGCGCCACTATCATGGTGGCTCACTGGATAAGGGACAATTGGGAAATTGGGCTCCAACACGACACAATGAAATCACTTTGGGCCTCTAAAAAAGGGACGTGTCCTATTTTGGCCATCACCGCGACGTGCCACCATCGTAGTGAGCCACTGGAAAAGAAAGACTGGGACCTGGAGCTTCTCCGCGATGCAGGCCAGTTGCGGAGGTCCATTAAAAATTGATGATTTCCAAATTAGCCCTCTCCACGATGCGATGCTTGCCTAAATGGCATACTGCTTTATTAAAAATGCCATAACTTCTCAACCGAGTATCGAATTTAGGCGAAATTAGTATTGATGAAAAAATAATTCAATTTCCTATTCAATGGAGGTCTAAATCTAGAAAATTTTGTATGTAGTAAAAGTTATTCATCTTTGAAACTAACCTTTGACATTCGAGGAGCGAAATTAAGCTAGGAAAAAGTACGGGGTACGACAGTATCCCCTTCCAAGGATTGATGATCTCTTTGATCAGCTTTAAGGTGCTAAGTACTTTTCCAAGATTGATCTTCAGTCGGGTTACCATCAGTTGAGGATTAGGGAGGTGGAGATCCCTAAGACTACTTTTCAAACCCGGTATGGTCATTTTGAGTTTTTGGTGATGTTCTTTGGTTTGACTAATGCCTCAATAGCATTTATGGATCTTATGAATCGAGTAGTCCATTAGTTCTTGGATTTATTCATGATTATGTTTATTTATGATATTTTGATGTATTTTAAGAGTGAGGTGGATCATGCCCATCACCTCTGCCTTATTTTGTAAACCTTGAAAGATCAACAGTTGTATGCAAAGTTCTCCATGCGTGAGTTATGGTTAAATATTGTGACTTATCTGGGTTATGTTATTTCTAGTGAAGGGATCATGGTGGATCCACATAAATTTGTGGTAGTTAAGAAGTGGCCTAGACCCATGACTCTAACTGACATTCAGAGATTCTTGGATTTAGCCAGTTATTATAAAAGGTTTGTGGAAAGTTTCTCTTCTATTGTTTCCCCATTGACTAAGTTAACTCGGAATAAGATGAAGTTCCTGTGGTGTGATATTTGTGAGGGTAGTTTTGAGAAGTTTAAAGATAAGTTGACTTCGGCTTTGGCCTTAACTCTACCTGAGGGTACTGTTGGTTTTGTTGTCTATTGTGATATACCCCGGGTGGGACTGGGTTGTGTGTTAATGCATTATGGCAAGGTGGTTCCATAGGCTTCTAGATAGTTGAAGTTTTATAAGAAGAACTATTCAATTCATGATTTGGAATTGTTAGTTGTGGTCTTTGCATTGAAGATTTGGCGACATTATTTGTATGGGGTCCATGTAGATATTTGTTCTGATCATAAGAGCCTACAATACATATTCACTTAGAATGATCTAAATCTCAGGCAAAGGTGGTGGCTTGAGTTGTTAAAAGACTATGACATAAGTCTCCACTATCACCCAAGTAATGCTAACGTGGTTGTTGATGCTCTTAGCAGGTTATCCATAGGGAGCTTATCTCATGTGGACAAGGAAAAGTGAGATTTGGTGAAGGAAATTCACTGTTTGGCTAATTTTGGAATCTGTCTCTTAGATTTTGAGGGTGGTGTTATGATTGTTCAAGAGGTGGTGAAGTCATCTCTTGGTGATGAGGTGAAGGAGAAGTAAGTGTTGGACCCTATCTTGATGCAAATCAAAGAGGATGTGGGTAGGAAGAAAATAATGGCTTTCGAGATTAGTGGTGATGGTATATTGAGGTACCAAGGAAGGTTATGTGTTCCCAATGTTGATAGGTTGCAAGGAAGAATTTTGGCCGAAGCTCATGAGTCGCGTTATACGATTTATCCTGGTTCAAAGAAAATGTATCATGATATTAAGGAGATTTATTGGTGGAATGATATGAAGCGTGATGTGGCCAATTTTATGGTTAGGTACATGGTGTTTCAGTAAGTGAAGGTAGAGCACTTGAGGCCCGGTGGGTTGACTAAAGAGATTGAGATGCCGGTATGGAAATGGGAAATAATTAATATGGATTTTGTTACTGGTCTTCTATGATCTCGACATAGTTTGATTCAATTTGGGTCATTATGGATAGGATGACCAAGTCTGCTCACTTCTTGCCTGTGAGGACTAATTTTTCTGCTGACTATGCAAAGTTGTATAGGCAAGAGATCGTGAGGTTACATGGTGCTCTAGTTTCTATCATTTACGATCATGGTACCCAATTCTTATCTGACTTTTGGAGATCGTTCTAGTGAGGTTTGGGGACTAAAGTAACCCTTAGTATCGCTTTCCACCCACAGACGGATAGGCAAGCAGAAGGAAAATTCAGGCCTTGAGGGATATGCTTCAGGCTTGTGTATTTGATTTTAGTGGTAGTTGGGTTGATCATTTGTCTCTCATAAAGTTTGGATATAACAACAATTATCGAGATAGTATTAAGACTGGCCAAAGTCGCCAAAAGTCCTACGAGGATGTGAGATGAAGGGAGTTAGAGTTTAATGATGGTGACTGGTGTTCTTAAAGGTGTCTCCCGTGAAGGGCGTGATGTATTTTAGGAAGAAGGAGAAGCTCAATCCCCATTATGTTGGTCCGTATTTGGTTTTGAAGAGGGTTGATAATGTTGCATATGAATTAGAGTTGCCTTCTATCTTGAGCTCTATTTATCCGATCTTCCATTCGATGTTGAGGAAGTGCATGGTGATCCTTTGTTGGTTGTTCCTCCAGAAGGTGTGGGCATTTCGAATTCCTTGTCTTATAAGAAAGTTTTGATGGAGATCTTGGATCGTTAAGTCCGTCAATTATGGATGAAAGACGTGGTTTCGGTAAAGGTTTTTTGGAGGAACCAAAAGTATAAGGATATACTTAGAAAGTCGAGGAGGACATGAAGTCCAAGTATCCATTCCTATTCCATATTTTGGAAAATCGTGCTTAAGGTATAAGTGTGATCTTAACATCTTTGTTTTTTGTCTTTGTTAAAGGTAAGTATGGGAGTGTTTCAGTGTCAAGTTGTAATGATCCTCACAGTTATTTTCTATGTTTTCAAACATATTTGGTGTCTAGAGATTTTCTATAGCTGCCCCAAGTTATTTATGACTTATTGGGACTGATAGTTCGGTTCTGGGATTATTCTCTTGAGAATTTTAGTGATACCGAAATATATGGTAGAATATTTGATTTAAATTTTCATTTGATAATAATATAATTCAGTACCCTTCTAGAATATTTTGATACTCATAAAATTCTTTAAGTGGCGATATATTTATATTACTTTAAGCAGATACAGCTTAAGTAGGACACGACCCTTGATAAGAAGGTGTGGAGGATGCGGATTAGGGTAGAGGGTTAGGGGGTGGGCGTGCATCGGTAATAATAGGGGGCATTCTTTATTTGTGTCTGAAGTTTCTTATTCGTGGCTTGAGTGTTGTCTATGGTTTTAGATATATAGTTTTTAGTAGTATCTTGTGGCTCTAGTATTATCTTGTGGCTAGCGTTGTTAGTTTATTTTGACTGTACAAGTTTATATGCATTTATGTTTTGTGTTCTCTATACTGTTATTGGTTCTAAGCCAGGGGTCTATTAGAAACAGCCTCTCTACTTCACCTCAGGTGGTGGAATGGCCTGCGTACACTCTACCCTGCCTAGACCCCACTAGGTGAGAATACACTGGGTATGTTGTTGTTTTTGTTGTTGTAATATTTTAAGGGGAAATAGTAAATCTAGAAATATTAAACTATTAGTATTATATAATAGAGGTCTGAATGCCACAGTTATTACTCTAATCCCGAAGGTAGACAAGCCAACAAATGTAGCTCAGTTTAGACCAATATCCTGCTGCAATGTACTCTATAAATGCATAGCAAAGGTCCTGTGTAGAAGAATGAAAGCAGTATTACCTTTACTGGTCAACAACTCCTAAGAAGATTTTGTGCAGGGAAGGTCATTAGTACATAATGTACTAATGTGCCATGATATCTTGAGACATTACAATAGAAAAACATCTGCTAGATATTTAATGAAGATAGATTTGAAAAAAGTTTATGACATGGTAAGGTGGGAGTTTGTTGAGGAAATGTTAAATGGATATGGTTTACCATCCAAATTTGTGAAGCTAGTAATGGTTTGTGTTACAACCACAAAAATTTTAGTGAAGGTGAATGGTGAAACCGATGGATACTTTGAAGGGAAAAGTGGTTTAAGGCAAGGGAATCCTATTTCTCCTCTATTGTTTGTCTTGGTAATGGAATATCTATCTAGGATACTCTAGCAAATAAGCAGGCTCCCAGCTTTTAGATTTTACCCTATGTGCACGGGGCATTATTTGACACATCTTGTGTTTGGAGATGACCTTATGGTCTTCTGTAAAGGAAATATAGCATCAATTCAAAGGGTAAGGGAAGCTTTGGGACACTTTTCTATGGTAACTGGCCTAGAGTCAAACAAAGACAAATCAAACATATTTCTTACGGGGATGAGGATAGTATTAAAATGGATATTCTACAGGTAGCAAGATTCACTCTAGGGTCATTCCCAATAAGATATTAGGATTACCCTTGTCACCAAAGAAATGGAGCAAAGTTGAATGTCATCAGTTATGACTAAAGATTACAGACAAGATCAGAGCAGTATCCACAAAATACTTGTCTTATACAGGAAAACTGCAAGTCATAAACTCAGTATTATTTTCTTTACAAAATTTCTGATGCTCTGTGTTTATGTTGCCTCAATACATATTGAAGGAGGTTGATAAAAGATGTCGGGAATTCATGTGGGGAGGTGCAGTTGAGAAAAAAAAAGTATCATTGGTGGCTTAGGCTAAGTTGTGCCAACCAAAAAAATATGGAGGTCTAAATATTAGAGAGAGCAAACTATGGAATATAGCATCAATGGGGAAGCTAATATGGATGCTTATGGAAAATAAAGACGTATTGTGGGTTAAATGGGTGTATGGGATATATATGAAAGATGGATATAATTTTTAGAAAACCAATCCAAACCCAGATAGCAGCCAGTTGGAAATAATTTATAATCTAGAGAAAAAGATGGTATGTTGGTATAATAATGGTCGATACTGCCTAACAACTATTGGCAGGTATTCAATTTCCAGGGGATACTTGGCACTACTACCTATTGAAAGAAGATTAATGGGAGCTAAATTAGTATGGAATAAAGAAACTTTGCCTGAACACAGGTTCATACTGTGGCTAGCAACATTAGGCAAATTACTCACGAAAGACAGATTGAAAAGGCTTGGCATTGAATCTGAAAATAAAGTGTGTGTGATGTGTACAGAAGATAAAAAAGAAACTATTGTGCACTTGTTCCAGGAATTCACTTGGACAAAGAAAGTTTGGTTCGATGTGAAGGAGTGGACTGGAGTACACTTTCAGAGAGGTACAAAGGAGACCATACAGATGGTAACAGGGAAACATTGGAGTATAATCAAGAAGAAAATCATGATGGACATATATGGAGCTGTAACTTACCAGATTTGGCAAGCTAGGAATTTGAAAGTGTTCCAATAAGCAAATGTAAATACTGAGCCAGTTATACAACAGGTGAAAAATGTAATTAGAGGGTGGTAAAAAATACTACACGATAAGAATCAAGGAAGAAAATATCATATTTGATGGAAACCATTTGTAATTAGTGTTTTATCTGAGACTTACTGAGGTCTGTCATCCTATCTAGGAAGGGGCAGCATCATGGGTGCTCCTTAGGTGTAATTGTTGGATTGTTTGTTATGGTAATAGTTCACTTACATTGCCAAAAAAAAAATAATAGAGGTTTTATTTGAAATATTTTTTGATTAATTATGATATATTTAAAATATTATATTTATTTTATGGTGAACCTATGCAATACCCGAATATGTACACAATATAGAAAAATATTAGGTGTGGCCACCACCACCACATGTGAGGTTTAAGAAAGTGGAAAATAAGATATTAATCGGTGCCTAACTTCTATTACTCACCTAATACGTGGAATTGTTGTGACATTTGGCCACCAAACTATATCCTTTTGTTTTCCTTAAGAAGTTGAATTCCAAAGAATTATTTTTGGTCACTTATCGAATTACCAAAAACTTGTAGTTCTTCCTGGAAGCTACAAGAGTTAATGAATTAATTCTCAATGAACAAAAGACCATAGACACAAAAATATATCCCGCTTTCAGATTGTATTACACCATTTTCTAAATTTAGTATTTGAACTTACTTTTAAACAGCATAATGAAGCTTGTATCCCTCTATACAATTATAAATATATGATTCTTTCTTTCCTGTTCAAAATTTAATTTTTGAGTTGGTGTAGTAAATTACCACATCCATTTATTCAACTCGGGTTCTAGCAGGATAATTTTTGAAGGCTTCTTGGAGAGATTTTACTTTGGCATCCAGGTAGTCTAGGCTTACCCTACCTTAGATTGCCCTTATTTACTGAATTATGTACTATTATGCTAGTTTTGGATAAGTAACTGTAGTTGCGTATTGTTTAACATATATATAACATGCCTTGATTATTCGGTTAGGACCCCGTTCTAGTAATTTTGATATTTTTTCTTTTAGTATAATATAGAATATATCACTTTAGTACATGGAATTAAGTTGCAAAACCTTGAATTTTCCCCTTTTAAATTCAAACATACATACGGTGATTAGACGTATTTTAGCTTCCATTCAGGCTCAGTATATACTTTATATCTGTCATTGATTGTGAACTTTGGTACCACATTGACATTGTTATGGTATGGTATGGATTTTAGTATTACAATTAGGTATGGTTACTATGAGTTCTAGTTCGAGTCCGACATTTGATTATGGTTGTGGTTTCTTTAAGTTCTGGTTTGAGTCCAGCATCTAATTATGGTTGTGGTTCATCTGAGTTCCAGTTCGAGTCAGACATCTGATTATGAGTACTATTGTATATCATATATGTGGCCTCTCATTATTATCCACTATTTTTGGTTTGAGTCCAGTGTCTAGCCTCTCGTTACTATCATTGGAGTTGGTTCAAGCCTGGTGCACATCTGGATGACTACTATGGTTTCTTGGGATCGATTCAGTTACAGGTTATTAATGTTTATCTTCATTAATTACTTCTTATGTGTCCCACCGGCTTATGGGGATACAGTTGGATTAATTGTCTTCTTCAATGTGTCTAGCAGGCTTATGGGAGCCCAGTTAGGTTATGTTTAATTTGTCTGTCTTTATTGCATTATTTATTTATCGTGTCACTTATATTTACTCCTTTGCCACATTTGCGTAGCTTGGTAGTTGTTTACTTAGAGAAAGAAAGACTATTCCACTACTATTAATACTACTATCCATAGCTGTAATAGTATTTATTATTACTACAACCCCAATAACTTTTATGGATCGGATGAATTGTGTGTTCAGGTCGTATTTGTACTCCTTCATGATAGTATTTATTGATGACATTCTAGTATATTCTAGGAGTGGGGAGGAGCACAAGTAGCATTTGAGGATTGTGCTCCGTACTTTGAGAGATCACTGACTTTATGCCAAGTTCTGAAAGTGCGAGTTTTTGCTCGAGTCTATATCTTTCTTGGGGCACGTAGCATCCAAGGATGGTATTATGGTGGACCCCATAAAGATTGAGGCTATTCGTAGTTGGGTTAGGCCTACGTTACCTTCTAAGGTTCGCAGTTTTGTTAGGTTGGCAGGTTACTATAGGCGGTTTATTTAGTTTTTTTTCTATTGCAGCCCCTATGACTAGATTGACCAGGAAAGAGGTTCCATTTTAGTGTTCTATGAGTTATGAGGCGAGCTTGATGAAGCTCAAGGATTTACTTACTTTAGCTCCTATTTTGAGTTTTCCATTTGAGGGCGAGGGTTTTACTGTCTATTGCTAAGCGTATGGTGTTGGTTTAGGGTGTGTTATAATGCAGCATAGCCGTGTTATTAGATATGCATTGAGGCATCTAAAGGTGCATGAGTGCAGTTAACCCACTCATGACTTAAAGTTGGCGGCGATAGTATTTTCATTTAGAATTTGAAGACATTATGGGGTTTGTTGTGAGATATTTACTGATCACCGCAGTCTTTTGTATATTATGACCCAGAAGGAGCATAATTCGACGTAACGCAGGTGGATTGAGTTGCTGAAGGACTATGATATCTCTATTATCTACCATTCAGGCAAGGTAAATATGGTAGCAGACTCCTTGAGCTGAAAGTCAGTAAGTATAGGTAGCTTAGCTTTCATTTCAGCTTCTCAGCGGCCATTGGCTTTTGACATCTAATCCTTAGCTAACTTGATGGTTTATTTGGATATTTCTGACCCTTAAGGATCATTGCTAGTGTTGAGGCCAGATCTACCTTATTGAAGTAGATTTGGGGTCGTCATTTTGAGGATAGTAGGCTTTGTGGCATTTGAGAGCAGGTGTTGAGGGGTGAGTCTCGGTGGGCTACCCTATATTCTAGGGGTGTCTTGAGGTTTGATGGTCGTTCCAAGGATTAGAGATTTGATCTACTTGATTCTTTATGAAGCTCATAGATCCAGATACTCTATTCATCCTGGGAAAGCTAAGATGTATAGGGATTTGAGGCAGTATTACTGGTGGAGTGGTATGAGAAGAGATATAGAAGGTCTTGTGGATCAATTTCCTTATTGTCAGTAGGTAAAGGCCGAGTATCACAGACCTAGGGGATTGCTTCAGCAGCTACCCATTCCTGAGTAAAAGTGGGAGCGAGTTACTATGGATTTCGTAGGTGGATTACCTCGTACTTCCCATGGTTTTGATAGTATTTGGGTCATCGTGGATTTATTTACCAAGTCCGCATATTTTATTCCCGTTTGAGTTTTCTACAATGTCGAGAGGTTAACCCGTGTTTACATTAAGGAGGTGTTTCGCCTACATGGGGTCCTGTGTCCATTATTTCAGATCGAGGATCTCAGTTCGCTTCTAGATTTTGGAGGATATTTCAGAAGGAGTTGGGAACCCATGTTGACTTTAGCATAACCTTTTATCCCCAGATTGATGGGCAGTCATAGTAGACTATCCAGGTTTTAGAAGATATGCTCTACGCATATGTGTTAGATTTTGGAGGTTAGTAGGAACAATTTCTTCCTTTGGAAGAGTTTATATATAATAACAGCTTTCGCTCAAGTATTCAGATTGCCCTATTTGAGGCATTGTATGGTAGGCGATGTCGATCTCCTATTGGTTGGTTTAATACTTCTGAGGCTAGGCCTTGTGGCACAGATTTTCTTCATAATTCATTGGATTGGGTTTGAGTGATTCAGGATAGGCTACGAGCATCCCTGTGTAGACAAAGGAGTTATGTTGATCGCAAACATCATCTATTGAAATTGAGAGTTGGTGATAGGGTCTTCCTGTGAGTATCGCCTATAAAGGGCGTGATGAGGTTTGGGAGAAGGTGAAATTTATCCCCAGATATATTGGACCTTTTGAGATCCTGCAGACATTTGGGGAGGTAGCTTATGTGTTGGCATTTCCACCTGCCTTCTCAGCCATTCACCCGGTGTTTCATGTATTCATGTTGCAGCAGTATATTCTAGATGAGTTGCACGTACTTCAGTGGGACTCGATTCAGATGGACTAGAGGTTGGTGTTTTGTAGAGGAGCCAACATCTATTTTGGTAAGAGATGTCAGGAAGTTGCACTCCAAGGACATACCAATAGTTAAGGTTCAGTGGTGTCACCGTCTAGTTAAGGAGGCTACTTGGGAGATCGAGCATGGTATACGCGCGCAGTATCCCAATCTGTTTGAGCCTTCAGGTATTTCCTTGTCCTTTACTTTCACGGACGGAAGTTCTTTTAGTAGTGGATGTAGTAATGACCCTCACGGTCATTTCTGTGTTTTCATACATTTTCTATGTCTAGAGGTTTTCAATAGCTGCCCCAAATTATTTATGACTTACTGGGACTGATAGTTGATTCCCGGATAGTTCGTTTGAGAATTTTAGTGATACCAAAATATATTGTAGACTATTTGATTTAAATGTCATTTGGTAATAATATAATTCAGTACCCTTCTAAAATATTTTGATACTGGTAAAATTCTTTAAGTGACGATATATTTATATTACTTTAAAATAGATTTTTATAGTCCTATATTTAATCAGAGATAGTAAATTTAGAAATTTTAAAATATTAGTATTTTATAATAGATGTTTTATTTGAAATAATTTTCTATTAATTATGATATATTTAAAATATTATATTTATTTTATCGTGAACCTATGCAATATCCAAATATGTACGCAATGTAGAAAAATATCAGGTGTGGCCACCACTACCACACGTGGGGTTTAAGAAAGTGGACAACAACATATTAATCGGGGCCTAACTTTTATTACTCACTTAATACGTGGAATTGTTGTGACATTTAGACTCCAAACTATATCCTTTTGTTTTCCTTAAGAAATTGAATTCCAAAATTATTTTTGGTCACTTATCTAATTACCAAAAACTTGTAGTTCTTCCTGGAAGCTGTAAGAGTTAATGAACTAATTCTCAATAAGCAAACGACCATAGACACGAAAATACATCCCACTTTCATATTATATTACACCACTTTTTCAATTTAGTATTTGAACTTACTTTTAGTTAGCATAATGCAACTTGAATCCTTCTATATAAATATATATACTATAATTCTTCCCTTTCTGTTAAAAAGTTAAGTTTCAAGTTGGTGTAGTAAATTATCCGACATCTATTTATTCAACTCGATTTCTAGCAGGACAATAGTCAAAGGCTTCTTGGAGAGATTTTAGCTTTGGCGTTCATGTAGCCTAGGCTTACCCTACCTTAGATTGAGTTTATTTACTGAATTATGTACTATTATGCTAGTTTTGGATAAGTAACTGTAGTTACGTATTGTTTGACATATATATAACATGCCTTGACTATCCGGTTAGGACCCCATTCTAGTAATTTTGATATTTTGTCTTTCAGTATAATATAGAATATATCACTTTAGGACATGGAATTAAGTTGCAAAACCTTGAATTTTCCCCTTTTTAAATTCAGACACGCGTATGATGATTAGACGTATTTTAGCTTTTGTTCAGGTTCAGTATATACTTTATATCTATCATTTATTGTGAACTTTGGTACCACATTGACATTGTTATGGTATGGTATGGATTTTAGTATTACAACTGGGTATGGTTACTATGAGTTCTGGTTTGAGTCCGACATCTGATTATGGTTGTGGTTCTTCTGTGTTCTGGTTTGATTTCGGCATCTGATTATGGTAGTGGTTCCTCTGAGTTCCAGTTCGAGTTCGGCATCTGATTATGAGTATTATTGTATATAATATATGTGGCCTCTCATTATTATTTACTATTTTCGATTCGAGTCTGGTGTCTGGCCTCTCGTTACTACCATTGGTATCGGTTCAAGCCCGGTGCACATCTAGATGACTACTATGGTTTCTTAGGATCGGTTCAGTTATAGGTTATTTATGTTTATTTTCATTAATTACTTCTTGTGTGTCCCACCGGCTTATGGGGGTATGGTTGGGTTAATTGTCTTCTTCAGTGTGCCTGGCGGGCTTATAAGGGCCTAGTTTGGTTATGTTTAATTTGTCTATCATTACTGCATTATTTATTTTCTGTGTCACTTATATTTACTCCCTTTCCGCATTTGTGTAGCTTTGAAGTTCTTTACCTAGAGAGAGAAAGAAAGACTATTCCACTACTATTACTACTACTACTATTCATAGCTATAATATTGCAGGTTAGATTTTTGCAGACCCTTCTTGGCACAAGCTCTTTTAACTTTTACTTTTCAAATAATTATTTCTCTTTCTATTTTTACATTTTATTTTATATTTATGTACTATATTTTTTTTTCTCTCTCTGCCATTGGGATGAAACTGAATACCCATTGTATCCATGTATACTATTGACCTAGATTATACCCTCATATTGTAGTTATACTTTTTTTGTATTGAGCTCGATCGGTCGATGATGCCTACTGAGTACATCTTGATTTGATGCTTATACTACACTTTTGCATCTTTTCCCTAATGCAGATTTGGGTACTAGAAGTCGACGTTCATGTGGTTCCTACATTTTGGTTCTGGTTCAGAGAAGGGTGAGCTTACTATCGTCCGAGGCCGATCCTCCTCTATCTAATCTAGTTTAGTCTTTTATTCTCTAGACTGCTTGTATATGTTGTGTATATTTTAGATTTTTTCTAGTACTCTGGATATCTTTTAGTAGTGGCTCTAGTACTGACCTTACCAGGTCTTGGGAGAGATTTGTTTGTATATTTGGTCATTTTTCCTCCTCTCGTTTTGATATATTATATATGTCCCCTTCTTGGTTTTCACTTATTATTATTATTGCTATCATTATACGTGATCTTTTTCTGATTTCTGCCTGTTAGCCCATTACCCATTATTCTGGGCTATGGCTTAATTTGCCTATTGGTGGGTTAAGGTAGGCGCCATAACGACTTGAGAAATCGAGTCATGATACAAATTATGCTAATAAATGCCTTGTACTACCATTCGAGGACGAATGGTCCTGGGGGAGAGAATGTAACACCCCAGGTTTTTCTTCCTTGGAAATTTCTAAAATTTATCCTCATTGTTCTGACTATTACTTACTCTATGAGTCGTAGGAAGTCATGATAAGTCGTTGGACCCAAATTGTAGCCTAACCAGTATGTATGGCTACGTCTTCTGCTTTCAGTACAAGTGGCTCACTACAAGTCATTAGGACTCATTACGGGTCATTATAGGCAAATCATAGGGTGTCCAGTGTATACCCAAATGGTTGTTGTGTTAACTAGAATTGTACCCTACGAGTCGTAGTGTCCCATTAGGAATATTTTTAGGTGAGTCGTAGGGTCAACAGTGTGTGTGCACCCTAGAAACTATCTTGGCTACGACTCGTGGTGACCAGTCATAATGAATCCCTATGAGTCATATAGTGACCCGTAGTCACTAATGACTAAATTTCATCTTTTAAGGTAAGGGAACTTTGGATAATTCACTTCTTACCCAATTAAAACCCCACTTTCATAAAGTAATCAAAGGCGTTATTTCTCATTCATAACGTAATTAAACACTCTCAAAACTCTCTCCAATTCTCTCAAGTAAGATACTTAGGGTTTCCAAGAAGTAGGTCATCCAAAGGCTCAAGTGTTGAATTCTTCTCGTAAAACTTGGTATTTCGGGCATGTTACTCTTACCAAACTATTATTTTGTAAAAGCATATGTTTTAAATAGTTATTGATGTGACTTTGATGTTGGTTTTGGAACATGGGTTGAGGGTTTTGAATATTTATTTTGAACAATGTTCTCCACGATTTACATATGATTATTCATGGTTTTGAACTTGTGGGGTGCATGGCTATAGAGAATAAACTAGGGGATTGTGATTTCCCCTAATTTGTGAATATTGACCATTGAAGTGATAATGACCTCAACCCCATATTGTGAAATTTGTTTTGAATATGAAAAGTATGTACATTGAATTACTCTTGAATTATTGCATAATGTGAAAAACTAATGAAGCATAATCATTTTGAATTGAACCTAATAAGGTTGTGTAATTCCCTACGCTAATGTATAATTAAACCAAGAGGTTGTGAATTCCCTCAAGTAATGATTATTGGTTTGGCATGTTGATGTACATTGCAGTGTAGTTGGTATGACTATACCAACAGTGTATGCCTAAATATGTATTATGGTTCAATAAATGGGGATGTTTGTTAAATGTTTTAATTGGGATTTAATGAGAGTTGTGTAGCTAAGTCGTGAAAGTGGAGGTCTCGAGGGACCAACATCAAAAACTGTGGTTGCCGATGTGGGGGTCTACATGACAGGGTGGTTCGAGTCCCCTTTATTATTATCACATGATTGGGAGGTTCGAGTCCCCCATATTATATTACATGATTGGGTGTTTTAGTCACTTGGTATGCCAGGAGGTTCGAGTCTCTCATGGTACATAAGTACATCCTCTGGTTTGTGCGGCTACACGCACTGGGGCCCTTTTAGCTGGGGGAGAGTTGGGCCCTTATAGCCCGTGGGTGCCTTCTTATGTTAAGATGGTTGGGCTACATGACCCAGGCTAAGATTTTAAAGGTTCATGCTAAGCCTTGTTCCCTACCCCAGCATGTGGCATATATATGTGTATATGCATCTAGTTATGTGTGTTGGATTTTAACTTATTTTGAAGTGTTGATCATGGCTTTATTTTGCTCTCTTACCCCTGAGTTACATGTTAGTGCTCAACCAACTAACCATCTCCGGATGTTGTATCCCCACGTGATTCAAGCACCGAAGATACTTCTACTTTTTTTACGTAGTGTTAGATGGATCGGCTCTGTTCGTCGGTTCGTGTGGTGAAGTAATAAGCTTCCATTCTCAGCAGACTTAGATATTTCATTAGTTCCTTTCATAGAGTAGAATTGGGGAATTTTGTTTTATATGGTTAGGTGTAAGGGGTGGTCTTCGGTCCTTATTTGACTTGAGATACCCGTTATGGCCAGGCCCTGGTTCGGGTCATGACACCTCCCCTTTACGATAACTCCTTTAATTGGATTTCCTACATTTTACAATCTGGTATATTTGGCTAAATAAAAATAATAATGCCTTCAACCATAAGAAGGATTTCCTTAATTTTCATACTATTAAGGATAGAGTGAGGGAATACACTCAACATGTCTCATTACCTAGTAACCAATTATGCAACATCATTGTCCTTGTTAAATGGTTTCCTTCCACAATTACCTACAAATTAAACATAGACGGTTATTACTCTAATGCTTATTAACATGGAGGTATTGGTGGAGTGATTCATAACTCATATAGAGATTGGATAGCGGGTTTCTTTAATAACAGCACGGGGTCCAACCCCCTCATGGTAGAACTAGATGCCCTCTGCAAAGGCTTGCAGATTACACTCGACAATAAATTCTATCCAATAGATATTGAGACGGACTCCATAGAAATAATACACTTACTCTCTAATCCAACCCATCCTTACGAAGAAACTGTGGCTTTTTGCAGGTTAATATTGAAGAGCTTGGAGAGTCCAGTGATACGGCTTAGTTTTCGCCAAGCAAATGGTGTAGCTGACTTATAATCCAAATTGGGAGCATCACTAATGCAAGCCATCTCTAACCATGTTTTGTTAACTCCTCCTGTGGAAGCTATAACTTAGTTAAAGCACAGTCGTGGTGGAGTAGTATGCAGTAAACTAGTCTCCTATTCGAATTGTTATAAGTTAGTGTGTGTAGGCAACCAATCTATCTTATCTAGTCTTAGTAGTAATTTAGTACCTTATGTTGGTAGTAATTTCCATGTAAATTCTGATGGAAACAATGTTCCAAGTACTAGTTCTATTTTGTCTTGTCTTCCAAGCAGTAGTAGTTCTGCTACCTCATGAAGCTCTTCTTAGTTTTTATATATATAATATCTCCTATTACAAAAAAAAAAATATGAAATACTATTAAATATTTAAATAATCAATAAAATAGCTTCTTGTGATAAAATGATAGTTTTTTGTTGTAAGAATTCAAGTGGGTAGGTCTCAACATGTCACTTTTCTTAATTTTATTCTAGACTATCCTCCTTTATTATATATATATATATATATATATATATATATATATAGAGAGAGAGAGAGAGAGAGATGAAATATGAAATAATATTAAATATTTAAATAATCAACAAAATAGCTTTTTTTATAAAATGATAATTTTTTGTTGTAATAATTCAAGTGGGTAGTTCTCAAGATGTCACGTATCTTAATTTTAGAATAGACTATCCTTCTTTATTATATTCCTTTATTATATGTATGGATAGGAAATATGAAATAATATTAAATAGTCAAATAATCAACAGAATAACTTTTTGTTATAAAATGATTGTTTTTTGTTGTAAGAATTCAAGTGGTAATTCAAGTGGGTAGTTCTCAAGAGGTTGGTAATTCAAGTGGGTAATTCTCAAGATACCACTTGTCTTAATGTTAGGCTAGACTATCCTCCTTTATTATATATACAGGTATGAAGTATGAAATAATATTAAATATAGAAATAAAAAAAATAGTTTTTTGTTATAAAATGATAGTTTTTTGTTGTAAGAATTCAAGTGGGTAGTTCTCAAGATGTCACTTGTCTTAATTTTAGGCCAAACTATCCTCCTTTATTATATATATATATATATATATATATATATAGAGAGAGAGAGAGAGAGAGAGATAGATAGATATATAGATATATATGAAATATGAAATAATATTAAATATTTAATAATCAACAAAATAACTTTTTGTGATAAAATAATAGTTTTTATTGTAAGAATTCAAGTGGATAGTTCTCAAGATGCCACTTGACTTAATTTTAGGCTAGACTATCCTCTTTTATTATATATATATATATATATATAGATATGAAATATGAAATAATATTAAATATTTAAATAATAAAAAAAATAGCTTTTTGTTATAAAATGGTAGTTTTTTCTTGTAAGAGTTCAAGTGGTAGTTCTCAAGAGGCCACTTGTCTTAATTTTAGGCTAGACTATCCTCCTTTATTACATATAGAGAGAGAGATATGGAATATGGAATAAATTAAATATTTAAAAAATCAACAAAATAACTTTTTGTTATAAAATGATAGTTTTCTTAGTGTAAGAATTCAAGTGGGTAGTTCTCAAGATGTCACTTGGCTTAAGTTTAGGCTAGACTATCCTCCTTTATTATATATAGAGATTTTAGGCTAGACTATCCTCCTTTATTATATATATAGATATAAAATATGATATAATATTAAATATTTAAATAATCAACAAAATAGCTTTTTGTTATAAAATGATAGTTTTTTGTTGCAAGAATTCAAGTGGCTAGTTCTCAAGATGCTATTTGTATTAATTTTAGGCTAGACTATCCTTCTTTATTATATATATAGAATTTTTCTATCAAATTCAGCTTGTACCTTTTTCTTGTATAATTCAGTTACTTATTATTACACACAATGTTAATATTACTATGCCATTTAAAAAATTTGTATTGATTGAACTGGAACACATGTGCATCTCTAAACCTAAAAGGTTCTTGTTTAATTCTCATAATATTTTTTACCATTTATTTTTCTTTGACCATATATTTTAGGACTCAATAATTTTAAATATTATAAATATAATTAAATAATAAATTGAAGAAAATAGTGAAAAAACGGTTTTATCTATAAAGTCTTGTAGTGAAGGACAAAGAGTTCCAACAACATTTCTAAGCCTCTTCATACTTTTACTATAGATTCATATATATATATATATATATTCTTCTTGAATTTTTCTCAAACTTTGTCAAGCATATCCATTCATTTGTTCCAAATTAGAGTTTATAGTTTCTAGATTACACTTTTAGTATGTGTGTAGTGAGATGTTCCAAAATCGTTATCTAATAATTTTGCCATTCATATGACTCAAAAGATTCACTAGTTATAGGGCAGTTGGCGCAGATATCAAGTAAGGGCTGTTAGGTTACTCATGTTAAATGAACATTATATTTATTCTATTTATTCCATTAAGTCTACCTGTCAGGTAGGTAAGCAAAATAGATGCATCATTTTTTAAAACTAAATTTAGGCCCAACCCATTTATTTAAGAAAAAAAAGAGGCTTGTACAAATGAGCTTAATTTAGCCCAAAACAAAAATAACATAAAATAAAACAAAAGGGATCTGAAGAGATAAGATCTGATCCACCAACAGGTCTTGTCCAAATATAAATGTTTCCTAAACTAGGGTTGCCTAAATGTGACCTCCTTTGCTCATTCATCCAATGGAGCTACTGGAAGCTCTCTTCAATTTTGTGCTCCGCCTACTTATACTCTGGGTGATTAATCTTCCTAGAGATGAGAGAGCTGACGAGCTTGGTATATTCAGCTCGCTGAAATCTTTTCCAACATTCCACACCTCATGTTTTTAATCATCCCTCTAACCTTCTGCGTATGCATATATAAATATGTTGTCCGATAGAGTAAGGAGGATCCTTGGTAGGTTTGATATAGATGTTGATCATGTTTACTAGTGGTGGAAGGACTTATGAGTCTCTATGTCTTTTATTGTCCCCATTTTGTTTGATTTACTTGTTGATCGTTCTTCTTTTAAGTGAAGCAGTGGAGGGGATACTTGCGATACCCCAAAGCTCCTTCTCTTAGTTCTCCTCATCTATGGCAGAGCAAAACCATCCCATTTTCCTCCAAAGCCCTCAGTTTTTACTAGTGACTCTTTCTGTAAGTTGATGTAGCTTATGCTAGGTAGCGTAGTACTTACAGTTATGCTGCCCTTTGGATGGAAAATACTTATTCTATACATATCATAACTGTGAGACCTCAATGTGTGTGGTTTGTCCTTAATCATGATGGATGATGTTTACTTTTCTTGTTTTAGTTCTAAGTTTTGATAATTGTGCCTTGTCCACATTTAGAATTTTCTTGGACTCTATTGCTAGATTGTTACATCCTGGGTTTTGGTTTTGGCCTAAGAAATTTTTCTTGAAATCCGTTCTCCGAACCCAATTCAACTCCAGGGTACGAGCTGTATGCTGGGGTACAAGTGGTATGGTCCTGTTATAAGCTGACCAATGTTAGTTGGTAGGGTGGTATTGATCACTGGAAAGGTCATGACTTAGGGGTGCGATTCGTAAAGATTGGTACGAGTCATATCGGTGACTCGTATGGTGGCCAGTGTTTGATCCTCTTGGTATTTTATTTTACTAGGGATACGAATCGTGGGAACAAATCGTATGCTGAGGTTATAACTTAGTTTGATGAGTCATATAGTGGACAGTATCTGATACAAAGGTTAGGGCTTGGGTATGATTGGTGGAAACCAATTGTAAGGAAGGGTACGACTCGTAAGAGGGTCATTCGTATCCCTATGATGGGTTTTTAAGGAACTTAAGTGGGGTATTTTGGACATTTCCCTACTTGCCCTAATTATGACCCACGACTTCTAATACACTTATGAGGTTATTTACCCAATTATTATATTAATTAACACTTAGAATCTATTCCAAAACACATCATAATTCTCTTAAGAACTTTTGAGGCAAGATAGTTAGGATTTCAATTTAGGGATTGCTTTGGGGCTTGCTTTGGTGATTTTCTTCCATCAACTTTCTCGGTTTAAGGCATGTGTCTTTTCCCCACTTCTTACTTCTAAAAAGGTATGAATTTTATGGATGTTTTCATGGTCTCAATGTTGCATGGTTTATGGTTTTCAACTATTAATCGGGGGTTTTGTTTATAATGGCTTGGTTACTGTTTCCTATGGTTTAATTATGCTTTTATATGCATCAATGATGGTTTTTGGAAATTGGTTTGCATGGTAATGGTTTAATGGTCTTTGGAGTTGGTTTTGGTAATATTATGCCCTCAAGGTGTTTGATAAAATGCTTATAAAGATATGTTCATTTCATTGACTTCTTTAAATAGAACTCTTGCTTATTTTCATCTTATATATGAAACTACAAATGGTTTGAATGGATTACAATGATTAAAGTCTGATTGGTTATGCTTGTGGAGAACATAGTAATCTCCCAAGAGGTTAATATAGTAAATGGAAAGAGCACTTGAGAGTCCCCTTAACCTAAATAGTTTGGCTATGGATAAATCTTGCAAATATGATTGGTATGACAATACTACTAATAATTGGCCTTGGTAATGAATGGTAATTTGATTGTTTGGACATGGTTTTAATTTTGGCATTAATGGCGGGATGTGTAACTAAGCCGTGAAATGTGGAGGTTTCAGGGACCAAAATTGGAAACTCATATTTGCCGATATAAGGGGTCTTCGATGACCAAGTGCGAGTGTCATGTTTTATATTAGAGGGATGTACTAGTCATCCCATAGGATATTTCCTAGTCGTGTGGCTACACGCACTGGGACTCTTTCAGCAAGGGAAACTGAACCTATACGGCCCATGGGTGTGGTTAAACGGCAAGGTTACATAGCCCAGGTAAAAGGTTTTTAATGCATGCTAAACATGGATGCCCTTTCTCGACACTTATATATATACGTATGGTTGTATGCATCATGGATGGTTTTACTTGGTTATTTAAATAGCATTACTTTATCCTTATCCTGAGATACATGCTAGCGGTCACTCGCTAATCCGTCTACTGGCGGTTGTATACCCATGCTATGCAGGAATCAGACGTTTGACTCCTCTTATATAGTGATTGACTCAAGGACAACATTTGGATTGAAGTGGTAAGCTTCCATCTTTTCGAAAGGCTCCATTTCATGATATGGACATTCATAGACATTTTGCTTTTGTTTTGGATATTGGTTTTGTCCATGGTTGGGGGCATATCCCAACTAAATATTTGTATTCTTTTGGATAAAGGCTTTGTGGTACTTCTGGGGGTTGGTATGGGCGGGATTGATATTGTTATCAACCTTGGCATTAGAATAAGCTGGGAGGCTGGCATCATTGGACATGATTTCTCATTGTTCCATCGTATTATATTTTATGTTTGATTATCATATTATGTTTTGATATTCTCTTTGGTTTGGTATGGCATGGATGGTTGGTTTGGTGAGGGTAGACTCGGTTGGGTCGGTCACGGTTGTGACCCTATCCTAGAGTCTTTATGAGAGTATTTATGTAATTTTCTTATATGCTTGAAATTCAGCTCATCCTAGGCCATGGAAGGTGGTTGGGTTGGGTTAAAGAGCGGTCCCCTATCCTGGTAGGACTTGGGATGTCCATTATATCTAGGTCCTGGTTCGATTCGTGATAAATTGGTATCAGAGTTTTAGGTTCATGGTCAACTGGAAAGTCCACAAAGCCGTGTTGAGCAGGGTCTCTTTTAGGGGTGTGAAGTGATTCTCATAAGAAAGAGGCTGTGAAACATGAATGTTTCACTTTCTTGAAATTCTCAGTCCTAAAATCTTCTCTAATCCTTAGTTGTTTGTCTTTCAGATCCTGCCTCCTAAATCTGAAACACAAGAGAATTATTCCATCCCATCTGGGGATAATGCTGAAGGGGTACCTCCTATATCTAGAGTACATCTTCGATCTCCATGACCTATTTTTGATTGTACTAGAGTTCCTCCTATTCCTTATACTGCTCCTTAGGTCCCTCAGTGTAACATTTTGGACGCGGAGTTTCATCAGTCTATTCATATTATTGCACAGATGGTCGTTGCTCAGGCTGAGTGGGGTGTAGCTAGTGCTTTATCTGTGGAAGCCATAAGGGTAGGCCAATTTATGAAGATGGTTCCTCCTACTTTTATGGGTGTGAAGGTGGAGGAAGACCCACAGGTCTTCCTGGATAAATTGGAGAAGATATTTCAGGTTATGCAGGCTTCTAATGTGAAGGGAATTAGCTTTGTGGCTTATCATCTCAAATATATTGCTTACCACTGGTATGAAGAGTTGACAGAGATAAGGGTGATATGGAAGAAGAAGGGTTGTGGAAGGCCTTTTCTAAAGCTTTCATGGATCTTTTCTTTTCTCAGAAGTTGAGGAAAGCTAAGATAGAGGAGTTTGTGAACCTCAGGTAAGGTAGGATGTCTGTGAGGGAATATGCCTTAAAGTTTCATCAGTTGTCAAGGTATGCTCCTGATTTGGTGGCTGATATGAGGTCGAGAATGAGGAAGCTCGCTTTTGAGTTGAATAGAGATTTGATTTTGGAGAGAAAGACTGCTTTGCTCATTAGGGATATAGATATCTCTGGGTTGACGATTCATATGCAGCAGGTTGAGGATGAGAAAAGAAAGCAGGCAAAATTTAGAGATAAGCAGCAAAAGCGGGGCAGATTTTCTGATCAGGAAGGTGTGCAGTCTATGGGTGGTAGTGATGGTGGCAAGTGGCAAAAAAGAGAAGTTAGGGAGTTCCAGTTCCTTCTCTATTGTCAGTTCTCCTTACCCGCAACATTCAGGCGCCAGGTGTCACCAAGGTGGTGACAATTCTTGGGATCAGGTTGCCCAATCTCAAGCGAGTAGAGGTCAGTTTGTTTCTTCATACCCTCCTTGTCATTTTTTCGATTGTCCTCATCGGGGATTCTGTGAGGAAGGTGGAGATAAGTGCTTTAAATATGGTCAGGTAGGCCATCGGCTCAAGGATTGTTCGATCAACAAGATTGCTATGGGGGCGAATAAGATTCTGGTGGCTTCATCTCCTGCTCCTACACCTGGTGGTGTGGCATCTTCTTTTGTTAGTGCTCCTGGTCCTAGTGTTGGTCAAAACAGGTTGTATGCTTTGGCATCCCGGCAGGAATCCGAGGCTTCACCTAATGTTATTACTGCTACGTTACATCTCTTTTCCCATGGCGTATATTATTTTCTTGATTCGGGCTCCACTCTTTCTTATGTGACTCCTTATATAGCTTTGTCTTTTGGTTTTGATCCAAAAATCATTTCGGATCCTTTTTTTATTTCTACCCCGGTAGGAGACTCGGTCATTGTTGAATGGGTCTATAGAGGAGGTGTGGTATCTATTGGTGATAGGCAAACCTTGGTAGATCTATTTGAGTTGGGGGTGGTGGATTTTGATGTGATTTTGGGTTTGAACTGGTTGCATTCTTGTTATGCGTCTTTAGACTGTCGGACTCGTAAGGTTGATAACGTTCAATCTACAGCTCTCGTAGGAGTGTAAAGCGGTCGTTAGCAAATATAGAACCCAACAGGGTTGGGTGTCGATCCCACAGGGAATAGCTTGGCCAACAAGTAAGCAAAATTACTAAACTTTTGGTGCAAGTCTCGTAAAAAGGGGGGATTGTAATGTGTCACCAAAACAATTAAATAAAAGCTGAAAATAGCAAAGTAAAAGAGAAATATTGTTACGTAAGTTGTAAACAATGAGAATTGAGGCGTTGGGGTTATGTCCACCTTCTGAGGTATACGTCTCTATTGGCTATGAGTGTGTAGAATTCTGACATGCAACTGCTTATAGAGAATTGTATTCGATGGTAAATCCAGGCGTCTTTCGACCTATTCGAGGATTATTTCACTTTAACTCTTTCGAGCTTAAAGCGTGTCTAACGGTACGAATTCTCCAAGAGGTTAGTCCAGTTACGGCACTAGCTTTTTAGTAGGGAATTTTAGGGGGTGACCCTACTACCTTGACATTATCTCTTTTCCAGACAAATAACCTTTCTTTCGAACAAGTTAAATGTTATACTGGCGTATTCTTGCGTTTGCAACCACAAAGAATGTAGACTAAGATGAAGAGAATAATGATATAAGCAGTATACGTGTCGCGAACTCACAACCTCACAGCAATAGATAGTATCTCATACGGCTTCCATAACCCCAACAGAGAAGTTTAGTTACCCATGAATGCGAAGGAGATCACAATTGACATTGTTGTTATACCACAAGATTGAGTAATTTCGTGTAGCTTAGGTGGTAGGCGTGAGGCGTGAATTCCTAGGCAAAGTAACGATTCTCTTGTTGTGGAATTTAAGAATAGAAGAGTAGAAGAAGAAAAATAGAATTAATGGAAAGATTAGAAGAGTTGTAGAATTGTTTGTAGTGGAAGATGAGAGGGATGGAAGAAAGTATTGTGGTCTCCCTGATTCTTCTTAAAAATCTCTAGCATGATAGGGTATTTATAATACCCATATCCTAATCCTACTAGATAAATAAAATATCTAACCAAATCCTACTAGGCTAATGTAATACTTAACCCAATTGTACTAGGTTAATGTAACATTATCATAATCTAAATAAACTAATGAAATACATAACCCAATTGTACTAGGTTAATATATCATTGTCCAAATCCAACTAAGTTACTGCAAATCCCCAAAGTCTTCAGAAATGTTGTTTTAGCCCGGGACAGATTTTCCATGCAGCAGTTTTGGTCCTTAGGCGTGTAAACTCCCTTCCCTTCCTTCGTGAGCTTTCTTTTGCGTCAAGTAAGCCATAAAATGCTGAATTCTGCATCATTTATACCTGAAACTTTACTAATCATGTTCGTTAGCTCATTTACAGGAAAAAGGACTAAAAGTGCATGAAATATATACTTTGTTCTCAAAACTAGGCTAAAATATGGGCAAAATATATTGATATAGGCGTGTAAATTCGCCTATCATCAACACCCCACACTTGAAGCTTTGTTCGTCCTCGAACGAAATACCATGTCCTTCTAAACATCAACTTAGGGTTTCACAGCAACAACACAAAACATTTGTCAAGACAAGCACAACAATTATCAACAAAGAGTAGCTTTTCGATTATAGGTAGAAACAATTTAACCTCTAGCATAGACTCGTGATGGTGATCAACTCGCATGCAAACGTTAAGGTACAAGGAATCATATATAACTACCCAAAACTCATCAACCATGTGTGTCTCACACTATAGTACCCATAATCACTCACAAGTATAGCATATTTTTCAAATATGGGTATCAAAATGTCCTTGCTCTCACTCTCACAAAGAATTCATATGTAGAAACTGATGACCATAGGCTTTCCCTTAATGTAATACTCTACTAAATGTCAGAATGCTAAGCTTAGGATCAAGTAGGTCTTTTGATGGTTGTAATGTAGGCTAAGGGACGGGTAGGACTATTTTGGCCAGGAATAGTGACTAAGTTCCTAAGCGCTTTAATACATCACTTTGTATCATTGACACTTTTTTTTTCAACCTTTCTTTCTTTTATTCTACCACCCTTGTTCTCCTCTTGTGTTTTTCAATTTTAAGCACAACTCGTTTTTCAGCTTTCTTGTCTTTTTTCTTTTCACAACATACCTCTTATGATAGCACTTTTTTTTTCATAAAATATTCAAGCACCATTACAATTTATAGCATCATACTCACCCAATTTCCTCTTATGTTGTCACATGACTTTTTCACTTTAAAGCACTTAGGAGTTTGGATCAAATTACGGTCTTGAAAAAAATGGATTAGGCTTACATACAAGGTTGTCAAAGAAAATAGGCTAAAGGCTCAAAAGGGTTTAACTAGGATGATGTCCATGGGCAGGTAAAACTGAAGGTAAACAAATATAGGTTGCCAAAGAAATGCCTTAATCATATCCTAAACTTACACTCCTTATTTTCGCTTTGCATACATACCAGGCAAGTTCTAGCATCAGCCACACACATAGAATATACAATTATCTCACACACACAAGGCACATGGTCTAATTGCTTGGAAGTAATATAGACTCTCGACCCAACAAGTGAAGGAATTGAACCACACAATATCACATAATGAGTCACAACTAGAGACTAAATGTCTCAATAGTCACAATTGTAGCACATACTCTTGTTATAATCTCATGCTGCCTATCAAAATAATTTCATGCGAAGCTAGAAAAAACAACAAAAACAAAAAAACAACAAAATAAACAAACATAGATGTGATAGAGAAGTATAGCATACGATACCGCCACCCCACACTTAAACGGGATACTGCCCTCAGTGGAAAATAAATACGAGGAACCTGGTTAGTCGGACTCTTCCTCAATGTCGGGGGTCATACCCCCTTCGTTGGAATCATCATAAGAGTCGTCGTCAGAGTTCTCCTCCTCGTCAGAGTCTGGCAAGCGTCGATCGTCATCAGTCGGCACATCATCATCTAGAGGTTCCTCAAAGTATACGCCCACTCCACACATCTCCCGTGAATGCATGTTCATGGGATAGTTGTGGTCCAGCTGTTGGAGCTCTGCAGCAGTTGGAACACGTCCACCACTCATCATAGTAAATCGTGTCATGCCATAAAGATGACGGAAGAAACTCTCATCACGAGCATGTCTTTCCGCAGTAGTAAGGTTGACACCATGAGTTGTTTCAGCATCTTTGACCTTAGTAAGGTCAACCTTCTTTGGGTTATGTGGGAGTTTGTGGTCAGCTGGTTCCTCTTCGATATCCTCCTTCCGCAAGATTGCTGTCAACAGATTTCCAAACGTGAAGTGGGACCTTTTGTGGAGTCTGGCCTTCCTCATGGTAGAGCGAATGATTTCCCCAAAGTTGATAGGGACATTCGTCATCAAAGCATAGACCAAACACACTCTATCTCTTGATATCTTGGTGTATTGAGTCCCAGGAATAAGGCATGAGTTGACAATACGTATCCAGATTCTTGCTTCCCTATTCAGTGAAGCATAGGGGAAGGTGTTTTGTCGTCCTGTGTCTTTATGTCTGCCCCACCTTGCCATCGATCTACTTCCACAAAGTGTGTGTCTAATTGCTCTATAAGGAGGCCTGCTGTACAGCTCTTTGAAGGGTGCTGGGTCGACCGAAGGTAAGCCAAGAAAAGAGTTGATCCAGTCCGCGTTGAGCTGTAACACTTGGCCCCGAATTTTTACTTCGTTGCCTGTTGTTTTCGGCGACCAGTTGGCGTAAAACTCTCTTTTCAAATCAAGATTACATTCTCCCATATCGCGGAAGATGAAATCCAATTTCAATGCCATGATTTTTTCCAACATACGCGGCTTCTTCTTCGCTAAGGTGTCCTTGTTGATCAGGTCGACGTGAACATATCTTCTTTCTTTGTTGTTCCTGTACCATTCTTTGGCTTCCTCCTCAAGAACCTATTTTATTCCAAACATTCTGCGGGGTAGTTGTGTTGAGGATGATTCTCCTTGGTCCTTTCTACCTCTCTTCTTGCCCTTTTGGGAAGTGGTATCCTTCTCCTTGCCTTGCCTTGCTTTAGGTGCCATTGTACCTGAGACTAGAAATAGTGTTAATGGCAGCACAATCTCAGTCGATACAATCTATAAACAAGCAGTAGGGGTACCACCCCACACTTAGTTTTGTTGACACAAATCAGTGAAGTGAAAGTGGTCGATTACTCAGATTTCGTCGACATCCGTTTTAGGATTATATTTCGACAAGAAAATCAGTAATGTATTACTACTTGCATCCATTGCACTACTTTCATGTTAGATATAACAACACTACTACATAGGGGTTGTAACATGGTATGGATTTTTTCAACAATCACAACCTCCTAAGTCGGTAGGCAACTATAAGGCTTATCCCGATGAACGGGATAGTCTAGCATGTAAGTATCCAAGTAACAAGATCATAACATGATAGTCAATGTTCGTCACCATAGCAATTCCTCAAATCGTATAACAATGCTATTAAAACTAAATTCAAGTCGGAAACAAGTCAAGATTTTCCTACGTATATGTTTACTCACATGATTTTGTATCAACGATCAAAACACATGAACATCACCAATCAATCTTATATGATGTAGCAATTTATAATAGACATAGCAACGTAGTACTTACGAGAAATAAATGAAGAATAAGAGAGTACTTACTTGCTTGAAGCTTTTGAAGATGGTTTTGTGAATTGGAAGAGCAAAAAGAAAAATTTTGGGATGGTTTGGAGAGGGAATGCGGCGCCTTTAGGTTAATTTCTAGTGTGGTTATGTTTCAAGACTAAGTCCCCTTTATATAGGAAGAGAATGGGTCGGGTTTTGACCCATTTACAATCGGTTTTGGAGATAAAAATGCTACATATACGGCGCATAATGCTCGGCATAGTCATGGTATGTGCGGCGCATAGTCTATGGCATTTAGGGACATATGCACCGCATAGTCTATGGCATATGAGATCCTGAGACCTAATGCTATAGCATAGGCGGCGCATAGTCAAAAGCACACTTAGGAATGGGCGGCGCATAGTGTATAGCACACTAGATTCCGAGACCTTAGGCTATAGGATAGGTTGTGCATCGTTCGTGGCCTAGTTTTACCTAGGCCTAGCCTTCCTCGATGCATAGTTTGGCATGAGCAATGCTCAATCCATAGCCTTATGCATCACTATTCCTAACTTACCAACTTTACCATACAATGCGTCCAAATCGTCAATTGAAATCAATCTCCTCGTTGAATACCTCTTGCACCTATTTTTGCTTAAAACCAAATGAAAACGATTAGTACGATGGGTTGCCTCCCACCAAGCGCCTTAGTTTTGGTCGTGGCACGACTCTTATTTTTGGATTTTCATTATCAAAAGCAAAACAAGTAAAAAAAAGAATGATAAAACGATAAAATGATGGGTTGCCTCCCATCTAGCGCTTTTTTTATTGTCGTGGCTCGACATAGTTACCTCGAGTACTTAGACTTCGTCGAGATAAGTGATGGCCATAGAATTCATCGAGTCAAGAGGACCGATATAAGTCTTAACACGTTGGCCATTCACCTTGAAGACAACACCATGGTTGTCTTCCAATTCGACTACTCCAGACGAGTAGACTTGGATAACTTTGTATGGACCAGACCACTTAGACTTTAACTTACCTGGGAAGAGCTTCAATCTGGAGTTGAAGAGAAGTACCATATCACCCCTTTGGAAGTTTCGTCGAACAATCCGCTGATCATGATACTTTTTCATCCGCTCCTTGTATAGGTCTGACCTTTCATATGCATGGAGACGGAATTCATCTAGTTCGTTCAGCTGCTCCAACCTCAGATTCTTCACATCATCCCAATTCAAATTTAATTGCTTCAATGCCCACAATGCCTTGTGCTCGAGCTCTATGGGTAGATGAAAATCCTTCCCATAGACTAGTTGATAAGGAGACATGCCAATGGGTTTCTTGAATGCAGTCCTATACGCCCATAGTGCCTCATCTAGCTTTCGAGACCAATCCTTCCTATTCGCATTAACCGTCTTTGCAAGGATTTGCTTGATCTCGCGATTGGAAACTTCTACTTGTCCACTAGTTTGGGGATGATAAGGCGTAGCTACCTTATGTTGCTTGACACCATACTTGGCCAAAACTGATTTGAATAGCTTGTTGCAGAAGTGAGATCCTCCATCACTTATGATAGTACGTGGTACTCCAAAGCGAGAGAAGATATTCTTCTTTAAGAACGCTACAACACGCTTTCCTTCGTTGTCGGCCAATGCTACAGCTTCTACCCATTTCAAAACATAATCCACAGCAACCAAGATGTACTTCATTCCAAATGAATTCACGAATGGACCCATAAAATCAATACCCCACACATCAAAGAGTTCTACCTCAAGAATTTTGGTCATGGGCATTTCATGGTGTTTTGAAATCGCACCTTGACGCTGGCATTGGTCACACCTTCTAACATAGTCGTAGGCATCTCTGAATATCGAAGGCCAATAATAACCACTTTGCAATACTTTTCTGGCCGTCCGATTGCCTGCGTGATGTCCTCCAACTTGCAAAGTGTAACATGCTTCCAAGATAGTAGACACCTCTTCATGGGATATACATCGTCGAATGATACCATCCGCACAACGTCGAAACAAATAAGGCTCATCCCAATAGTAGTGCTGTACGTCATGCATAAACTTCTTCCTTTGGTGGTAAGATAAATTGGCAGGTATCACATTACTCACCATGAAATTTGCAAAGTCGGCATACCATGGTAATTTCTCCATTGTTGTCGCTAATATCTTTTCGTCCGGGAATGCATCATCAATCTGAATTTCAGGTTGCGCCACATGCTCATTCTCAAGTCGAGATAGGTGATCAGCCACTTGGTTCTCGCAACCTCGTCTATCTTTGACTTCGAAATCAAACTCTTGCAGCAGCAATACCCATCTAATCAACCATGGTTTTGCATCCTTCTTTGTCATTAGATACCTAAGAGCTGCATGGTCTGTATGAACGATCACCTTAGTACCCAATAGATAGGCACGAAACTTCTCAAATGCATACACAACCGCTAGGAGCTCTTGTTCAGTAACAGTGTAGTTCCTTTGGGCTTCATTTAGGACCTTACTCGCATAGTAGATAGGATGAAATAATTTCTCCTTTCTCTGACCAAGAACAACACCAACGGCTACACCACTAGCATCACACATGACTTCAAACGGGAGAGTCCAATCTGGTGCTACCATAATAGGGGCTTCAATGAGTTTTTCTTTAAGGCATTCGAATGCCTTTAAGCAATCGTCATTGAAGTCAAACTTTGCATCTTTCTCCAGTAGTTTGCACAATGGACTCGCAATTTTGGAGAAGTCTTTGATGAACCTACGATAGAAACCAGCATGGCCAAGAAAACTACGAACTCCCTTCACCGAAATTGGAGGCGGTAGCTTCTCAATAACCTCAATTTTTGCTCGGTCAACCTTTATTCCTCTTTCAGAGATCTTGTGCCCAAGAACGATTCCTTCTTTTACCATGAAGTGGCACTTCTCCCAATTCAGCACAAGGTTGAACTCTACACATCTTTGTAATGCCATGCTCAAGTTTGCCAGGCATGCTTCAAAAGACTCACCAACAATTGAAAAGTCTTCCATAAATACCTCCAAAGTGTCTTCAACCATATCAGAGAAAATAGACATCATACAACGTTGAAAGGTGGCTGGTGCGTTACATAACCCGAATGGCATACGTTTGAAGGCAAACGTACCATATGGGCATGTAAACGTTGTCTTCTCTTGGTCTTCGGGTGCAATACAAATCTGATTATAGCCTGAATAACCATCCAAGAAGCAAAACCATCATTTCCCCGCTAATCGATCTAGCATTTGGTCTATAAATGGCATTGGGAAGTGATCCTTGAGTGTCCAAGAATTCAGCTTGCGGTAGTCCATGCATACTCTCCATCCAGTGACGGGCCTGAGTGGAATAAGTTTATTCTTTGCATTCGCGACCACCGGCATACCTCCTTTCTTGGGAACACATTGTACAGGGCTTACCCATGTACTATCAGAAATAGGATACACAACTCCTGCGTCTAACCACTTGATGATCTCTTTCTTCACCACTTCTTGCATAGGTGGGTTTAGACGTCTTTGATGCTCAATGGTGGGTGTGCAATTTTCTTGAAGCTGAATTTTATGTGTACAAATCCCAGGTGGAATACCAATAATATCCGCAATGGTCCATCCAATAGCTCTAATATACTTGCGTAGAATAGCAATAAGAGCTACAACTTGTCGCTCACCCAAATCGGCTGCCATAATGACTGGAAGAGTGTTTCCGCTTCCTAAGAATGCGTACTTCAAATGACTTAGCAGCTCCTTCAATTCTAACGTGGGTGGCTCTTCAATAGATGGCTTAGCTGGTGGTGTAGGCCGATTCTTGAGATCAAGATCCAGCTTCTTGGGAGTATAGCAATATGTTCCTAATCCCGATAGAGCACAAATGGCTTCTTCAGAATTTTCAGCATCTTCACTCTCTCCATTCATGAGCACAACCTCCAAGGGATCATCAATAATTTGCTCTTCTTCAAGTAGTTCTTTCTCATCATCAAAGAAAACATCAGCCACCGAAAATACACTAAGATCTTTGGGTTGCTTCATTGATTTACAAATATCAAAACGAACCACTTCGTCATTTATTCGGAATGAAAGTTCATTAGCTCTCAAATCGATGAGCACGCGTCCTGTAGCAAGGAAAGGGCGCCCCAAGATTATGGGAACCTCAGAATCTGCTTCACAATCCAAGATGACAAAGTCTGCTGGAAAGATAAATGAAGAAAATTTTACCAAGACATCGCATAGAATACCAACAGGTTGTTTTACCGACCTATCTGCCATGACGAGCCTCATATTGGTTGGAGTAGGATCTCCTAACCCCAACTTCTTGTAGATCGATAATGGCATCAAATTGATGCTGGCTCCTAAGTCACATAATGCTTTGGCAAAGTTCAAAGATCCGACGATGCAAGGAATAGTGAAAGCTCCGGGGTCGGCCTTCTTCTGAACTATCGATCGGGTAGCAATTGCACTACAATAATGCACATCTTCCTTCAGCTCATAACTTGCTGCCCTCTTCTTTGTCAAAAGATCCTTCATAAACTTCGCATACCCAGGCATTTGTTCAAGTGCCTCCACCAATGGAACATTAATGGTCAGCTGCTTTAACATAGTCATGAATTTGCTGAACTTAGTGTCATCCGCCACCTTCTTCAGTCTTTGGGGAAAATGTGGTGGTGGGTATGGAAGTGTTCTCTCCACGGTTTTCTTCTCCTCTTGCTTCCGTTTTTCCATTTTTTCAGGCTGCACGTCACTGGGCGTGACGTCCTTGACGTCAGGACTGGTTGTTGCGGCATCTTCTCCTTTTGCGTTATCATCCATGTCCGCAACTTCGTCAACCACTTGCTTGCCTTTTGCTGAAGGTTCCAGCACCTTACCACTTCTGGTAGTGATGGCCATGCATGACCCATCATTCCTTGGGTTTTGCACAGTATCGCTAGGTAAAGTGCCAGCCTTTCTTTGATTGAGTGTTGCTGAAAGTTGGCTCAATTGCTGCTCTATTTGCTTGATTGAAATGGAATGAGAATCAACTAGTTGTTTCATGGAGGACAAATCATTAATTACCTCAGTAACTCCCGCGCTCGTTGCTTCCACTCCTTTCAATAACTTAGCCATCATGTCTTCCATACTTCCAGAATTAGATGTGGTGGTATCACGTCTACCAGGGGGAACGTACAAACCACTCATTTCATTGTTTTTCTTCCAACTACCTTGGTCTTTGCTTCCAGATTTATCATAATAGTTCCGACCTTGGTTTCCTTGGGTATTCCCACGGAAACCCCCCTGATTGTTCAAGTAGTTGGCCTCCTCTTCCGAATCAGATTCGTCTCTTCCTTTTAGCGCCACAGCTTTCACTTTTTCGGTCTTCCCTGATAATAAATGCTTTGTCAGAAGATCCACTTGCGTTTTCATGTGCGTTAAATCTTGATCGCGTTCTTCTTGTCTTCTTTTTTGGTCTGCAGTCATGCCTATAGATAAAGTGGGGCTTGCTACCTCGGAATCCCTGGTATGCCAGGCTCTACTTTATTTCGTCATGCGATTTAGCATATTGCTTGCTTGACCAAAGGTGAGATCCATAAATGATCCTCCAGCTGCGTTATCCACCACTGGCTTAGTTATTGAATTCAAGGCTCTATACAATATCTCCATGAGGTGAACATTAGTCATGTGATGGTTTGGGCATCTCGCTAGCTTTGTCTTGAACCTCTCCCATGTTTCATGAAGAGCTTCAGTGGGAAGCTGACGAAAGTTGCTGATTTCATCTCTCAATTGTGCCCTTTTGGAAGGCGGAAAGAATCTTTCTAGGAAAGCGTCTCTCAATTGCCTCCAATTTGTAATTGAATCAGGAGTCAGCCCATTCAACCATAGTGTTGCCTCCCCAGACAGAGACAATGGAAATAGACGTAATCGAATTGCATTCTGACCAACACCAGGATTGTCAAAAGACTTGCATGTAGAAATAAAGTTGATGAGATGCATATTCGGATCATCGCCTGCTAGTCCACCAAACAATCCCTTGAGTTGCAATAACTGAATCATGGTGCTTGTGATGTTGAACTTGGCTCCGGGCGCTAATGGTGGTGGAATTATAGCTCCAGTGGCTCCGGCACCATCAAGATCATCATCATCATCGTCGAAAGCTGGCTGCATAGGTTGGCGATCATGTCTATACCGAGCTTGTCGACCTCTTCTGTTGGCAGGTGTTGTGATTTCAGCATCATGCCTTGGGTTTAGTAATTCGTCATCACCTAAATCCTCATCGTCAGGATTTGTTGCTCGTGCAGGATTATCAATGTTCTGCTATTGAACCTGGGTTGCGGCAAGGGCAGCCAATCTTGCTTGTTCCTGTTGAGCAGCCATCTTTGCGATTTCAGCTTGTGCTTCCATTCTACCAATGCGTTGTGGTTCAGGATTGATTGGTAATAACGGTTGACCAGAACTTCGAGTATGGGGCATGCACTAAAATAAAAACCTACAGTAGACAAAAATAAAAACTAAACGTAAAAGTACGAGAATCTTTGACCAAAGGGTCTAGTAATTATCACAAACTTGATTGACACTTGTATTCCCCGACAGCGGCGCCAATTTTTGATAACGCTCAATCTACAGCTCTCGTAGGAGTGTAAAGCAGTCGTTAGCAAATATAGAACCCAACAGGGTTGGGTGTCGATCCCACAGGGAATAGCTTGGCCAACAAGTAAGCAAAATTACTAAACTTTTGGTGCAAGTCTCGTAAAAAGGGGGGATTGTAATGTGTCACCAAAACAATTAAATAAAAGCTGAAAATAGCAAAGTAAAAGAGAAATATTATTACGTAAGTTGTAAACAATGAGAATTGAGGCGTTGGGGTTATGTCCACCTTCTGAGGTATACGTCTCTATTGGCTATGAGTGTGTAGAATTCTGACATGCAACTGCTTATAGAGAATTGTATTCGATGGTAAATCCAGACGTCTTTCGACCTATTCGAGGATTATTTCACTTTAACTCTTTCGAGCTTAAAGCGTGTCTAACGGTACGAATTCTCCAAGAGGTTAGTCCAGTTACGGCACTAGCTTTTTAGTAGGGAATTTTAGGGGGTGACCCTACTACCTTGACATTATCTCTTTTCCAGACAAATAACCTTTCTTTCGAACAAGTTAAATGTTATACTGGCGTATTCTTGCATTTGCAACCACAAAGAATGTAGACTAAGATGAAGAGAATAATGATATAAGCAGTATACGTGTCGCGAACTCACAACCTCACAGCAATAGATAGTATCTCATACGGCTTCCATAACCCCAACAGAGAAGTTTAGTTACCCATGAATGCGAAGGAGATCACGATTGACATTGTTGTTATACCACAAGATTGAGTAATTTCGTGTAGCTTAGGTGGTAGGCGTGAGGCGTGAATTCCTAGGCAAAGTAACGATTCTCTTGTTGTGGAATTTAAGAATAGAAGAGTAGAAGAAGAAAAATAGAATTAATGGAAAGATTAGAAGAGTTGTAGAATTGTTTGTAGTGGAAGATGAGAGGGATGGAAGAAAGTATTGTGGTCTCCCTGATTCTTCTTAAAAATCTCTAGCATGATAGGGTATTTATAATACCCATATCCTAATCCTACTAGATAAATAAAATATCTAACCAAATCCTACTAGGCTAATGTAATACTTAACCCAATTGTACTAGGTTAATGTAACATTATCATAATCCAAATAAACTAATGAAATACCAAACCCAATTGTACTAGGTTAATGTATCATTGTCCAAATCCAACTAAGTTACTGCAAATCCCCAAAGTCTTCAGAAATATTGTTTTAGCCCGGGACAGATTTTCCATGCAGCAGTTTTGGTCCTTAGGCGTGTAAACTCCCTTCCCTTCCTTCGTGAGCTTTCTTTTGCGTCAAGTAAGCCATAAAATGCTGAATTCTGCATCATTTATATCTGAAACTTTACTAATCATGTTCGTTAGCTCATTTACAGGAAAAAGGACTAAAAGTGCATGAAATATATACTTTGTTCTCAAAACTAGGCTAAAATATGGGCAAAATATATTGATATAGGCGTGTAAATTCGCCTATCATCAGTCGTCCTTAGGTTCCCTGGTTAGCCAAAAATAGAATATGAGAGTTGTTTTTTAGATCCTAAAGGGAGATTTATTTCTTATCTTAGAGCTCGAAGGTTAATCTTAAAAGAGTGTCTTTATCACTTGGTCTGGGTTAAAGATTCTAACTTGAAAGATCCTTCTTTGCAATCAATTCCCGTAGTTAATGAGTTTCCAGAGGTCTTTTCTGATGATCTTCCTGGTGTTCCTCCAGATAGGGAAATAGAGTTTGGTATTGATTTACTTCCGGATACTTGTCCAATATTTATTACTCCGTATAGAATAGCTCTGGCTGAGTTAAGAGAACTCAAGGAGCAAATTAAGGATCTTCTAGATAAGGGGTTTATTTGTCCTAGTGTTTCTCTGTGGGGTGCGCTGGTGTTGTTCTGTGGAAGAAGGAAGGTTACCTTTGGATGTACATTAACTACAGGTAGTTGAACAAGGTAACGGTCAAGAACAAATATCCTCTCCTAAGAATAGATAATCTGTTTAATCTGTTATAGGGTGCCAAGTTCTTTTCCAAGATAGATCTCTGGTCTGGGTACTATTAGCTTATGATTAGGGAGGTGGATATCCCTAAGACAGCTTTTCATACTCTGTATAGGCATTTTAAGTTCTTGGTGATGTCATTTGGGTTGACCAATGCTCAGGCAGCACTAATGGATTTGATGAACAGGGAGTTCAGGCAGTATTAGTATCTCTTTGTCATTATGTTTATTGATGACATCCTGGTGTATTCAAGGAGTGAGGTGGATCATACTAATTACCTATATGTGGTATTCAAGACCTTAAAGGAATAGCAGTCATTTTCCAAGTTCTCCAAGTGTGAGTTTTGGTTAAATATCGTGACTTTTTTGGGTCACATTATTTCTAGTAAAGGGATAATGGTTGATCCTCAAAAGGTTACCGCGGTGAAGGGGTGGCCTAGGCCCACGACTCTATCCGATGTTTGGAGTTTCTTGTGTTTAGTCAAGTATTATATGTGGTTTGTGGAAAGCTTCTCATCGGTAGTTGCTCCTTTGACTAAGTTAACTTAGCAGAAGGTTAAGTTTTCTTAGTCAGATGCTTATGAGGGGAGTTTTGAGAAGTTGGAGGATAGGTTGAATTTGGCTTCGATTTTGACTTTGTCGAAAGGCAGTGATGGGTTTGTGGTTTATTGTGATGCATCTCGGGTAGGGCATAGTTGTGTTTTGATGCAGCATGGGTAGGTGATTGCCTATGCTTCTAGGCAGTTGATGGTACATGAGAGGAATTATCCTACCCATGATTTGGATCTATTGGCGGTTGTGTTTGCCTTGAAAATATGGAGGCATTATTTGTATGATGTTCACATGGATATCTTTTTGGATCATAAGAGTCTTCAGTACGTGTTCACGCAGAAGGAGCTTAATCTCAGGCAAAGAAGATGGCTTGAGCTTCTCAAGGATTATGATATGAGTCTTCATTATCACCCCGGTAAGGCAAATATAGTACTGTTGCTCTTAGTAGGTTGTCTATGGGCAGTTTGGCTTATATGGAGGAACGAAAGCAAGAATTGGTGAAGGATATTCACTTCTTAACCAATCTTGGAGTTCGTCTCTTGGATTCTAAAGCTGGTGGTATGATGATACAAGAAGGGGTTCGATCATCTCTTGGTGCTGAGATTAAGGAGAATAAAGTTTTGGATCCGATCTTAATGAAAATCAAGGGTGACGTAGGTGGGCAGAGAGTGAAGGTGTTTGAGATTAGTGGTGATAGTACTTTGTGGTACCAAGGGAGGCTATGTGTTTTGAATATCGACGGGTTGCGACAAAGGGTTTTGGTTGAGGCGCATGAGTCTCATTGTGTTGTCCATCCTGGTTCGACAAAGATATATCATGATCTTAAGGAGATCTATTGGTGGAATGGTATAAAGAGAGATGTGGTTAATTTCGTGGCCAAGTGCATGGTATGTCAACAGGTTAAGGTTGAGCACATGAGGACTGGTGGGTTGCATCAAGAAATAGAATTGCCTGAATGGAAGTGAGAGATGATCAATATGGATTTCATTACCAGGCTTCCTCGGTCTCGAAACCAATTTGATTCGATTTGGGTTATTGTGGATAGGATGACTAAGTCTACTCACTTTTTGCCAATGAGGACTACCCTTTCAATGAAATATTATGCGAAGTTGTATCTTTAAAATATTGTGAAACTGCATGGGATGCCTGTTTCGATTATTTTTTATCTTGGTATGCAGTTTACATCCCATTTTTGGTGGTCTATGCAGATGGATTAGGGACTAAGGTTAGTCTGAGTACGGCTTTCCATTCGCAGTTGGATGGACAAGAGGAGAGGGTGATTCACTTATTGGAGGACATGCTTCGGGCATGTGTGATTGATTATGGTGGCAGTTGGGTTAAGCATCTACATTTGGTTAAGTTTTCTTACAACAATAGCTATTATTTTAGCATTGGTATGGCTTATTTTGAGACGTTGTATGGTAGGAGGTGTAGATTTCCTATTGGATGGTTTGAGCTAGATGAGGCGGATATGTTTGTTCCCGATTTGGTCTATCAAGCTATGGAGAAGGTGAAGATGATTCGGGATAGGCTTAAGGCTGCCCAGAGTCGCCAAAAGTCTTATGCAGATGTTAGGCATAGAGATTTGGAGTTTGAGTTGGGGACATGGTGTTCCTAAAGGTGTCTCCCATGAAAGGAGTAGTGCGGTTTGGTAAGAAGGAAAGCTTACCCCTTGGTTTATTTGTCCTTATGTGATTTTGCGGAGAGTTGGTAATGGTTCTTATGAGTTGGAGTTGCCATCTAGTTTGGGTTTAGTTCATCCGGTTTTTCATGTTTCCATGTTGAGAAAGTGTATTGGTAATCCTTCTTTGGTTGTTCCTTTGGAAGGGTTTGATATCTCGGATTCTCTGTTTTATGAAGAGGTCCCGGTTGAGATATTGGATAGGCAAGTTCTTCGGTTGCAGACCAAGGATGTGGCTTCGATTAAGGTTCTGTAGAGGAACCATAAGGTAGAAGAAGCTACGTAGGAAGTGAAAGAGGACATGAAGTCCAAGTATCCGTTCTAGTTTTCTGCTCTTGGTATTCGTGCGAAAGGTATATGTTCTTGAACACATCTTTATTTTCTGAGTTTATTAAAGGAAAGATTAACATCTTTACCTATTTATTTTCAAACTTTGTTAAAAGGATGTTTGATAATGCAAATAACACTGTGTGTGGTTACCCCTACCTTATCCGTCATTCAGGGACGAATGTTCTAAGTGGGGGAGAATGTTACATCCTGGATTTTGGCCTTAGAAACTTTCCTTGAAATCTATTTTTTGGACCCAATACGACTCCAGGGTACGAGTCGTATACTGGGGTACGAGTGATATGGTCATGTCGTTAGCTGAACAGTGTTAGTTGGTGGGATAGTTTTGATTACTGGAATGGTCACAACTTAGGGGTGTGAGTCATAAGGATTGATGCGAGTCGTATCGGTGACTCATATAGTGGCCAGTATTTGATCCTCCTAGTATTTCATTATGTCGAGGATACGAATCGTGGGTATGAATCGTATACTGAGGTTACGACTTGGTTGGATGAGTCATATATTGGACAGTGTCTGATCCAAAGGTTAAGGCCTGGGTACGACAGATGGAAACTAATTGTAAGAAAGGGTACAACTCGTAAGAGGGTCAGTCGTATCCCTATGATGGGATTTTAAGGGACTTAAGTGGGGGTATTCTAGATATTTCCCTGCTTACCGCAATTATGATCCATGACTTCTAATACACTTAGGAGGTTATTTACCCTATTATTCAAGTCATTAACACTTAGAAACTATTCCAAGACACATCATAATTCTCTCAAGAGCTTTTGGGAAAAGAGAGCTAGGGTTTCAACTTAGTGATTGCTTTGGGGCATGGTTTGGTGATTTTTTTCCATCATCTTTCTCGGTTTAAGGCATGTGTCCTTTCCCCACTTCTTACTTCTAAAAAGGCATGAATTTTATGGATGTTTTTATAGTTTCAATATTGCATGGTTTATGGTTTTCAACTATTAATTGGGGGTTTTGTTTATAATGGCTTGGTTATGGTTTCCTATGATTTAATTATGCTTTTATATGCATCACTGATGGTTTTGAGCTATTGATTTGCATGGTAATATTTTAACGGTCTTTGGAATTTGTTTTGGTTATATTATGCCCTTAAGGTGTTTGATAAAATGCTTATAAAGATATGTTCATTGCATTGACTTCTTTAAATGGAATGCTTGCTTGTTTAGAGCTTATATATGAAACTATAAATGGTTTGAACAACTTACAAAGGTTAAATTCTAATTGGTTATGCTTATAGATAACATGGTAATCTCCCAAGAGGTTAATATGGTAAACGGAAAGGGCACTTGAGAGTCCCCTTAACCTAAATGGTTTAGCTATGGATAAATCTTGCAAGTATGGTTGGTATGACGATACCACTAATAATTGGTTTTGGTAATGAATGGTAATTGGATTGTTTGGACATGGTTTTAATTTTGGCATTAATGGCGGGATGTGTAACTAAGCTGTGGAAGGTGGAGGTTTTGGTAGGACCGAAATTGGAAACTCATATTTGCCAATATGAGGGGTCTTCGATAACCAATGAGTGTCACATTTTATATTAGAGGGATGTACTAGACATCCTGTAGGATATTTCCTAGTCATGTGGCTACACGCACTGGAACTTTTTGAGCAGGGGGAACTGAACCCATACTGCCCATGGGTATGGTTAAACGGCAAGGTTACGCAGCCCAGGTAAAAGGTTTTAAATGCATGCTAAACACGAATTTCCTTTCCCGGCACTTATATAGACGTATGGTTGTATGCATCATGGATGGTTTTACTTGGTTGTTTAAATGGCATTACTTTATTCTTATCCTGAGATACATGCTAGCGGTTACTCAATAACCCGTCTACTAGAGGCTATATACCCACGCTATGCAGAAACCGATCGTTCGACTCCTTCTACATAGTGATTGACTCGGTGACAACATTTGGATTAAATTGGTGAGATTTCATATTTTTGGAAGGCTCCATTTCATGATATGGACATTCTTAGACATTTTGCTTTTATTTTAGATATTGGTTTTGGCCATGGTTGGGGGAATGTCACAACCGTATATTTGTATTCTTTTGGATAGAGTCTTTGTTGTACTTCTGGGGGTTGGTATGGGCGGGATCGGTATTGGTGTCGGCCTTTGCATTAGAATAAGTTGGGAGGCTGGCATCATCGGACATGATTTCTCACTGTTCCGTTGTATTATATTTTGGGGTTGATTATCATATTATGTTTCAATATTCTCTTTGGTTTGGTATGGTATGGATGGTTGGTTTGGTGCGGGTAGACTTGGTTGGGTCGGTCACGGTTGTGACCCTATCCTAGAGTCTTCATGAGAGCATTTATGCAATTTTATTATATGCTCAAAATTCAGCTCTTCCTAGGTTGTGGATGGTGGTTGGGTTAGGTTAAGGGAGAGATCCCGGTCCTGGTTAGACTTGGGATGCCCATTACGTCTAGGCCCTAGTTTGGGTTGTGACATAGATGACGAAAATTCTGGATGTGTAAGAACTCTTGTTTATCTATTGTTATGCCTTTTAGCTCGTCTGCTAACTGATTTGTTTCTCTAAAGATGTGTCTAATGTTAACCTCTATGTCTCTTTTTAAATTCAGTACTTTCTCAATTTGTTCCATAATTTGCCACGGAATTCTCTAATCCTTCATAGTTATATTCCTAAGACTAAGGGAATCTGTCTCCATGATAATGTGATTCAAATTTCGTTGATTACATTCCCTTAGTGCCTTAAGCATAACCATTGTCTCTACTTTCATAATGGTGGTGATTCTTATTACTCTAGCTTCAACATAGATAAGATTTCCTTTATTGTCTCTAATGCATAAGGCATAGGAACTTTCTCCTGGGTTGTCTCTGCTAGCCCCATCTATGTTGTATTTGACCCACCTTGTATCGGGAAAAGTCAACTTCATTGATTGATAATCTAATCTGGGCTTATAGCTCTGTAACCTTCTTACCATCCCCTCCCATTGTTTAAGCATATCTGTCCATGGGAATTTGAGATTTATGAACTGGAAAATAGTTACTTGACTTTGGTGGCAAAGTCTTTCATAACTATATGCTTTATCACATCTTCTTGCATTCATTTTTTTCTATAATAATTTCCACAAGAGTATAGGAGGTATGATCTTGAATATAATTTTTAGATTTGTTGGGACTGAAGCATTCCACCATATTATAATTAGCTATTGGAGATGTGTATTGTCCATTCCTATCCCTACACATAAAGCAAACTGCTTTCATAGCCTTTGGGCTATGGGAGTTGTTAGAAAAAAATGAGACATTGACTCTTGTTTAAATTCTTCACAATAATAGCATCTGGATTATAGGTTTATTCTCATTCTCTGGAGATTGTCCTTTGTAGCTATCATTCTCTTCCATAACCTCCAGTGGAAAAAATAAATATTAAAAGGCAAACCTTTAATCCAAATATTGCTTAACCATTCCTACTCTTCTCTCTTAGCCTAGTGACTCTGTATGTTGATTTCACTGAGAATCTACCATTAACATCTGCCATCAAGCAAGATTTATCATTTGCCTTAGCTATAAGAATAGGACTAATGTTTTCAATTATATGATCTGTCATATACTTTGAGATAGTCTCAAGTAACCTTTGTATGTCCCATTCTCCATTCTTTATGAACTGTTTCACTTGAACCTCCTCTTCACCTCTTATTTCATTTACTAGAAAGTACAAAGTCCCTAACTTTATCCAGTTGTCAAACCAAAAACTTGAATTTCCTAATCTTATTTTCCACCAGATTTCATGCTCCACTTCTTCTCTTACATATATCATTTTCTCCAAACATGAGAGACACTCGACCCTCTAGCAATTGTGAGGTGATGTTATTCGTAGTATTTATTACACAGAAAGGAAATCTATAGGGACAAGGTTGATACTCTAATGTTCCAGCAGAATTTGGCAAATAAGGCTTTTGACATATCATGAAAATATCTAAGTCCAATACTTAATTCCTTTTGGGGTTAACACGGTTCCTCCCAACTAACCCAATGTTTCCCTCTTTCTCCTTCTTCTTTATTGTAGAAAATTTTTGCAAAAGCCTAATGCAGTTGATTAATCACCTTCTTTGGAGGGTTCATAGTTGATAGAAGGTATATAGGCATTGACTAAAAAACATGATTAATTAGAATGAACCTCCCACCATAGGACAAATACTTATCTGCCAAGTCATTATTCTCTTAGAAATTATTTTTAGTAAATCTTCAAAATGAGTTTTGTTTTTTCTCCCATAAAAAACTAGGCAGCCCAAGTATGTGAAAAGGAAGGAACCTATTTTAATGCATGTGATTCTTCTTAGTCTTATGCCAACTACTAATGGAGTCTTTTTATGGAGATAAAAAAAGCTTTTGTCCCTGTTAATCAGCTGACTAGAGACCAGTTCATAATATCTCAATACTCTCATCATCTTCACTACTGATTCCTTGTCCCCTGAAGTAAACAATATTGTGTCATTAGTATAAGATATGTGGTTTATTTCTAGACTCTACTTTGGTAAACCATAGCTCTTGTATTCCCCATCCTCATACAAATTATTTAACCCTCTAGACAAGTCTTCAGTAGCAATAATGAATAATGTAGGTGAAAGAGAGTCCCCTTGTTTCAATCCTCTGGAAGAGTAGAATAATCCATAGGACTTTTCATTGATCAACATTGAGTACCAATTATCTAATGCAACTCTTCATACCATATCAATTATGATTTCAGAGAAGCAAAGTTCCTTAAGACCTTTGTTAGGAAGATTCAACAGACTCTGTCATATGCTTTAGCTATATCCAGTTTCACCACTATGCTATGATACTTGTTTCTCAAGTTTATATCGCTTATGACCTAGGCCAATAGTACATTCTCAGTAATGTCTCTCCCCTTTACAAAATCTAACTGATTTTTGATATAATGTTTGGGAGGATATGCACCATCCTTTCATGCAGACACCTGGATATGATCTTGTTCGTAGAAGTACTTAAACTTATAGGTCTAACATCTCTAAAAGTTTTACTCTTAGGTATCAACACCAAATTAGTGCAAGTTATGAATCTAGGAAGTTGATGCCTACAAAAAAAAGTTTTTACCATGTCAGTAATTGATGTGCTATAAAAATATAGCACTTTCGACGCTTAAAATAAGTAAAATATGTAAGTTTCTAAGGCTTTTTTGTTAGATATGATCTATTTTTGGTATGTTTTGCAGAAAACCATGATTTGGATAATAAGTTCGTGAAAAGGTATTTTTGGATACTTTTGGAGCGATAATGGATGATTAGGATTTTTTTTGAATTGATCGTGATCAATGCATGTTTGAGATTTAAAATAGAGCTGAAAAACTAACTCTCGACACCTACTAAGTCAACCTACGGACCACATGTTGACCTATGAACTGCAGGTAGACAAAGCGGGTACCAGAAAGTCCAAAATCCCGAGAGCTGACTTGCAGGAAATTTCTCATCCGGTACCTGCGATTGGTACCTACCCCCGGAGCAGACCGCAGGTACAACCTGTGACCAGGACCAAACTTCAATAAGAGGAAGATTGATGTGAACCTGCTTCAATAAGTTAAGAAACTTTTTAAAATTGATTTCTTCTTTGTGCTTCTTCAATCTCTATGAAAAAAGAGGTGGCAGCTTCACACTAGATGCTTCATTGTGAACTTTTACCTCTTTTTTCTGCTCTACTTGCTCTTTTTTAATTTTAATATTCTTGCCCACTATTTTTTTGGAATAATCTCATCTAGCTCTCGACTACTACGGGTACTGACTATATTTATCTACTTCAAATTTAGAATTGCATCACTTAGTTGCCCACTTAAGGCCTTGTATTTTCTACTTTTGCTACTTAGCCTATTTGTTTCTCTAAATTTCTCAATGAAAGTTGGTTATTCTTCATGTCTACCACGACTTGAGCTTGGTAATCCATAATCTTCTTCAACATCTCTTCTAGATTACTTAGTTGATCGTTGGATTGGGTACCTTGTAATTGTTATTGATTTCTATGTTGATTTTAATTGAAGTTCCAGCCTTGATTCCCACCCCATGAGAAGTTAGGGTTGATTTCACCAATTTAGAGTATAAATGTTACTATAGTTCTGATTTCCTCCTCTCTTCACATTGCCAACAAAGTTAGGGTTAACTCCACATACCTTAGACAAATTATTGCTTCAACAAGTTTGACATCATGTTTCAACCGACTACAATGTATCACTTATACCTGATTTTGAGCCAATTTCAACTTGTTAAACTATTTATTCATTTAATTTTGCATAACTAACAATTGTGTTATCACTGTAGTGATACCATCAATCTCCAACACACTTGTAGTCTTCTAAACCACGACTCAATTTTTTATTCCAATTCACTCTGGGTGACATTATGATATTTGATTTAGAAAGGTATAAAGCTCATCATATCTCTTCTCTAAAGCCTGACTACCTGTTGCAGAATCCAGATGCATTTTCATTTATGGATCAAGACTCTTAATAAAAGTGTACATATTATAAGGAGGGATTTGAATCTTTTCCATGCTTGATATAAAGTCTCTCCATATCTATGTTTAAAGCTCAGAATCTCACTCCTCAATCTTGTAATTTTCCTAAATGGAAAAAGGTGAGTCAAGAACTTCCTGGTAAGATCGTTCCATGTGGTGATGGAACTGGTGGCTCAACTCTCAACTATCCCTTCACTTCCCCAAGTAGAGAAAATAGGAAAAGAGTGAAGAGTGAGTCTCACATAATCTACTGAGACTCCAACGGGCATGTATGTATCATTGATTTTTAGAAAATTCTAAATGTGTTATTGAGGATCCTCATATGGAAGACTTGTGAATTTCCCTATTTAAGCTCAAATTTACCCCTGACTCTAGTCTGCAAATGGTAGAGGTGAAATTAGTGGTGAGTATTGCTTGGTTTATGCTGTCATTTCTACCCGAAGAAACCTTAGTTGTTGGCTTTGCAAAATTTGATTGAAGTATAACGACCGAAGATAGCTTCCTTTCTTATCTGATGAAGTAATCATTTAGGTTCATGATGTGGTTCTACTAGCTCGATTATACGTTCCAGATTGTTTGTAATTGTAAGAGTGTACTCGTAGAAATAACGATTAAGGTCAAGTTATCAGCACTTGAACACAAAAACAGTAAAAGAAAACTAAAAATTTGCTAATTCTAAGTCCCCCGCAATGGTGAGAAAACTTATCGCATCCAAACGCACATCAAGTGTACGCAGTCGTCCAAGTAATATATACTAGTGTAGTCTGGATATCATCCCAAGAGACTTGTGATTTAGCAAGACATCTAGTTTATTCTACTACCATAATTTTAGACAATTGTATAGGTAACCGAAAGAGTTTTTTGATTTTTTGTGTTTATAACTACTAAATAAAGCAAGAAAGAGAATACGGGTTGTGATCACCATGGTATAAATATTCCAAGGTTTTGACTTTAATTTGCCGTCATATATAGAATTTAGTTTCATCGACTAGCTTATTCATCTAGTTGTTGATTTATAGGGTTAGTTTTATTATCATGACCTTCCTAGCCTCTAATTGTCTATCCAAATTAACCTCACAACTACATCATTGAATGAGAATTCCATAACCCAATTTGAACGCATTCATATATATTTCCATTTTATAACTAAGTAAGGCGATCTAGGTATATTTCTATCCTAGTCGCAAATCAATTCTATAGGCTACTAAAGAGAAGATATTACTCCCTATATTTTTCGTTCTATCCCACGATTCTCCTTCCAAGTTCACTATGGAAGTATAGATTTATTTTAATGGTAAATAAGCATCCAAAATAGTCAGCTCACGAATATAAGAACAACTAATATGATAAACAAACTTTGTCAAATTAATCGCCCACTAAACAATCATGCTTCTAGCCATAACCCCAAAACTAGGGTGTTTAGCTACTCGCGTTCTTCATAAATCACAAAAATTGATTTTGTTCATACGAAATTAAAAAGTAGAAAAGTCAGAACCCTAATGTTGTATTCTTCTCTTCATTGTGTGGTTCGCCAAAGTGATCAACCCTTTAAATTTTTCCAAATTTTTATTTATAATGTGGGAAAAATCCTATAATTCTGCTTGCACTTAGCTTGACTTGTGTTTGCAAGAAACTACCATTGAATCTCCTCCGTGGCACTTATTCCAATGCAAGGCAATAGTCTCATAACGCACTGCCCAGTGCGTGGGAGGGCCTTGGTGGCATTACTAGTAGTGTACAAGGTTAGAACTTGATGGAGCCACCCTTCAGTCATGGCATGCTCTCCATCACAGAGGGATTTTCCTCGAGCTACTTACTTTTTTTCAATTATTATTATGCATATATTGTTTGTCACACTCGTCTTTTTCTTCTTAACCATCTTTGCTCAATTCTAGCCATATTTTTACGTAAAACTTGTCTAATCACATATGTTAGCTCACCCACATTAATTATTCATAAAATTAATGGATATACACGTTAATTCTCGAAATTCAAGCTAAAACATGGGTAAAATGTGGGGCTAGAATATATAAATACTGCAAAGATCAGTTAGTTTTTACCAACTTACCTTTAATAAATATCTTGAAAAAGATACAACTTTTTAGTAATTTATTTCATTATGTAAACTCTTCTTTTTAAAGAAGGATAAAATTGGAAGAACGCCATTAATTGTATTCTTGATTATTTAAAACACCACTTATTTTTTAAATAGAGGAGTTATCATATTACATATTCGATAAAGAAAATTCATTGTGTTTTGTATGAAGGAAAATATTTTCTATGGAAAATATTTTCTTGGAAAATAAGTTGGTTTCTTACTTATCTTCTAGTGTTTCGTAAGTAAACAAAAAATTATTATTTCAAGAGTATTTATATGGTTATCTAACAAAAAAAATAGAGAGATGGGAGAGGGGGTGATGGGTCATCAAGGGGTAGGAATTGTGGGCGTTGGAAGGAAGGACAAAATAAACATAGAATATATAGAATTTGTTTTTCCTACTCTCATTAATGAAGTTATTTTTATCATTTTTAAAAAACTTATTTTCCTACATAGAATATTTAAAATTGGGGAAGTTTCAAAAACAGTCTAACTTTCAGCAAAATTAGGGGAGCTCATAGCTTAACTTTTAAAATTACAATTTGTAGCCAATGTATCAACTATATGTTATTGACTGTATTCAATATAAAATACAAATACAATGAGAAATTATATGAACAAAGTTTTTCTCTTTTTTTTCTTTTTCCTTTTTTTTTTACTTTTTTTTCTATTTTCGTTTTTTCTTTTTGCTTTTTCATTTCTTTTTTATTATTATTTTTCTCTTCTACCTCTAACTTCGATTTCTCTTTCTTTTTTTTTCTTTTTCATTTTTCTTCTCATTTTTTTATATTTTTTTCATTGTCCCCCTCCCCTCCCTTTTTTTCTGTTTTCATTTTTTTCTATTTTTATGTTTTTTGTTTCTTTCTTTTCGCCTATTTTTTCTCTCTTCTTTCTCTTGCTTCTATTTTTCTTTATTCTTTTTTTCTTTTCTTCTTTCGCTTTTTTTTCGCATTTTTTTTGTTTTATTTTATATTTTTTTGTACTTTCAAAAAATATGGCTACATCTGGCACAAGCCATGGATGATAGCAAAAATATCATAATTATTTTTTGTACTTGTATGTGCACCATTATTTATATTTTTGTATTCGTTGATACAATTGTATATATATTTTGTAGATCACACTGTATTTGTATTCATTTATATTTTTATAGTCGTTGATGTAATTGGATTTCTATTTGTATTTTATAGTTCACACTTGTATTTGTATTTAAAGTTTGTATCATCATTTATATTTAATAAAATTCACACTTATAAATAAAGAAAAAATTAAAAAAATAGAGAAAAATGAAAAATGATGAAAAGAAAAATAGAAACGAAAAAAATGGAAAAGAAAAAAGCAGGAAAGAAAAAACAAAAGGGAAAAAAAAAAGGTAAAAAAGAAATAGAGTATAGAGAAAGAGAGAAAATTAGAGGCGAAATAAATAAGAGGAGCTATAAATTGTATTTAATTATAGGAGAAGCTATGAATTATAATTAATTAAAATTTAAACTAAATTAGTTAATTAAAAACTTATATTTGCAAAAATATGTAATTTTTTCTTTAGAATTTTATCTAACAAAATACAGAAAAATACAAAAATATTTCAATCTTAAGAACAAGACTAGTAATGTAAAGAACAAAATAAGAGGAACAAAAGAAAATAACAAGAGAGCAATATAAGATGAGTTTCTTCTTTATTTCAAGTGTGTAGAACATCTTCCTCAAGACCTCTATTTATAGTATTACATAGGAAGGTTTCAAGAGGTGTTATAAATATGGCATTAACTCATAAGAAAGTGAGGAAGAATATAGGGGAATGGATGATTAGTGAGGAGGTAGTGGAGGTGTGGGAGTTACTACATTTAAAGGAGGAATTACACTAAGAAATAATGGGCATCCACATTATTATAATTATATACAAGACTATTCTTTGGATGTCCATTGATAGACAGTGTGCCTCGTTAAAACTTTACTAAGAAAAAACCCTGTGGAAAAAAATTCTAGTGAAGGAAAAAAAGTACACAGATATTCTTATACGTATTGTTTGCTACCTCGTTAAAAACCATGCCAGGAAAACCCATTTTGGACAAAACCTAGGACAAGGGAAAAAGAGTGCAGCGTGTACTTTACTCCCCCTAACGCAAACAATATTTCATTTCTCGGAGATGGTACATCCCAATCTTCAATACCAGCTTCTCAAATTGTAAGGTTGGTAATGCTTTAGTGAACAATTTTGCCAAATTATCAGCCGAACGAATTTGTTGAATATCTATTTCACCTTTTCTTCTCAAGATCATGAGTGAAAAAGAATTTTGGTGAAATATATTTTGTTTTGTTTCCTTTAATGTAACCTCCTTTCAACTGAGTTGTACATGCATCATTATCTTCATACAATGTAGTTGGAATATCTTATTCAAAGAAAATCCACATATTTTCTGAATACCTTGAGTCATTGATCTCAACCAAATATACTCCTGACTCGCTTCATGAATGGCAATGATTTCTGCATGATTTGAAGAAGTTGCAGCTAATGTTTGCTTTATTGAATGTCATGATATAGTTGTGCCAAGCCTTATGTTGATCAGACAAGTATCCTGCATCTGCATAACCAATCATTTCTGACTTGGATTCATTAGGATAAAATAATCCCAAGTCAATGGTTCCTTGAAGATATCTGAATATATGCTTGACACCATTTCAATGTCTTTTTCTTAGGGAAGAGCTAAATTTTGCAAATAAACTTATCGCAGAATAAATATCTGGTCGAATATTATTGGCAAGATACATTAGTACCCCGATTGTACTAAGATATGGAGTTTCATCACCAAGAAGTTTTTCATCACTTTCTTGAGGTCGAAATGGATCTTTGTTTATATCAGCAACCTCACAACCATTGGGGTACTCAATGAATGTGATTTATCTATGTAAAATCCCATTAAAATATTTTCAGTATATGTTGATTGATGGACAAAAAATTCATTGGTCAGATGCCCAATCTGTAGGTCGAGACAAAATTTTGTCTTTTCCAAATTTTTTATTTCAAATTCTTTCTTCAAATAGACAACAACTTTTGAAATCTCTTTAGGAGTGCCAATGATATTCAAGTCATCAACATACACAACTATTATAGTAAATTCAGATCCAGAACATACATAACTATTATAGTAAATTCAGATGCAGCAAACCTTCTTATAAAAACACAAGGCAAATAGGATCATTTTGGTACCCTTCTTTTAGCAAATATTTGCTAAGACGATTGTACCACATCCGCCCTGATTGTTTCAATCCTTATAAGGATTTTTGAATCTTTATTGAGCAAGTTTCTTGAAAACTTTTATATGCTTCAGGTACTTTGAAGGCTTCTAGGATTTTCATAAAAATATCATTGTCCAATGAGCTATACAAATAGGTCGTGACAACATCCATTAGGCGCATATCAAGCTTTTCATGAATTGTCAGATTTATTATATATCTAAAGGTAATTCCATCCTCCATAGGAGAATATGTCTTTGCAAAGTCAATGTCAGACCTTCGCGAAAAATCTTGTGCTACAAGTCGTGTTTTATATCTTACGACTTCACCTTTTTCATTTTGTTTTCGTACAAAAACCCATTTATACCCCCACTGGATTGACCTTCAGGTGTTAAGACTATTGGTCTGAAAACTTCACGTTTTTCAAGCGTAGTCAATTCCACTTGAATTGCATCCTTTTATTTTGGCCAATCATTTCTCTATCTACATTCATTGACAGATTTTGGTTCCAAATCTTCATCTTGTTGCATTACTTCAGTAGCAACATTATAAGCAAAAGTATTGTCAACTACAATATTATTTCGATTCCACCTGTTTTTCGTTGAAACATAACTTATTGAGATTTATTTATTCTCATTAGTTTCAAGTATTGTAACCTCCTCAGTGGTCTTATCATTTGTTAGATCTCAAAGCTCTTTTTGAGCAATTTCTATCATATTGTGATCATTCTGATTATTTATTTATTTTTCTTTTTTGAGAACTTTTATCCTTGGAACCAATTGGTCTACCACATTTCAAAGGTACCTTAGACTCATTTGCATTGACCATTTGTCCTACCAGAACATCAACTCAAACTGGAGCATTCACAGCTAGAATATAAGATTTAGTAACCCTTGGAAGGTTAGTAAATGCATCTGGCAGCTGATTTGTAACATTTTGCAAGTAAATCATCTTTTGAACCTCTTGCTCACATTAATTTGTTCGAGGATCTAAATGAGATAGTGATAATGCATTCCATTCTATCTCATTTTCAGATGCTTATATTTTCCCCCTAATATTGGGTATACTGATTTATCAAAATGACAATCAACAAATCTTGCTGTAAACAAATCTCCTGTTATAGGTTCCAAATATTTTGTAATTGAAGAAGATTCATATCCAACATATATTTTCAACCTTCTTTAGGATCCCATCTTTGGGCGTTATGGTGGAGCAACTGGCACATATACCACACACCCAAAAGTTCTAAGATGAGAAATATTTGAATCTTGACCAAAAGCCAACTGTAATGGGGAGAATTTATCATAATTGGTTGGCCTTATACGCACAGGTGTTGCTGCATATAAAATAGCATGCCCTTGTATTAAAACAGGAAGTTTTGACCTCATTAACATTGGTCTAGCTATCAATTAAAGACGTTTGATCAATGATTTTGCTAGACCATTTTAAGTGTGAACATGAGCAATCGAATGTTCAACTTTTATTCTAGTTGACATACAATAATCACTAAAGGACTGAGATGTAAACTTACCAACACTATCAAGACGAATAGTCTTTATTTCATAATCTAGAAACTATGCTCTTAACCTTATTATTTGAGCCAATAATCTCGCAAAATTAATATTGTGAGTTGATAATAAGCACACATGTGACCATCTATACATCTATCAAGACCATATAATATTTGAAAGGTCCACATGGAGGGTGAATTGGTCTATATATATCACCCTTTTATACGTTCTAGAAATGTAGGAGATTCAATCCCAACCTTAGATACTGATGGTTTAATAATCAACTTTCCTTTAGAACAAGCAACACAAGAGAATTCCTTTGATTGAAGAATATTTTGATTCTACAAAGTATGCCCATGTGAATTCTCAATAATTCCGCGCATCATGTCAAAATCGGGATGGCCCAACCGATTATGTCAAATGATAAAATCATTAGAATCTGTAAACCTTTTGTTTACTATGACATGTGATTCAACTATACAAATACTTGTATGATAAAATCCAGAAGAAAGTGCAGGCAGTTTTTCATGAATATTTTTTTTCATCTTTTATTGTAGTAATATAAAGGTATTCAACCTTCCTTGCAGTCTCAATATGATCGCCATTTTGGCAAATAACCTTGAAACTTAACAAGTTTCTTTGAGACTTACTATAATATAATGCATTATCAATGGCCAAGATCCCCCAGTAGTAATAAAGTCGCTCTTCCAGAGCCTTCAATTAACTTTGTATTATCGGATAGTGTATTAATATAGGCCATTTTCATAATTAAATTAGAGAAATATTTCTTTTCTCTTAATATAGTTTGAGTTGTAGCACTATCATGAAGGCACATATCTCCATTACTCATCTTTGATCCAATTGAAGATTGAAAAAATTTTACTATCTTCACAAACAAAAATACATGATAAGAAATGTGAAATCTCACAATCTTATAATGAAACTTAAATACTTTTTTTACAAAAAAAAAAAACATAATGAAAAATATGATAACTAACATAATAAAACAACATTATTTATTTCCCCAATAAATTGATCAAGATTTGGTTTTGATCTTCAAAGAAGTCTTCAACTTTCAAATGAGTGATATCATCAAGGCCATCAAAATCATCATCTTTCAAAACCAAATTTGCCTCAACATTGTCATCATATTTTTGTGAAGGTCCTTCCTCATCATCATTTTTGAAAGTCAAATGTGACTCCATTCGGGCATTAGAAGAGGTTCCACCTCCATTTCTCTTTCTTTTGAAAGATTCTTGATAAAGCCTAGAAAAATGGTTAGGTGCCCAACATTCATTCTTCCAGTGGCCTTTCATGCCACAACGATGACAATTACCTCTTAAAGAATTGTTTTGAGGACCCATTTGGTTCTCTCCTTTCTGGTTACCACCACTATGATGGTTATTATATTGTCCCCTACCATTGTCACGTCCATACATATTATTATGACTCTGATCTTGTCGTCTTTCAGGTTGGCCATGATCTTGTACCCTTTTGCTTTCGTTAATGGAGCAGTTCAAGTGGGACGAGCATCATGATTTTTCATCAAAAGGACATTATGTTGCTCAGCCACCAGAAGGCATGAGATCAATTTAAAATTACTTCTGAAAGCCTTTTTCAAGATATTGCTGCTCAATATCACATTTGAGGCATGAAAACTAGTAAGTGTGTTTTCCATCATATCTTGATTATTTATAGTTTCCCCACATAATTTCAATTGGGAAACAATCCTTAATGCAACAGAATTATATTCAACAACGATTTTATAATCTTGAAACCATAAGTGCATCCACTCATAATGAGCTCTAGGCAGTACCGCAGCCTTTATGTTGTCATACATTCCTTTCAAATCAACCCACAATTCAAGTGGATCTTTCACTGTCAGATATTCAACCTTCAGTCCTTTATCCAGATAATGATGAAGAAAAATCATAGCCTTGGCTTTGTCCTAATTTGACGTTGCATTATCCGGGGTAATAGTAGCACTAAGACCCTTAGCAGCTAGGTGAATTTCAGTGTCGAGAACCCATGACAAGTAATTTTTTCCGGAGATATCAAGTGCCACAAATTCAAGCTTCGACAAATTCAACATGATGAAAACTATCATAAAAATAATGAAATTAGACAACAATACAATAACATAATCTCAAAATAGTAGTTTTTTTTCTTTACAAAAACAAAGGCTTTTAAAAATACACCATGAAAACATCAAAATAAATAATAACTATAAATAAAAACATAAAGAATGTAACTTTAAGAGTATAGTCGTGTTGAAAAAGAGTAGAGTCGTGTTGATAACGTATTTCAATATTAAGAACAAGACTAGTAATGTAAAGAACAAAACAAGAGAAACAGAAGAAAATAACAAGAGAGCAATATAAGATGAGTTTCTTCTTTCTTTCAAGTGTGCAGAATATCTTCCTCAAGACCTCTATTTATAGTATTGCATAGGGGGTTTCAAGATATGTCATAAACATGACATTAACTCATAAGAAAGTGGAAAAGAATATGGGGAAATGGATGATCAATGCGGAGGCAGTGGAGGTGTGGGAGGTATTACATTTAAAGAAAGAATTACACCAAAAAATAATGGACATCCATATTATTATAATTACTAGTTTATGATACGTGTTTTGCACGTGTCTTAAATCAATGAATAAAATTATGTATAAAAATAATAAAATAATTAAAAGTAGCAATGATGCTAAAATAAATTTATATATACTCAAGTGATGTAAATAAATATTGTATATCAAATATGTCATTGTTCGTCGTATAAAATTAAAGATCATGCTTCATACAAATTAATTATTGATTTTGTATAAGTCATATGTAATCTTTAAAGCTATTAACTAAAAGAAATAAAGAAAGGATGAAAGATGATAAATGAATACAAGAAGATGACTAAACGTAGGTGGAGTACAAAAACGGGCCATATATGATGTAATGAAAAATTGTAAAATAACTCTCCATGAAATAAAATATAGAGATTATTAATTATTCAATGCTTTCAAATAAAGTATGGATGCATGCAAAACATCTTATTTTAATATTGTTCTCTTTATCTTCTTTAGGTCTAAACCCTTTAAGAAAAGGTTTATAGATTAATTAACCAACCAAAAATTTGACTCCTAGTATCATACTTATTCCTATGGCAATATTGAACGTTTTTTTATTATTATTTTCTTTAAACAAAATCCTAAGATAATTTGTACACTAATTAAGAATATTTGTTCTATTATTTTATTTTTTTAGCTACGACTCTTGGAGTTCACAGAAATTTTGAAGTTTACGGCTCATGTTAATTTTGTTATTGTAAGTTTAATAGATATATCGATATGAGAACTTTTGATTGAGTTTTTCTTGCTCTATTGGTTAATTTTCTTCGTAGACCTTTTGTCTTGCTTTTATGCTAAGAATATATTGTTAGTTAAATATAATGTTTGTTTGCAAAACGCCAAACACTTGTCGTTGGAAGATGCATCTATGCATATCTCATAGCAACTCACTAACTTTTCCATATGTCCGTACAAAATAATAAAATAAATAAATAATAAAATTAATACACAATTTTTGTAAATATTATAAATTAGTAAAATAACGACGATAATAAGTGAGGTCCGGAAAGATAGAGTGTACGCAAACTTTACCACAATCTCATGGAGGTAATCAGTATAAAATAACGATGACAATAAGTGGGGTCTGGGAAGGTAGAGTGTATGCAGGCCTTATCACTACCTCATAGGGGTAATCAATATAAAATAACAAACAACAACATGTAAGGTGTGGGGGGGATAGATTGTACGCAGACCTTACCACTACCTCATGAAGGTAGAGATTACCACTACATGATGGAGGTAGAGTGTTAATCAGTTTAACATGTTTTTTATATAAAATGAGCAATATGAATGGAAAAAATGATGTACCAAAATTCCTCGCAAAAGCAAAACCGGTAACAACTAGAAATACCAAGAGAAGACATGAGTAGGACTTGAACAGAGCTATTGGACAGATTTTGATTTATGTGTTGCACTATAATGGTATATTTTGGATGGTATTTATGGTTTTCTATGATATATTTAAATGAAAAAAAAAAGTTATAGAGAATCAATTATTTATTATAAAATTATATATTATGGAATTAAATTTATATTTTTAAAAGAAAACAGAAAAAATAAGCAATAGGAAAGGCATATCTTTTTATTTTATGAATATTAATTAGAAAAAAAAATATTTTATGGAATACTTTTCTTAATTTTTTACTTCCCATATATAGGAGTCTTCCAATAAAACAAACTTTCCTTATATTCACATACGTATTACAAATCAAAATTTTCCATATATTTATTCGCATTTATTTAGGAGTCTTTCAATATATTTTAGGAGTTTGTACCAAATAATTTTTCATATATTTATTTCAATCAATATTCAATACTTTTAAAAAGTGAAAACACGATTTTTTCTAAAGGAGAGACTTTTAGAAAAGGGCAAAAAGTTCAAATCACTTTTCCAAGGTCTTCAAATTTTTAATAGATTATAGATTATATTTCTACTACATAGAGAAGCCACCAAGAGAACGACCAAGGGCATTTTCGTCATAAAGCAGGTGTATAACGAGAACAATAAAATGACGAAAAACCCAGCTAACTTTGATATAATTACTGATGTGCCATACCAGTTTACAACTCACATATCAATCACATCATGATCAAAATCCCTGGCAATTTTGAAGATATGGGCCCTCCTCCTTGCTACTCCATTTATTAAAGTACCCACAATTAACATTCAATTTCATTTTGTTTTCTTATTATTTTATTGTGCTACTTTTAATTAAGGTAGATTAAAGAGTCGTTTTGTATGTAGACTAAATTATTTCAAAATTATAATTGTAATTCCAAGACTATTTTATATCATATGGAAAGTGATATAAAATAATTCCATGGTTGATATCATCGTCTTTAATTATACGCATTCGCCTCAATAAGTTTTAAAACCTATAACATTTCAAATTGAGGTTGATACGTGTATAATTAAGGAGATGAAACCAAAGTTTTTTAAAATTCGAATCAAAGTGTCAGATTGAAACACTTTATTAGAAGTTGAGGTTAAACCTATATTTTATGGTGTTAAACATGTCATGCGGAATTTGAAAAAAATAAAATAAATCATTCTTTTAAAAAGAAAAATAATATACTTGAATTGGCATAAGGGGAATAATTTTAAATAGAAATTATATTTAATTTGAAATTCGTTACATTTAAACATTAAAATTTAATTTATATATGTAAACTAAAATAAATTTGTTTTTTTTTCAAACTTAACCTAATTAAAATTTGATAGTGAAGAAGTATATTTGGATCCAATTTTCATCACTGACAATGTAATCATTTAACATTTAAATTAATCAAATCAAAGTTTTATCAATTGAGTAAATTGCTTGAGTTTCTCAAATTACCAACTAATTCATCATACTACTATACATTCTTTTGTGAGAAAATACCCAATTACCCCATTGAACTATACCCAAAAATGCTATGACACACCTCAACTTAAAGGGGGTCCTATTACCCCCTGAACTAATTAAAAGTGTAATTTTGACACCCTTAGTGCCTACGTGGCACATACATGGCACACACGTGTGCCTACGCGGACACTTTAGTGTGTTGTGCCACGCATGTGCCATATAGGCACTAAGGGTGTCACAATTACACTTTTAATTAGTTTGAGAGGGTAATAGGACTCCCTTTAAGTTGAGGTGTGTCATAGCTTTTTTGGGTATAATTCAGGGGAGTAATTGGGTATTATCTCTTCTTTTGTCTCAAATAGGAAAGAGGACAAAATTTCTTTTTATAATAAATTTTATTGATATATTATACCTACAAATTTGAGTTTTCATAAACTTTATGTTCATAGTCAAACGTACTTTATACTTCAAATCTATTATACAGATTTTTTTGGTCCAATGCTTCGGATTTTGATTTTGAATTAAGAGAACTGTTTATTAATGTCAAAAAAACTATCAAGTAAATAATTTTAATTCAATTTCAGATTTACACCTCCAAATAATCATGGCAAATAGTAAAAAATTATTTTAAAATCCTTTATATTGGGCCGGTGCTAAGCACGGGCATACTTATCTAGTATTATAGATAGATCATAGATATAGATATAGATAGATATAGATGAGGGAAAATTTCAGAAATAGCAACTATAGAGCCTTAATTGTAACTTTTATAGCAACAGTTTCATAATTACGAAAAATAGCAAATTATATTTTGTATTTAAGTAAATTGTTGCCATACAAATACATATACAACAAGATTTACTGCCCTTGTTTTACTCAAATTAGTTGAGTTAAATAAGGAATAATTATCTCATCTAATTAAATTCTCATAAATTACTCTTATTTAAATTAGTAGATTCATTTTTCAAATCAAACTCAAATATGAAGATTATTATTTTCATGATCTTCAAAATTTCAAAGTATCATTCTCTTATATTTCTAACTATTTTTTCTTGTTAGTTTTTTCATTTTTTTATCTTTTTTTTATTTTAATTTCTTTTTCTTTTCCATTATTTTCTTTCCATTTTATTTTCTCTCTTCTACTTCTCTTTTTTTTTTCCTTTTTCGTTTTTTTTTCGTTTTCTTTCTCTTTTTCTTTCCTTTTCTCATATTTTTTTTTTGTTTTCTTCTTCTTTTTTTTTTAAAAAAATCGCTTTTGTTTTACACTTCTATTTCTAGTTTCTATTTTCTCTTTCTTCTTTTTTTCCCCTTTTCACTTTTTTTTTTGAATTTTATTTTTTGTTTTTTTTACTCTTCTATCTCTATCTTTTATTTTTAAAAGACAAATATTTATATCATATATATATATTCAAAAAAATATACAAAATAAATAGATATACAGATCTGCATATGTATTTACGGTAAAAAACATACATATATATCTGCATATGTATTTACAGAAATACATATCTGACTCATATGTATATATAAACATATAGGACACAAAATCTCTATAACAAAAATGACAATTATATACATATACATATAGGTAATAAAAAAATGCATGATACATATCTTAAACAGTAAAAGAAAACAAATAAGTACATATGTCACCCTCTAAAATGACATAGTATGTACAGTTCAAAGACAAATCCAACACCGTATAAAATACATATAGCTCTGCATATGTATTTACAAAATACATACCTTATCCATATTTATATTCTTATTTTACATGAGTCACCTCTGTATACATATGAAAAGATATAGTATAGTTATATTTGTTACTGGGGGGGTTTGGGCCACAGGTGACAAAAGAGTTTTAAAATGAGGTGTAAGTGACACAAGTCTTAATTATTAGTTGGAGGTGACAATTACTTTATTATGGATTAAGAAAGTTGGGGAAGTTTGAAAATAACCGACAAGTTTTAAATTTACACTTTGATCCCAATGTTTACCTAAAATAACGGGAAACGGAGGAAAAAAAGGTGTTTTTCTCTATCTTCTCATCCATTGTTTTTTCTCTCTCTTAGCGATTTTTGTTGTTCATTGTTTCTGCTACTTTATTCATCATATTCAGCTTCATTATCATCATCTTCTACTTTATTATCATCTTTATCTTCTTCTTTTCGACCATTTGTTGTTGGTGGTGGTGGTGGTGGCACAGCGCTACTGCTGCGATCTGACCAATTTCTTAAGTCAAATTTTGTTTACTGCATCACTTTGGCATTACTTCATAGGTGACTTTGGTAAGTAAAATTATGATTTTTATTTGTATTTGTCATCTGGGTACACTTCTGCTTTTTCCAACAATGAATATAACCCCGATCATGAATCCAGCATAAGTGGCTACAATTTAAACAGATCAATCATCTGGTGCATCAGATGAGTAATCTGTTGCATCAGAAGATTCATCTGTTGCATCAGACTATTTATCTATTGCATCAGAAGATTTATCTGTTGCATCAGATATATTATCTGTTGCATCAGACGTATTATTTGTTGCATCAGGATGTTTATCTGTTGCACCAGACTAATTATCTGTTCCAATGAATGATTAATCTGTTTGTAACAACACAAATCATCCCCTGCCATAAACCCAACAGATAATCAATATGTTTCAACTCTTGCTATTTCTATTGGATTCAAAATTATTCCTTACGTCCAATTACCCGTCCCAAATTTCCTAATTCAATTTCTCAGTTTACTTGTCTTTTTCATTAATCATGAAAGATTAAAAAAAATCCATGTTTTACCTTTTGCATTAATCACTTTTTCTTCAAATTAAAATGGAAACATCATTTAATAGGAGGACTATACGCCGACCGATGTTAAAAGCTTTCTTCTCTTATGAAATTTCGATTGAATAGCAAACAATAGTTATTTCAAACACGTCTACTGTCCCACCAACTGATCAGTGGGTTATGGTAAACTAAACATGTTATTAATTATTTTTCTTAATCAATGTGGCATCTCAAGTTGGAACAGGTAATTTGAGACGGGGGTAGTACGAATTAAAACATCAGAGCCAAGCAACAAACTAGTCATCTGTTGAAACAGACTATTTATCTATTGCATCAGACTTCTTATCTGTTGCAACATGAGTAATCTATTTTGAACAACACATCAGCCCCTGTCACAACCCAACAGATGAATCTTGCTATTGCTACTGGATTCTAAATTATTCCTTTTTACGTCAAATCGTCGACATGTTTGTTGAGAAGATAATAGACAGAATAAAAATTAAATATAGATTAAAACGTCAAAGATCAAATATAATTTTTTTATTAAACAAAAACAAATAAAAATACATATAATAGACTAAAAGAAAAATAATAATCTAATTATTATTATTATCATCATCATTGTCAGCCGGCCAATCTTCAACCAGAAGTAGCAAGGCCCTCCTCAGCCTGCGTATCTCGCAGAGCATTCTTGCTCTAACTCCTCCCAGTTCCTATTGCAGGTCACGAACTTGATTTCGAAGTTCATTTACGGCGTCTTGCAGAAAAACAACGTCTCACACTGGGTCAGCCATAATCTTCTAAAGTGTAATATGAAAGAAGAGATGCAATAAATAAATAAAGTGTAGTTAAATGAACGATTGAGTAAGGAGGGACCTATTTATAGAGAATTGAATTTGAATGAGAGGCAAAAGGCGCGACTATTCACCTTCATTCATTAATTACATTTTTATTAAATTAAGAAAATAAATATTGTGATAAGTCGTGACTTTTCAGATTATTATTATTAATTAGTTCTTTCCAAGAACCGTTTTTATTGAGTTGTGGCAACAGATCTATATCTGTTGCATCAGATAACACATCTGTGACAACAAATATATCATCTATTGCAACAAATATAAAATATGTTGCATCAGATAACCTATTTGTTGCAACATATAATCTAATTGTTCACCTCCATTTATTAATTACATTTTTTATTAATGTGAAAAGTAATGACTTAATTAAATTAAGAAATATTGTGATAAGTCATGACATTTCAAATTATTATTATTAATTAGTTCTTTCCAAGAACCGTTTTTATTGAGTTGTGACGACAGATTCGATATCGATTGCATCAGATAAATTATTTATGACAAAAGATATATCATCTATTACAACAATAGTGAACTTGTTGCATCAGATAATATATTTGTTGCAATATATAATCTACTTTTAAAAAAAACTATCTTCATATCATTAATCCAAATTTGCTTAATTTTTTATTTTATAAATAAAAAAATACCTTTTCAAATTCTTTAATAAAATAATAACCATTTTTATTTTCTGGCAACAGATTGTAAATCTATTGAATCTGATAAACCATCAGTTGCAACAGATATACCATCTGTAGCAACAAATAGATGTTCTATATTAATATCTTTTTTTATTTTTTCTAACAACTGATACATCAGTCGCAACAGATGGAGAATTTAATACAGCAACACTGATGATTGTATGTGTTTTTGTTTTAGACAAAAGTCACGATCGATCACCTTGTTTTTCTTTTTCTTAACAATCATCATCATATAAGTTAATTAATCCAATATTGTGACTTTTTTTATTATATAATAAGTAATTTTAAAAAATAAATTCAAAAACAAAAATGGTGAAAAGTCACGATCAGTTATTAAAATTAAATAACCGTTCTTTTACGGTTATAAATTATGTTTATCATTTATTTTCTTATTATTTATTTACGAAACATTTTTCATATTGAATAATCGTAAAGTCATGTCTTTTTCATCCTCTTAATAACAACAATAACCTTTTTTTATTAATAACCGTCAGGTGCAACATATGATCGATCTGTCGTAGCAGATTAACCTCTGTTGACACAAATTGCTCACTCCCTACCACCAACGGTCGACATGTTGAAAACAAGGAATAAATAGAATGATTATTAAATACTAAATAAGAATTAAAAATTCAAAGTCTAGAATAAAATGAAATGAATGTTCATAGATTTTTGAATCCCTTGGATAGATTCGATATACAAAAAAAGGAAAATATATGCGCTAAAATAAAAAAACATTACCTAATTATTATTACTATTATTATTATTATTGTCAATCGGACATTTTTCATCTGGCAGCCTTGCTCCGAAGTCAGTCAAATCTCTCTGGAGTTCATCAAACTACCTGTGAAGTTCACGCAAGGACTCGATATGAATATTCTTGGACGAATCTGGATCATCCATATTTGTAAGGAGGGACCTATTTATAAATTATTGTATCTCGAAAAGAAAAGAAAATTGCTTTAAAATAAATCTAGCAGATGGGTAATCTGTTGCAAAATATATTCTTTTTGTTACATAACTTAAACATACTAGCAATCTTTTGCAACAAATGTATATATCTGTTTGATTTCTCCAACAGATACGTCATATGTTGCAACAGGTTGATTATCTGTCGTAATAGATGTCTCTAATTGTTTGATAATATAAACAGATGTGTCATCTGTTGCAACTAGCTAGTTATCTGTTTATTCAATTTAAGCCATAGATGGGCTAGGAATAATAAGGTACATGCAGATGGATCCACTATCATATGTGTGGGAGTTAAGTATGTATTACTGATAAGGTCACCGAGACAACACACACAAAGTACAATGTTTTTGTGAATGCAATTTTTAACCGATTAGGCATTGATCATTCAAATAAGATCCTGCATTGTACCATTAAGTTTGATGGGTTCGAAATTGATAAGGCTGAGGACCTCATGAAGATGGTCCAGATACCCTGTTATGAATTACTGACGGTTGTTGCTCGTGTTTATGCGTGTCAAGTTTTAAGAAGGGATAAATATTTGTCATCACTACAGAGAACCAATAGCAATTTGACTTAACTTTAACTGTGCATTGGACCCTTAGAGGGCCCTCGAAGCCTCAAACTGCATCAAACAAGAACGGAAAACCAATAGAAATTCCCCTGGCCAAAATTTATATGGTTGGGTTGCTCTCTCGGGGTGATAATTATAAGACAGAAGGTGCGGTGGGAGAATGCCTTCGAGGGAAAATGGGTGGTTGATGGAAGACTATATCATCTGAGAGATAATTGAAGAAGAGACATAGGATAGGAAGTAACTTCTAACGAATCTGGCCGATGAATTATCTTAAAAGATGCGAAATCTGAATCAAGTGCAAATATGAAAGTGTATTCGGTAATGTAATTTCTTCTCTTGTCTCTCTGAAAGAAAAATAATGCAGATGGACACTTTGCTAGGGAGCTGCGTGGTCGAGATTATCACCTAGATAAAAAATAAAAAAAGACCAACAAAGCAGCATCACGGGCATCGAGGGTTGAAATTATGTACAACAAGTCTAGAAAACTTACGCCAACAACAACTACAGTTAAAATAAGGAATCTAAGCGAAGGCAACAATTTCTGAATTTTAAATTTCATCCTATGCCTTCTTGTTTGTGTTTCCGATTAGGTCCCCGTTGACTTGATCAGAACCACAAACGAGATTGAAAGGCAAATAGAGTATCATTGCTTACTTAGCAATATGGATTAATTGATTGTGTTTTCCTGCCTTAGCATGCTTTCAACATTCCTTGGAGAAGATCAGATGTTTGCTGTAGTATGTGAATCCCCATAATTTTCAAGCTTGACTCCAGCTTGTTGATTCTGTATTCAAGCTGGTTGTTGTCGTCTTCAAAGTTGGTAAGGAGTTCCTCATCTCTTGTGAGCTCTATCAAGAACACTACCTTCAAAGTTGTGGCATTCTAGAAACCCTTCAAAACACTTTCTTCAGAAGCCTTAAAGGATACATGGAGGGTCGTTGTGTTTGTTTTAGGTCAAAATGTGTTGAAAATGTGGTCCCAATAGTTGAACAACACACTTTTATCGAGCGTTGCTCCATACATCTTGCTCAACCAATTTGATAAATTAATAAGCAAGGAATTACGTAGCGTGTGATGTAAACCGACTCTACCAAGCCTATCAAACATTACGTAACTCCGAGCTCATTACCCTATCAAAAAAATATGCCCGAGTTAGTGAACAAATCAAACAAGCTCAATCTGTCAGCCTTTCTGCTGATCAATCTTCTCCAATATAGATGACAAGATATCTTCTATGCAAAAGTATACACCGTCGCCAGACATTCTTGCCAGGGAGCAATTCTTCAGAAGATATCTTTTGATGCCTTCTGAAGAATTGCTCTCTGGCAAGCATGTCTGGCGATTGTGTAGACTTTTGCATAGCAGATATCTTTTCATCTATATTGGAAAAGAGTGACCAGCAGAAAGGTTGAGAGATTGAACTTGTTCGATTTGTGCACTAACTCGGTCATATTTTTTTGATAGGGTAATGAGCTTAGAGCTACATAACGTTTGATAGGCTTGGTAGAGCCGGTTTAGATCATATGCTACATAACTCCTTGCTTATTAATTTATCAAATTGGTTGAGCAAGATGCATGGAGCAACGCTCAATAAAAGTGTGTTGTTCAGCTGTTGGGACCACATCTTCAACGTGCATCAACACATTTTGACCTAAAACAAACACAACGATCCTTCATGTATCCTTTAAGGCTTCTGAAGAAAGTATTCTGAAGGGCTTCTAGAATGCTACAACTTTGAAGGTAGTGTTCCTGATAGGCTCACAAGAGATGAGGAACTCCTTACCAACTTTGAAGATGGAAATGACCAGCTTGAATACAGAATCAGCAAGCTGGAGACAAGCTTGAAAATTATCGGGATTCACATACTACAACAAGCATCTGATCTTCTCCAAGGAATGTTAAAAGCATGCTAAGGCAAGAAAACACAATCAGTTATAACCATATTGCTAAGGAAGCAATGATACTCAATTTGCCTTTCAATCTCATTTGTGGTTCCGATCAGGTCAACGGCAGTGGAGCTGATTGAAAACAAAAATAAGAAGGCATGGGATGAAATATAAAATTCAAAAATTGTCTCATTCGGTTAGATTCCTTATTTTAACTGCAGTTGTTGTTGGCGTAAGTTTTATAAACTTGTTGTACATCATTTCAACCCTCGATGCCCGTGAGGCTGCTTTGTTGGTCTTCTCCTATTTTCTATCTAGGTGATAATTCCGACCACGCAGCTTCCTAGAAAAGTGTCCATCTACATTATTTTTCTTTCAGAGAGACAACAGATGAAATTACATTACCGAATACACTTTCATATTTGCACTTGATTCAGATTTTGCATCTTTTAAGATAATTCCATCGGCCAGATTCGCTAGAAGTTACTTTCTTCCCTATGTCTCTTCTTCAATTAGCTCTTAGATGATATAGTCTTCTATCAACCACCCATTTTTCCTCGAAGGCATTCTCCTACCGCACCTTCTGGCATATAATTATCACCCCGAGCGAGCAATTCAACTATATAAATTTAGGCTAGGGCAATAACGATATTGGTTTTTCGTTCTTGTTAGATGTAGTGCTAAGCTTCGAAGGCCCTCTAAGGGTCCAATGCACCCTAAAAGTTAGTCCAATCACTATTGAATCTCCTTACAATGACACCAAAACTAGATCCCTTCATAATGCTTGACAAATAAACATGAGCAACAACCGACATTAAATCTTAATAGGGTATCAGAATCATATTCATGGTCCCTCGGCCTTATCAGTTCGGACCTACCAAACTTAACTATAAAATTATAGACATCTTGTTTGAATGATCTATGACTAATTAGTAAAAACAACATTCACAAAATCAGTGCACTCTATGTGCGTTTCCACGTTAACATTATCAGTAACATATACCTCCCAAATATGAAGTGGTTTCATCTGCATGCAACTTATTCCTCCGAACCCATCTTTATTGCAGCCTCTTGTGATGGTCTGACAAAAGTTGATCAACTGTCAGTTCCTTATATCTATAAAGAAGAGGAAAAAAATTAATGTCACAAAAAAACATTATCCATCTGTTGCAACAGATGTAGAGTCTGTTGCATCAGATGTGGAGTCTGTTGCATCAGATGTTGAGTCTGTTGCAACAGATGTGGAGTATGATGGAATATATCAAACCAGCCTTTCTGGTGGTTTGATTTCTTCCAATAGATTCTCCATTTATTGCAACATCAACAACAGCATAAACTACAAATAAAAACATCAACAACAAAGAAACAACAACATTTGTTCCAACTAGATCATCAACAACAAAGAAGCAACATCATTTGTTCCAGAACCATCAACAACACCACACCACAAGTTCCAACAATGCCAACCCCACCAAAAATATCAATAAATACATCAACAATAAAGAAACAAACAAAATACATACAAAAGAATGATACTGCCAACAAGGCTTTTAAACTTCTCCCAACAGATGACTTTTTTTGCATATTGTAATAAAAATTCTCGATTTGTTTATTCAACACTTAAAAGTTCCTTCAAATTTTTTTAATAAATATGATATGGGTAAATAGTAACTAAATAAAAAAATAGATGTAAATAACTTGCAAAGAAGAAGACGAGAATGAAAGAGCAACTATAAACTATACATTAATATCAAAAAGGAGATCAAAACAACAATTTTAGTTGAGGAAAGATATGGATCGGTTTAGAACCAAAAGGATCTTTATGAGAAGAGAAGAGAAGAGAAAAGAGAGAAAAAAGGCTGTGATCCTAAAGAGGAGAGAAAGAAAAAAATGAGAGTTGAATAAAATAAACTGCAGCCGAAAAAAGAGATGAGATAATTTCTATAGATGTATTGTGTACGTAGGCGTGGGGGTTTTCAATATTCATTAATTACTCCCTCCGTTTCGTTTTAGTTGGCCCTCTTTCTAAAAATATTAAACAAAGTATATTTACTCAAATTTATATTTTCAAAGCATAATTAATAACGTTAATTTGGTAAAATAAATCCCTAATAAATACTTTCTTAATGAGAGTACCAAGTTAAAAAGGGCCAACTATTTTGAAATGGAGAGAGTAATATTCATTAATTTCATTAATAATTTGAGGGGCACGAGGAAGACTAAGACTAGTGACATTGAAAAGACAAGACAAGACTGCTTAATGAAATCACTTTTGAGATATCCAAGAAACATTTTTTACCGTCTTTAGTAGTAAGTACTACTACTTGATACATTATCTACTCGGACAGAAGTTTGCTTTAAAATTAAAATAGAAAAAAAGATTTTCAAACAGATATGTCATCTGTTGCAACATATATAAATATCTGTTTAGAAATATAAACAGCTCAGTCATCTGTTACAATAGATATCAATATCTGTTTAAAAATCCCAACATCTCAGTCTTCTGTGACAACAGATGAAAATGTCCATTTGATAATTAATTAAATCAAATATGTCATCTGTTACAACAGATATAAATATCTATTTGAAAATTTCCAATAGCTCAGTCATCTGTCACAACAGATGCAAATGTCTATTTGATAATTAAATCAGATATGTCATCTGTTGCAATAGATATGAATATCTGTTTGAAAATTTTCAACAGCTCAGTCGTTTGTTGCAACATATTTCATTACAATTGATTTAGGTGGAACTAGGGATGAATGAATGAGATCACAGGATCAACTACAAATCCAATTAAGTCTTTGTAATTGCATGGCATTGGAATCGCGTTCATCCCGACCCGAGTCGTCAATCGATCACTCTGAGTTGAAATGAGTTCTCATCAACTCAATGTTAGGATAGTGATAGTACCTAAGTTGATTTAGGTAGAACTAGGGATGAATGAATGAGCTCACGGGGTCAATTATAAATCCAATCGAGTTTTTGCAATTACATGGCATTGGTATTGCGTTCATCCCGACCCGAGTCATCGATCGATCACTCTGAGATGAAATGAGTTCTCATCAACTCAATGTTAGGATAGTGATAGTACCTAAGTTGATTTAGGTGGAACTAGGGATGAATGAATGAGCTCACAGGTTCAACTACAAATCCAATCGAGTCTTTGCAATTGCATGGTGTTGGTATTACGTTCATCCCGACCCGAGTCGTCGATCGATCACTCTGAGTTGAAATGAGTTCTCATCAACTCAATGTTAGGATAGTGATAGTACCTAAGTTGTTTTAGGTGGAACTAGGGATGAATGAATGAGCTCACAGGGTCAACTATAAATCCAATCGAGTCTTTGCAATTACATGGCGTTGGTATTGCATTTATCCCAACCTGAGTCATTGATCGATCACTCTGAGTTGAAATGAGTTCTCATCAACTCAATGTTAGGATAGTGATAGTTCCTAAGTTGATTTAGGTGGAAATAGGGATGAATGAATTAGCTCACAGGGTCAACTACAAATTAAATTGAGTCTTTGTAATTGTATGGCGTTGGTATTGCGTTCATCCCGAGACGAGTCATCAATCAATCACTCTAATGTGAAATGAGTCTCATCAACTAAATTTTTTTAAAACTACATCTTTTAAATTTTTTAAAATTAATTAAGATCAATTCGTACCAAATTAGCAATTTCAAAACTTGTCATTCTTTTCCAAAATTACAAATCAACCCATACAAATCATCCATTTGTGCAAAAAACTTTTCATTTCAAATCTTAAGATCTCGTTCTTCTCTCTATCTCTCTCTCAGGGTCTCCTCTCCCTCGTAATAATACAAACAACAACTACTCAATATATTGCTCAACCCTTCAAAATAGGTCAATTTTATTCCCATTTACGACTACATATAGTTGTTTTTTTTACTTTATTCTCGTTTGTATCCATCATTTTCTATGTCTTCACAGGTAACAGAGTTTTAGAAGAGTTCTACATTTGTTCTTTAGAGTTCTACATTTGTTCTTTATTCTAAAAAATAGGGCTTTTTAGTTAATGATGAAAAAGAAGACTTTTAGTTGTATTATCTTTGAGAATGGGTTAATATTTTGAGTTTTGATGCTAAAAAGGTAGGAAGCACCCGAGAAAACCCTAGTTTTTCTCTCAGTGTTTTGTTGACAGTCGTGGTAATATTGGATGGTATTTGTGGTGGTGTTGGAGGTGTTGGTATTTGTGTTTTTTGGCGGTGGTCTTGGTGTTGGTATTAGTGGAATTGGTGATGTTCTTGGTGCCATTGGTGGTGGAATTGGTTATGGTGGTGGTGGTCCATCTATTGCAATGGGTGGAAGATCTGTTGGGAGATATTAAATAGGTCTTCAAACAGATTCCCCATCTGTTCCAACTGATGGGTTATCCGTTAGAGTATTTTCTTGCAATGTGGTGTAGAATAATTTATTGAAATTTGTCCATCTGTTGCAACAGGTGGAATATCTGTTGGGAGATATTAAATAGGTTTTCAAATAGATTTGGGTTCCCCATATATTCCAACTGATGGGTTATCCGTTGGAGTATTTTTTTTCGTTATGTGGTGTAGAATAATTTATTGAAATTTGTCTCACCTTTTTTTTTATATTATGAAGACATCAAATGCAATGTATTTTTTGTTTTTCTATTGTTTGTAGTTAAAAGATGTCTCCCAAAAGAAAAGAAACTAAAAGTGAAGAAAGTGGATCAACTTTTGATCACCAAACAAAAAAGGCTAGAGTACAGATAGATTCGGAGGAACTTCCAGAACAATCTCAGTCAGGGCAAAATAAAGCCGAGGAAAGTGATAACTCCTCCTCACCAATAGGGCATAAAATAATATCGAAATTCCAAGCATGATTTTGTCAAAACCATTAGAATTAACAAGTTTTGAGTTGCGATACCGATGAATAGCCCTAAAATAGTATTTGGTGATCTTGTACTTAAATTTTAATTGGGGAAACCTTTTGACGAACTTAGGAGTATTATGAAGAAGGAAAACATAGATGGACTTTTTAAGAAGAGCTGTTTTGCATACTTTCTTGAGCTGTCTGGGGCCCACCCTCTCCGTTTCCTAATGATCATGGTATATGGCCTTCTCAAGCGCAAGATCAAGTATGTGGGGGATGATGGAGGTCCGAAGGAGGGAGGAAAAAAGATAGATGAAGTATGGATCAAATACTATGGCATGCCGGTTTGTTTTGAATTGAAAGACTTTGTCATAGTGACGGACTTGAGATGCGATCGTCCAGAAGAACCTTCCATCAATAAAACACCCCACAAAGGGTCCAAAATGCAAGATAAAAAAATATGGGTTGTTGGGCATTGTTGGACCTAGCTACAGAGTGGAGGATTTGATGGCGGATCTCAAGAATAAAGACATACCAAAGCACTACAGGGAGAAATTATGCTTAGTTTGGTTTGTCCATTCCATTTTATTAGCAAGAGACGTCAGGAAAGTCATAGAACATGATTTATTGGCGTTTGCTGATGATTTGGGGAAATTCAACGATTATCCCTGGGGATACGACAGCTACTACTTGACTGTCAAATATTTACTGAAAAAGCTAAAGCCAAAGACGACCACATTATATGGCTTTCTTTGGGCTTTCATGGTAAAATTGATCACTATTTTTACTCATTCATTAAATTATATTGAATATAGTTATGACATTTTTTTGCTTGCTTCCTGTTTACAATTTTTAGGCTTGGGCATGTGAAGCCATTCCTCTCCTCCGAAAGCATTTTAAGGATTACCCGGATAAGGTTTCTCATCCAAGGATCCTTAGGTGGTTGGCTGCAACAGAGAGCAGAAAAAAAAATATTAACGAGCTGATTTTTTTAACCCTCTGGATGATGCAGTACGTCTTCTTTCAACTAAAATAATTTGCCTCAAAGAAAGATATTAAAACAGATATTTCATCTGTTGCGACAGATGGGTCATCTGTTGCAATAGATTACCCATCAACTGCAACTGGTGTAACAGATGGGTAATCTGTTATGACAGATGATCCATATTTCACAACAGATTAACCATATATTGCTCTGGTTCTCTGAATCCTACTCAACAGATTACCCATCTACTGTAAATTATGCAACAGATGGGTAATTTGATGCAACATATTATCAATCTATTTCAATATACAGATCAGTTGTTGCGGTAGCTAGATCATCTGTTGCATAAGTTGGTTGTGTTAACATCCATGTAACCCGAGCCCCATGTAACCCAACTGACTGTAAATTATTATTATATGATTTAAATTTCTCCTGTCTTTTTTATAGAATGTGCATCCTTGGATTGTGCCTACCATTGATGAGCTAAAGATGACTTCTTTTCTTACTCTAGGTCTTTTTGATACAAAAGAAGACCCAACGGTGGAGTTAATAAAGAAGAAATTGGATGGAGCAATATCCATAAGAAGAGCAGTTAGGCAAGGTCAGCCTAATGTTGAAGCTCTTCACGGCCAACCTCAAACTGTAATAGATTCGGGTGCTTCTTCTGGGGGTGTTGCTGGTGGAGTTGTTTGTGATGGTGGCAGCCATACTGCTGCCAGTCGAGATTATGAGCATGTTGGTGCTCAGTAAAAAGTAAATATGTTTAAAAATACCCCTTGCATAGGTCCTCCCTTTCACCCCTACATCAGTCTCTCCCACCCTTACAGTGGTCCTTCTCACCCCTCCTCACCCTCATGTTCTAATTGTAAATGCAAAGTGTGCAAGGACAGAGAGGATAAACTCCTTTAAAAGCTAGAGGTTATTGCTGAAGCTACCGAGGAGTTGAAATCCAGGAGGGTTGTCATACCATCCAATGAGGTGAGGGATCCATGCACTCTTATAGTAGAGGTTAGGAGGAAGAGAAAAAAAATTAGACAAATTCTCTCCATTCTGAAATCAGCAAAAATTACAACTCCTCCCCGCTCCAATAGTTGTTCAAGTTCAGGGGCCGCCGAAGAAGGTGGACATATTCGCGGCACTTGGAAAGGAGAAGAAGATGGAACTAGAAGAATTCATCAAGATGAAGGTTCAAAAAAAATACACCATGCAATCATTTGCTGCCAAAGACTTCTCGAATATGACAAATATGTGCGTATGGTATGAGGACAAGGTAAGTTTACTTTTGATAACCTAGCCTTCCAATCTACTCCATAAAGAAGAATCTACGCAGTAGATGTGTAATCTGTAGCAAAAACTTGATATTCTATTGCAACATAATACACATCTGTTGCATAAGTTGTGTTGGCTGGGTAATCTGTGAACTGATTCAGAGAACCCTCTGTATCGGATTCTTTCCACTGTGTTTTTATTCTTTATAATTACTAACCTATTTAAAAATTGTCTTCTTATACCACAGTATGTTGATGAAATTCTCTGCCTCATGAGGGGCAGCCAATTAGCGTACCTGGATGCTTATGATGTTGTCGATAGGATAATGGACCTTAATTTCTTTAACAATTTCAAGGAAAGGTACGCTAAACTTTGTAAGATAGCTTATCCCGATGGCTCAGGATTTGATCATTTAGTTTCTACATTCCAATGGGATGAAGAAGCGATTAAATATGTTAGAGGGAATAGGCCATATCCACACGACAAGAGCTGGACCAAGGCAAAAAGAATCTTTGCAGTCATGAACGTGGATGTCAAATATTTTTTCACTATTGAGATGCTACTATACGAGGAAAAGATTAAGGTTTATGACTGCAACTTACCTGTCTTCATCGAGAAGATGTTTTTAACCCGCATGCAGCCACTCTTGATGTTGTTGCCCAAGTTGTTGACGCAGAGTAAGCTGATGGATCATTTGCCGGCTGAAGTCTTAGCGAAGGAATCATGGGACTTTGAAGGTCGAAATAAGAACATCCAGCTCCCAAGAAATACAACCGGCATAGCGTGTTTGATCTTACAAGAAAACCTGTTGTCAGACTTGAGACATAAGCAAAACTTCTATCTTACACAACCCATTTCCCCAAATGTATACTCGAGTCAAATGCACATTATCAATACATATCATTGTATCCTTTGACTGGCTACTCAGGCCTCTACTATACTGCACAATGAATACTCAAAAAGCGTTGCCAGGGTTGTGATTCCATGTCATGATGTCTCTATAGGTGCATTAAATTGACGATTTCTAATGACATAGGTTCACTACCAACATCAACAGGAAAGCCTTACTTTTTTTATTTTTTATATTCTAGAGAAGAATAGTTACTACCAGAGGAACAAAAACACAAGTAACATAAAGCTCAAATCAAATTTACCCTGATAAAAGCAAAATATATACCAGCTCAGGCTGGTTGTGGATATTGGTAAATGTTTTTGAGAGTGATAAAATCAAGAACATCAAAAATTAGATTAAAGTAATTACAAAAATATGCAACATAACTTCAAAATAATTAGCTCATAAAAGTGAAAGTTGATTATATACATCATCTAAAGAGTCAGGGAAGGAAATAAAAAAATTATGACAAGAAATGAATGAAATAGCCTTTACACACCTTATCGCTTGCTTTTCAAAGTTATCGCAAAGTTTTACTGGGACGCCCATTTCAACTTGTGGGTTTTCTGACCAGGTGGGAGTTGTTGAGGCGAAGACTAAATTGCTGAAAAAGAGGGTACATGAGACTTACCAAGTATCGCAATCGATAATTATCTATTTTCTACAAAGAGTGATTCTTTCGAGTTAGGGTCATCACTCATCAACCGCAATTAGCAAGAACTCAAGTGAAGAAACATTAGTAGCTATACTATTTTCAGTAATGAAGATATAACAGGATTATTGTAATGCCCTGAATCTGGTACCTGAAATGCTACACGGTGCCCATGACCCCGAAGGACCACAAGCTAATCCATGACTGATATCTGTAAACTGAGCAGTAAACAATAGTAATAATATAGTAAATGCGAAAACATGAACTGAAAGGCCATAAGGTTCAATACTAGTACCTAACTGAAAAATATGGTATAATAATACCAAAACAACTGAGATAATTATCTGAACATACTGTAGTCTGAAACCCTCTAAACTGTCAGAATAAGGAGTTGATGAGACATGTCCCCAACTAACTTCGACTACTGAAATAAATTGAAAACTTAAATAGTAATGTGATCATCATATCCTCGAAGGATGAGGTCTCACTGCTAACTCTGATCACTGAACTGGGATGTTACTGGTTCTCTGGAGCTCGTGCTTCTAAACCTATGGTATAAGACACCATAGCGCAAATGCGTCAGTACTTTGAATGTACTGGTATGCAAGTGAGGTAGGATAAATGCAATAGGTTCATATGCATGAACAATACTAACTGACTGACTAACATGAACGTGGGAATGCATGCATGACTACGTAACTGTAACTGAGATCATGATAGAACTGGATATTGAGTCTATTAATATTAACCCCTGAGTCGCTGATAAGTGAGAAAGACTGATACTGTATTACTGAATACTGAGGGTCTGATACTATGTTACTGATACATGAATAACCATTTCTAATAGTTTTGATTATGAAGAACTGGTCTGGTTGACTGTATCTGATAGTCCTGAAGCTGAATACCGATAACATGAGTTTTGAGAACTGATATAACTGATAACATGAGTGACTGTATCTGACAATCCTTAATCTGATGAAACTGAATTTACTGAGTTCCGTTGACCGATGGAATGCTACTGAGATCTGAGGACTGACTGAGAGTACTAAAGTTACTGAGACTTACTAGGAATACTGAGATCATAGAGGTTACTGAACTACTGAGATTACTGAGATTTTCTGAGTCACATGACTGACTGAGTTCTATGGATCAGACTTGTCTGAGAGTATCGTGAAAACATGACATCGCTCTAGGCACACAACTAAGTTGTCGGGTACAAGTACCCCCAGGACTCGATGGAAAAAAACTGACATAACATGACTTACTCGAACACATGACCAACAACACAATTCATAATTCATATATTGAAGCACTTCATCAAACATGTGATATGCATAAACTTGTACATAAATGGGGATTTCATAATATCATGCTAGTTGGACACTTTTCCTTCATATAGGCATTCAATCAAACACATGGTAGGCATAGTATATGTAAACAACATTGTACAACAATTAGACATCATGGTTCAATTCTAATTTCATCATTATAGGGTTTAATCATAAGTTCACTTAAATATACATCTATACTAATCAATTCCACATAAATTTGATCACCCAACATGGATTAGAATTCAATTAATCATTCTCAACATGAACAAAGCAAACTCAACATGAAACTCATAAAGAAATCCATAAACTTGAAGTTGGAAAAGAGATTCTTGGGCTTCATGGACGTAAAGAGTCCATGAATGAACACTACACATACCTTGGTTCGTAAATACACGAAGATTGACGAAGGAAATTCTTGAAATTAAATCTTCTACGAAAAAACTAATGTGTTCTTGAGAGGATTTTGAGAGAATATAGTATATTTTGGTGTAATGAAGGCTCAAATTCGTATTTTTGAGCTTATATAGGGTAGGGAAATTGACACTTTAAACTTAGGAAACGTATTTTAATCCTTGTGAAAATTTCTCAATTTTCATCCTTAGCGCGACGCGCCACTATCGCGCCAAGTCACTGGAATTGGATAATTGGGAATCTGCATGGTGGCGCGACGCGGAGCTATCGCGCTGCCACCTTGTTTGAGACCTGGAAGTTTGGCGCGATGCACCACTATTGCGGAGCAACACTGGAAATTGACAATTGCCATTTAAGCTGGCTCCGCGATGCGCTGATGGCTCAGGTGATACACTGTCTCACTAAAAAGGCTCTAACTCTTTACCTGGGTGTCGAATTTGGGCGAATTTGGTATTGATGGAAAGCTCATTGAATTTCCCACATGACAGAAAGTAAAAATATTAAAAATACCATGTGTACAAAAGTGGATTCATCTTTCAAAGAAACCTTCTAACATTCTTGGGAAACTTTTCAAGCTAGGAAAAGTACGGGGTATTACAATATCTCCCCCTTAAGAACATTTGTCCTCGAATGAGACTGAGTGAGAGGGGAGAAGATGAACTAACGTACATACTAAATATGAATAACCGAAACATGATATCATGACTAACATGACTGAAGAGTTGAGTATAACATACCGAATATCCATGACTGATAAGTTGAATTCATGCATATCTGATGCATGGATAATTGTCTTTTAAATACATGACTGAATGTTCTGATGAACTGAATTATCACAAGGAGAAGGCATGTCTGATGCATAATTACATAACTGAACTAGTATATGAATGTATGACTGAATATGCAAGAGTACTTAGTACTAAGTTTGTAATAGGGATCTGAGCATGAACTGAATACCAAGTTTGTAATGGTAGTTTGAACATGGAACTGAGTAAGTTTAAGAAAACTGTTACGTGACTGAAAAGCACTGATGACCCCATGATTATGATAGCAGTATGCATGAACGGGGACTTGAGAATATGACTGAGGCTGAAACATGGCATATAAACTAAATTTTGTGAACTGATTCGTGCCCTTAAATACATGGCTCACAACTGAGATTCGAACTTGAGGGTCAACTTATGAGTATACCCTACTTCAAAATGGATTTATTTTGTGAGAAGAAAATGAGACGCTTATGTTATAAAGGTTCGGGGGATCATAGCATATCTCCCCCTCGGGACACGAGATCTCTCTAGGAATACTGTCTTGGCTGAGCTACTGAGAGGAAACTGAGGTGATACGTAAGACACCTAGTATCTAAATCATGATTGATTATCTGAGATCTAAAACATGAGGCCTGATACATCATCTAAGATTAAGCAACTAAGCTCATGCACTGCAACTGAGACTACTGAAAGATTTACGAGGCGCTGAGCACGAATGCGTAAACATACTGACTTATCTAATTAACTGGATAACTGATAGCTGAATACTGGGTATGAGAGACTTGTTTGTACTTAGTCGGAATAACAGGACTAAGGCTGTAAAACATTATGCATATGAGATAATGATTGACTGGATAACGTGAGGTAACTGAGAATAAATGAGCAAAACTGCATCACCTCAAGAATGCAATGCTAGACATATATCATGATTTGGAAACATTCTATAGTCTGAGGTACTAAAACACTACTAATTGAGTGACTGATAGTTGTAGCATTGGTCAAGCAAGTCTGGAACTGAACTGAGTTTCTGATCTGATTACTGAACTGAAGTTGGTATTATAACTAAAACTGTAACTGAGATTCTGACTGGAACTGAATGTTGGGTTCTGATAATTGAGGTTTAGACTGATATTGAAGTACTTAGATTGGATACTGATAACTACTTGGGTAAATATTGGCATAGGCAAGGATCCAATGCTCAAATAAATACTATATCAACCTGAACAATCGACTAAGGTCTGAGGAACAGAGTACCAACATTATGGATTTATCAAGAGATTTAAATTGGAGGTATACATGATGTAATCTGAGCTTGACTGATCACTAGGAGTAGAGCATGAGTCGTGTGGACTGAACATATCGTAAAACATGACATGAGTGCCTGAGTCATGAGTTACATGACTTAAGTCTGAAATTTCTGTATTCATGGAACATGGCTCATACTACTGAGGGTGTTGGAACCCGTCCTGCTAGGAATTCGACACTCACACGATCCTATGGGAAGTGTATGAAACATGCGTAGGTAAGGTGATGACTGTGGTACAAAATAATTACACGAGATAAGAATAGGTCGGGAATTATCTGCCCTTAGTGATTACCTACACATACTGGAACTATAACTAGAATCTGAAGGCTTGATTTTTTGACCCCATGGTTTAACTGTTATGCAAGGTTTCAAAAGAAAAAGGAACTCATGAATATAAAAAAGCGTGAACATGTAAATGAGAGATCTATAACATACCCGTGACTGTATCAGGAGAATTTTCATGATTCTTCCTGGACCGAAGTGCATAGAGTCTGTTTGGGCATTGCCCACTGATAGCGCTGGAATTGGCACTCTGCTGATTTGGGTGACCAGACTGAAATGATGAGCGGCTATGACTCTGATAACCTGACTGGGGGCAGTATCTGACCTTATGACCTAACTCACCACATCCAAAACACACACCACTATTGGCTCTACACAGACCCTTATGATGCTTACCACACTCTGCGTAAAATGGATGAGTAAGAATCCTGCTCTCATTATTCTGAGCCTTGGATCCTGATGCCCCATTTCTATGGTCATTTCTAAATATTGGTACTGAGGCACCAGCTGAAGAGTGAACTGGGGCTGAACATTTCTGATACAACTGAGAATGGTTACCACTCTGTGACCCATGCTGTGCAAAACTATAACTACCTGTTCTGGCTCTCTTATTTTCTCTCTCCTTCTTCTTAAGCTTCTGCTCCTCCATCTGTTGGGCATATATCATAAGCCTAGATATATCTATGTCACCAATCAACATCGCAGTCCTGCACTCCTTAACCACTCTACCTGATACCCTTGACACAAACTTACTCATTCTGAATCTGCTATCTGCTACTACATGAGGAGCGTACCTGGATAACTGAATAAACTTGAGGGAGTATTCTTTTATGCTCATTGTACCTTGTATGAGATTGATGAACTCTAACACTTTAGCCTCCTTATGCTCTATGGGAAAGAACCTATCTAAGAAAGTTGTAGCGAACTCTTCCCATTCTATGGGCTCTATATTTGTACCCCTGTCTACCTTTTATTATTTATACCATGTATGGACTACATCTTATAGCTGATAGGTGGCTAACTCTACGCTCTTACTGGAAGTCACTCCCATGAGGTCTGTGACTTTCTGAACCTAATCGGGGAACTCCTGTGGATCCTCTTTAGACTTGGAACTGGTGAATAGAGGAGGATTCATTCAGGTGAAGTCCCGAATCCTGACTACAAAAAAAATTGCCACTGGGTTGGCTGGAACAACAGTTGGCCGTTCATTCTAGGTTGCGACTGAACTGGCTAGAGTAGTGAATGTAGTCCTGAATTCTGTATGAGAGACATGCTCATCCAGAGGATCTGGCTGGACGAGCTGAGGTGCTGACTAATTTCCATTTCCCCCTTCGCTAGCCCTTTTGAAAGGCATGATCTGTAAACAAAGGAAAGAAACGGATTAGACTGAGAGTTTAACTTTGAGCCTATGCTCGATGGCACGACATGAATACTGAAATAAGGGAAACTGTTCCTAAAACATCTCATTGCCTCCTGCACATAAGTGTGGTGCACGACACACGCATGTACAAGACTCTACTAGATGCGACTTTTCAGACTTACTAGGACACTATTAAACCTTAGGCTTTGCTACCAAGTTTGTAACACCCCGAATCTGGTACCCGGAACGCTACACAGTGCCCATGACCCCGAAGGAGCACAAACTAACCCATGACTGATATCTGTAAACTGAGCAGTGAATAATAGTAATATCGTAAATGCGGAAACATGAACTGAAAGGCCATAAGGTTCAATACTAGTACCTAACTGAAAAATATGGTATAACAATACCAAAACAATTGAGATAATTATCTGAATATACTGTAGTCTGAAAGCCTCTAAACTATCTGAATAAGGAGCTGATGGGACATGTCCCCAACTAACTCCAACTACTAAAATAAATTAAAAAATGAAATAGTAATGTGATCATCATGTCCTCGAAGGATGAGGACTCACTGCTAACTCTGATCACTGAACTGGGGTGCTACTGGTTCTCTGGAGCTCGTGCTTCTAAACCTATGGTATAAGACACCATAGCGCAAATACGTCAGTACTTTGAATGTACTGGTATGCAAGTGAGGTAGGCTGAATGCAATAGGTTCATATGCATGAACAATACTAACTGACTGACTAACATGAACGTGGAAATACATGGATGACTACATAACTATAACTGAGATCGTGATAGGACTGGATACTGAGTCTACTAATATTAACCCATGAGTCAATGATAAGTGAGAAAGACTGATACTGTATTACTGAATACTGAGGGTCTGATACTATGTTACTGATACATGAATAACTGTTTCTGACAGTTCTAATTATGAAGAACTGGTCTGGTTGACTGTATCTGACAGTCCTGAAGTTGAATATTGATAACATAAGTTCTGAGAACTGATATAACTGATAACGTGAGTGACTGTATCTGACAATCCTAAATCTGATGAAACTAGCTGAGTTTTGTACTGTATCTGATTTTGACTATATCTGACAGTCCTGAAATCTGAAGAACTATCTGAGTTCTTTTACTGAGACTGAGACTAAGACTATGGGAGGTAATCATCTAACCGACATGCCTCGAAACTGAACTGGTGGGGTCCAACCTGTAACCCCAACTGAAAGGGTGTCAATACCGTGCCACGGGTAAAGACCTGCTGTGAGTATACCTTCGCTGACAGGGAGCTCTTCCGTCAACCCCTCCTAGTAGGTAACCCAAATGAGATGTATATATATATCCCTAAATGCGTAGGGTGCATATTAACCTACGTTGGCTACGTAGTTCTGGAACACAAGGATTGCTTCTAAGGATCACACCTTCTACTGAATAATAGGTGAGTCCCCATCCTTGGGTTCACTCGATGTTGAATCCTACTCCCAACTGAATAGAAACTAAACGGATTAACTAAACTGAACTGATTTAACTAAACTGAACTGATTAACTAAACTGAACTGATTTAACTGAAATGAACTGATTAACTGATGGTATTGTTTAGCGGAGCTAAAACTGAATTTACTGAGTTCCGTTGACCGATGGAATGCTACTGAGATCTGAGGACTGACTGAGAGTACTAAAGTTACTGAGACTTACTAGGAATACTGAGATCATAGAGGTTACTGAACTACTGAGATTACTGAGATTTTCTGAGTCACATGACTGACTGAGTTCTATGGATCGTGACTTGTCTGAGAGTATCGTGAAAACATGACATCGCTCTAGGCACACAACTAAGTTGTCGGGTACAAGTACCCCCAGGACTCGATGGAAAAAAACTGACATAACATGACTTACTCGAACACATGACCAACAACACAATTCATAATTCATATATTGAAGCACTTCATCAAACATGTGATATGCATAAACTTGCACATAAATGGGGATTTCAGAATATCATGCTAGTTGGGCACTTTTCCTTCATATAGGCATTCAATCAAACACATGGTAGGCATAGTATATGTAAATAACATTGTACAATAATTAGACATCATGGTTCAATTCTAATTTCATCATTATAGGGTTTAATCGTAAGTTTACTTGAATATACATCTATACTAATCAAATCCACATAAAATTGATCACCCAACATGGATTAGAATTCAATTAATCATTCTCAACATGAACAAAGCAAACCCAACATGAAACTCATAAAGAAATCCATAAACTTGAAGTTGGAAAAGAGATTCTTGGGCTTCATGGACGTAAAGAGTCCATGAATGAACACTACGCATACCTTGGTTCATAAATACACGAAGATTGACGGAGGAAATTCTTGAACTTGAATCTTCTATAAAAAAAACCCTAATGTATTCTTGAGAGGATTTTGAGAGAATAGAGTATATTTTGGTGTAATGGAGGCTCAAATCCGTATTTTTGAGCTTATATAGGGTAGGGAAATTGACACTTTTAACCCTAGGAAACGTATTTTAATTCTTGTGAAAATTTCTCGATTTTCATCCTTGGCGCGACGCGCCACTATTGCGCCAAGTCACTGGAACTGGACAATAATGAATCTGCATGGTGACGCGACGCGGAGCTATCCCGTTTCCACTTTGTTTGAGACTTGAAAGTTTGGCGCGACACGCCACTATTGTGGAGCAATACTGGAAATTAACAATTGCCATTTAAGCTGGCTCTGTGACGCGCTGATGGCTCAGGTGATACACTGTCTCACTAAAAAGGCTCTAACTTTTCACCCGGGTGTCGGATTTGAGCGAATTTGGTATCGATGAAAATCTTATTGAATTTCCCACCTGACAAAAAGTGGAAATCTTGAAAATACCACGTGTACAAAAGTGGATTCATCTTTCAAAGAAAGCTTCTAACATTCTTGGAAAACTTTTCAAGCTAGGAAAAGTACGGGGTATTACAATTACCTTCAAAAAATAATTTTACTAAGACATAACAGAATCCTTAACATCATTGGAGACCATATCTGGATCCTTTTTCTACTCCATGAAAGATGAAATTCAAGTTGTCACTTGAGGTGAGTTGTATTTTCAAGCTCACTCTCACCTTGCAAACCTACACTTTTTCTTGCTTTAAACCTATTTAGACACCACAAGTTGCATAAAAGGGTATTTTATGTTGTACATACCATCAGACAACAATGAAAACAAAAAATGGAAGAAGATTCAACAACAATAAGCTATTGGCGAAACTACAATCCTCATGATGTAGCTGTACAATTACATGACTTACATTAACTGGCAAAAATTGGAGTACAATGTATCCCTTTATTTTAAAGGAATATGGAAGAACTCACCTCAACAAAAGTTACTACTTTCAGTAAGGTTGCGAGGTTTTTTGTACCTTTCACTTAAACACTTGCATTGATTAAAATCAACTAACCCACCTATAAAGTAAAACTATATTGGAGTAAGCCAAAAAAGGGTTCTTACTTCATACAAGATTCCAATCTATAAAATCTAGAAAGGGATTCACAATTACTGAATGTACTTACAACTTTTGGATTATTGACAGAGAAGTCAATAGCAACAGTAGATCCAAGGCTCATATTTTTTTTAGAATGTGCAATAAAAGAGACAAAGTACAATCTTTTAAGTTTGTATGCACTGGATTAGATCATAAATCAGAAAATCAGTAGGTATGTATCTGGTAAAGATGATCATGCTTGGAAGCAACATTACATGCTGGAAGCCTTTTTTAAAAATCACAATGATACAAAAAGAGTTGAAACCATGAGCAAATTATTTTATGTGACGCCCTTTGACTTGGCACAGTTTTTAATATAAAAAGGAAACTTTTGAAACTTGTGTTTTTTAACAATCTTTACATACTTGTGTGGTTATAAATCATTTCATTATAGGTAAAGGGGACGTTTTTTTTTATAATAAGACGACATTCTTTTTGGGACAAACTAAAAAGCAAAGTGTGTCACATAAATTGGGTCGGAGGGAGTACCATTATTTGAATCCACATTCCACGAGTAATTTGGTTGTGATACCAACTCCCAATAATTCTAAAGGAATAAAAATCTTGACGATAAAGGATCGCAGTTGGCTATCAAGTCATTGACAGAATCAGTGGCGCCAATGAAATGCCAAAATTAAAATTGCATTTTGGAGTCAATAGGAGATATCAAACAACACATATCAACCAAAAGAAAACTTGAACAAATCAATAATGCAGTCGCAAGAACATTGACTTTGACTCAGCCCAAATAATGCCCTCCCAACAAGTTATGCTCCACATTCCACATTACGAGAACTAAAATTATAACATGTCTTCTCATGAACTCAAGTTAAAGAACCAATTGTAACATGCTACTTAATCAATTTACATTACAATAGCTAACTCACATGAATGAAGACATGGACTTGGTCAATCCAAAGTTGAGCATTTGGGTGCAAATTGAGACCAAACTGAAACCCTCAGTTCTATAAACAATCCTAACTTCCAATTTTGAGGTCTTACCTTCATACGCCGTTCTCTTAGAGTGAGCAATCAAGATTCAGTACATATTGCCTTGATATCAGCTCCAGAAAATTCATCCTTGGTCATAACAAATTCTTCTAGGTTGACATCATCAGCCAAAGTCATCCTTGCGGTATGTATCTGATATCTCAAAATAGATTTTCAAGTTAGCAAATAGGAGGCAATCCAAGATTCATCAGTCAGTAATAATTGCTTACATCACAATACCAAAGATGGAAAATCCACCTACTTATTTTAATATCAGGAAGAGGGAACTCAATCTTCCTGTTTATTCTACCAGGTCGCAGAAGGATGGGATCAAGACTTAAGATTTTATTTGTAGCAAAAATCACCTTAACATCTCTTGTTCTCTGGATCTCACGTTCACCACCAGAATGTGCATCGTACACTCAAAGTATAAGAGAAAAATATTAATTAAATTGAAGTGAAATAACTAATATCAACATCTAATATATAGTAATGTCAAGTATTCATCTGCCTTTTTGGTTTATTCATGAACCACACCCTATACAAAAGTGTGTGAATATATTTTTTGTTTTTGATACATTACATAACTGGGTGATGCAGAAAGTACCCTCATTTGAAAGAAGTGAAAAAGTCGATTGTGTCCTTGAGCGCGTTGATAAATCTGTCAACGTCATCCTTAGTGTTGTAGAAACAAAGGCTAGCTCGTGCACTTGAGTTGATTCCCAAATGTCGATGGAGAGGTTGCGTACAATGGTGATCTGATCTAATAGCTACACTATGCTGCAGGAAACATTATTATTTAGAAATATTTCATTTACATGATCTCTTAACTGATAGTACGCGTGCTCAGGGCTGGCTTACAAATGCCTGCATTTTTGCAAGAGTTAAGTTGTAGATATGCAAGAGCTAGGATGAAGTTTTAGTTCCCATACCTGTTGGTCAAGGAAGGTTGCAATATCTGTAGGATGAACATCTTTAACTTTGAAAGAACAAAGAGCTGCTCGCTTAACAGTTCGTGAAGGTGCAGGGCCTTAAATACGAACATCAAATACAGAAGACATGCGATCATACAGATAACTACCTAGCTCTATCTGAGGAAGGATATCAAAATGTGAAGAGATATTATATCATAATCAAAATCACTCTGTTTTGGAATGCACATTATGCAACTTTAACTTGCATTGCATTTTTCTTGCACCACAAATTTGAGATGAATTCAAATATCATGGGCAGCCTGCGCGATACATTGATGATTTATTTAATGAACTAAGCTCAAGACTATTCTAAAAATGAGCACTAATCAATATAAAACGGCAACATCCATCCCTGATGGAGGTAAGTGATGTGAGTAAATCGGCAAAAAGTAGTGAAGAATAGAGGGTCACATATATACATTTGCAAATTACACTCAAATGTGGAAGGTGCTAAATTAATGGTACAGAATTTCAAACATGACGCCCAAATAAAAGCTTTTGACTGTTCTATGAAGATTAATTCAAATATCTGTCCTGGTAGCAAATATTGAGCTCCAAAAGCCCAGGATGACGGCTTTCTCAATGTCTTATTTGAAGTCAGAACTTAAAAACTAAAAAATCAAAGAACAATAAACAATATCTAACTGCTACTTTAGATCTCTTCAGTATGATGCAAAGGCGTGGTGCATTTTTTTTGTCTCATTCAAATTCATATGCTGCCATTTTTTTGTTAGAATCGATATTTAGATGCTACCATAAGAAAGAAGCAATGTAGCAAAATAGAAATACGAACAGATACATGAATTTCAGATCGTGTGCAAAATTATATCTCTTTCATGAATAGGAGGTTAAGAGATTAAAACACACTTCATAATCATGAATCAGTTGCATGCTAATTTCAGACAGATAATCAATTGTAGCTCCAAGCCCAATTGTTTCTCTAATTGCGGGGTCCCAGTCTCAAACACAGATTTGATCTTTTCTATACCTACAGAGAAATTTGTACAACAACAACACATAATAAACACTCAACAGTAGAAATTATCTATTGACATCGCTGATTGATTTTCATCTATTGACAATTACTCAGATTAATTTGGACAAAACCCCGCATGTGTAATAATAAAAAATTTTTTAAAAAAAGCTCACATAAAAAAGAAATAGATTAAGTACAACAGTAGAAATCATTTGTTTATGAAATTAAAAACTCTAAAGATAATTCTGACAAAATTGAGAGAGAAAATAACTTGAAATTGCAACCATCAATATAATAAATGGTATAACCAGAAGACGGTGAAGACAAATTAAAATAAAACCCTGAAGTTGGAGAGTCCAAGCACACAAAGGAATAAAGAAAGCTTGATGATGAGAGTGAAGAAAGTTCTAGTCGATAGGAAGAAAAAGTAGATGAGAGTCGGCAATTATCGGTTCAATTCATGTTGAGGTAGATATTTTATTGATATTAATATTTGCCCATGCTTGAGATGAATTCAAATATCGTGGGCAGCCTGTGCGATACATTGATGATTTATTCAATCAACTAATTTCAAGACTATTATAAAAATGAGCACTAATCAACATAAAACGGCAACAACCATCCTTGATGAAGGTAAGTGATGTGAGTAAACCGGCAAAAGGCAATGAAGAATAGAGGGTGTGTTTGGTATGATGAAAAATATTTTTCATGGAAAATGTTTTCTTTGGAAAATATTTTCCTGAAAAATAAATTGGCTTTCTACTTATTTTCTCATGTTTGGTTGGTGAGTGAAAAATATTTTATGGTGTTAGGTTGGTGAGTTTCTAGTGTTTGATGGTGAGTGAAAAATATTTTTTAGAAAATACTACTAAGTGTTAATTAGTATATCAGTGTCTCTAACAACTCAACAATTTGTAAGAACTAATTTAAGCATAGTAAATAATATTAATATCGAATACTAAAATATTACAATCACTAAATTTAAGAAGCTATTAATTAGCAAATATAGGAGACACTTTTCAATATTTTGTTAGGACAATCTCAAGATACTACAAGAAATAGAAATATAACGGAACGACAAACTTATTCAACTTTGTGAAATAAGTTACACCGATGACAAAATGAAATATGCAATTAGCAAAAGTAACAAAGGTAAGTCTTCCTCTATGCATATGAAAATAACAATACATTCACCGAACATTGGAAAACGGAAAAAATTAGGCTTTACTATTTTTTATTTCAAGCAGTGAAAAATTGAAATAAAGCACAGTGAAAAATATTTTCGAGTAATATAAATTTTTGAGAAATGTGATTTTTTTGAGTCATGTGAATATGAGTGTTGTTGGGGTGAGGAAGAGGGGTGGGGGTGGGGCATAAGTCATATTTATCATTTTCTGGAAAATGACTTCCCTTGGTCCATAAGGGAAGTCATTTTCCCTCAAATAGAGAAAAATGAGTTATCTTGGAAAATATTTTTCCAATATTTTACTACAACCAAACAAGAAAAAATAGAAAAATATTTTTCAGAAAATATTTTCCATCATACCAAACACACCTAGTGGATCGGTCACATATATACATTTGCAAATTACACTCAAATGTGGAAGGTGCTAAATTAATGGTACAAAATTTCAAACATGACGCCCAAATAAAAGCTTTTGACTGTTCTATGAAGATTAATTCAAATATCTGTCCTGGTAGCAAATATTGAGGGCCAAAAGCCTAGGATGACGGCTTTCTCAATGTCTTATTTGAAGTCAGAACTTAAAAACTAAAAAATCGAAGAACAGTAAACAAAATCCAATTGCTACTTTAGATCTCTTCAGTATGATGACAAGGCGTGGTGCATTTTTTGTCTCATTCAAATTCGCATGCTGTCATTTTTTTGTTAGAATTGATATTTAGATGCTACCATAAGGAAGAAACAATGTAGCAAAATAGAAATGCAAACAGATACATGGATTTCAGACCGTGTGCAAAATCATCTCTCTTGCATGAGTAGGAGGTTAAGAGATTAAAACACACCTCATAATCATGAATCAGTTGCATGGCAATTTCAGATAGATAATCAATTGTAGCTCCAAGCCCAATTGCTTCTCCAAATGCGGGGGCCCCAGCCTCAAACATAGATTTGATCTTTTCTATACCTACAGAGAAATTAGTACAATAACAACATATAATAAACACTCAACATAGAAATTATCTATTGACATCACTGATTGATTTTCATCTATTGACAATTACTTTGATTAATCTGGACAAAACACTGCATGTGTAACAATAAAATTAAAATAAAAACTCACATAAAAAAGAAATAGATTAAGAACAACAGTAAAAATCATCTGTTTATGAAATTGAAAACTCTGAAGATAATTCTGACGAAATTAAGAGAGAAAATAACTTGAAATTGCAACCATCAATATAATAAATGGTGTAACCAGAAGACGATGAAGGCAAATTAAAATAAAATCCTGAAGATGGAGAGTCCAAGCATACAAAGGAACAAAGAAAGCTTGATGACGAGAGTGAAGAAAGTTCTAGTCGATAGGAAGAAAAAGTAGATGAGAGTCGGCAATTATCGGTTCAATTCATTGTTGAGGTAGATATTTTATTGATATTATTATTTGCCTATGCATATTGAGCTTAATAACGGTTATGTCCTTGGTCGTCCAAGGGCTCACTCTTCTATAGAGTAGAAAAGAAAAAATTTAAAAATATAGTATTAATAGTAATAATTTACAAGAAAAAAATTATTTCTGAAAATACTTTCCTCCGTGCCAAACGGTCCTAATGCCCCCCCAAACCCCAGCCCCACCGCATCCCCAAGCCAAAAGACCCCAATATCAATGACACAATTGAATTTAGTTTTAATTACAATAGCAAGAAATAGACAGCAATCTTCTACCGTAGTATCATTCGGACTCCATTAAAACCCCCGATTCCTTAAACTCCTTTTTGGCAGGATGTCTCGAGAGAGAGCCAAACGTGCGGCACTGCCGCCAGCTCGGGAGGTGCCAATTTGTTTTCTTCCTTATAATTCCTTGCTTCTTTTTTCTTTTCTGACTTCTAAATCTGAATTAGCCCTTAAGTTTTTAAACCTATGACAATCTTTTTTGATAACCATGGTGTCGAAGCCAGCTTTCGCGCTGCTCGACTAAACTAGGCTAGGACAATCTATTACAAATTTTCTGATGGCAGATTTACACGGTTTATTGTTTTTTGCAGAATATTGAGAAGTTAGAAAAGGTTGTAAAACAGGGAAATTACTATGGAGCTCAACAGATGTTCAAGTCTATTAGCGCCAGGTACAATCTATACACCCCTCCTTTGTGATAATTTGACATCAACTCTATAAAGGGGTGATCTTGAATTGATATGGTTTCAGATATGTGTCTTCTGAGAGGTACTCTGAAGCCTTGGATATTCTTAAATGTGGTGCTTGCTTACAATTGGAGAATGGACAGGTTATGATCCATTCAACATATTTAAACTGGAAGGATACTTCTTCCTCCTGCGATTTTATGTGACAGTATTTGATTTGGTTTCTTGTGGTTCGGTTTCCGGTATTATATGTTGTTTCGTGTAGTTTGATTATAGTAGTATTTTGGTGTAGTATTGTTCTGCTATTATTGTTGCTTTTAGCGTGTTTGTTGTTTCTTTTATTTCTAGTACTTCTTGTTTAGACTGTTTTTATCTTGAAGCCGGGGGTCTATCGGAAACAGGCGCTCTACCTCTGGGGTAGAGGTTTTTGTTTATGTACACCCTACGCTCTCCAGACCCCACTTTGTGGGATTATACTGGGTATGTTGTTGCTGTTGTCGTTGTTGGTATTTGATTGGGTTGGGGTTAAAGTTGTTAATTTGACTTAAATATGCATCTGAGGGTGTGACCTAGTGGTTAATGAAGTGCATTGACAAACCATGAGGCTCTCAAGTTCAAATCCTATATAGACAAACACTAAGTGATTTCTTCCTCGTTCTAGCCTCGATTGATAGAGTTATCTGGTATTAGGGGTGTTCACGGATCGGTTTGGGTCGGTTATTGGTCAAAACCATAACCAAACCAACTTAGTCGGTTTTTAAATTTCTAAAACCAAACCAAACCAACACAAAAAAATAACCGTTGGTTTGGTTATTGTCGGTTTAGTTCGGTTCGGTTTTTCGGTTTATAACTTTAGTTAATGATAAAAGTTGAAATTTTTCTTAAAAAAATTCAATCCAACATATGAGATGTCAACCGAGTGTTGTTCCTCAACCTTGAAACTAAGATGTCAATTTAGTGTTATACTTAGGCAAAGCCATGAACAACACCATATGAACGCTTCTACAAAAGTATTTAGAAACTACATATAAGAGAATGATATGATAAACCCCCAAAAAGGTAAACACATAATTTTTTTGCTTAATAGAGACCAAAAAGAAAGTTTAAAACTAGTGATTACCTATAGTCTAATAAAACTCACCTATAAAATCCCATAGACGACAAGATAATTTTACAATTAGTCTCATTTGTCATTCAAAGTGCGAAAATCATATACACTCTCATAACGTACCATCAACTAGATGGAGACATATGACTAAAGTTAAATTCATGATTAAAATTTAAAATATAAAAAATATTTATATTTTATTTATGAATAATATATAAATAATTTATATACATATGTATGTGTGTGTATACATATATATACATGTATATATATGTGTGTGTGTATATATATATATATAATTTTTATCGGTTCTGTTTGGTTATTTTGTTGGTTATTTTAGAGTAAAACCAAAACCAAACCAAATAAGTATCGATTTTAAAAATTTAAAACCAAACCAAACCAATCCAAACCTAACCAAATGTCGGTTTTTTGAATCGGTTTGGTTTGGTTCGCGGTTCGGTTTGGTTTTTAACCAAACCATGAACACCCCTATCTGGTATCTGTTGCTAGTGGGAGGGGTAAGTATTTCGTGGAATTAGTCAATGTGACACCTTGAATATTTGGGCTAAAAATTTGGACCACTTTACATACGTAGTTAAACCGAATCTAGCAAAATTAATTGTATCTAGGTGTAAAGTCATGTCTTAAGTGAGGGAGAGGTATCGGATATGAATTAAGGGCATAAGATATCTCTAGCACGAAGTTGAGTTGAAAGATCCTTTAATGATAAGTTTAAATATAGGTTCATATAAGGGTCTACTCTAGAAAAATTCCTCCCAAGAATATGTAGAATTAGGTGACCCATTACCTATCAAATTAAAAGTTTGAGTCTTCTTTTCAATGAACCGCTCATCAATCTGAGTCTTGAGTAAAAAGTTATGTGCGTTTTACTGAGGAACAATCAAAACAGGCAGGTTACTGCCCAAAATGCCTGGTGCGGTGTCCGGGGCGAGGCCACAAGCCCTTTGGGCGATGGAGATTGGACACTTCACCCACTTAGGGGTATTTTTCTCCTATGGCTTTTGAGTACTCATTATAAACGGTTTAAAACCTTCTTGCACGATTGAAATCCCTTCTCCCCATCAGGTTTTCATACGTTTTCCATGAACCAACATCCCTATTCCTCGTCTCAAACACAACTCCTAAGAAACTTAAGAGAAATGGTTCAAGAATAAAGTCTAAATTCCTCTTTTCTGATCTCAAGTTCTTCAAACGTTTGAGGCATATAAGACTACTTCTTCCACATATTCCTTTAAGTTTTATTCTTCCCCAATTCAAATTTCTCTCAAAATATCTAGGGTTGAAGATATTCTTATAATCTTATCAATTAAATTAAGTTCTTAAAGCAAGTTGTTGGGATGTTTATTGACGCCTTTTTATTTTATGATTCCTCTGACACCTGATGTGAGAATCATAAATTTTGTAACATATGAAATTCATAAATTTGGTGATTATTATTTTATGATTTGAATTATGCCATGAAGCCTACAAATCTTCTTGAATTCTTCCCTAATTGGCGTATATCAAATGATGGCATCTCTCATAATGTTTGTGAAACTTGTGAAATTGGGTGCATTCCATATCCTGGTCCTCGGCTCGGGGTGTGACAAGGCCCTAGAAGTGGCATGGACCTTGTTTTCAAAAGCGAAAAGCGCAAAAAAGCTCTAAGGCTATTGGGGCTTAAAACTCCAAGTGCAAATAAAAGCGTGGGCATCAATGAAAAATGCGCAAAGGGAGAAATCATATAAATATTTATGTTTAGTCCAAGTCTAATAATTATAGACATGATTGACAAATATCTGAACAAAGAAATTGAAAAACAATTACGATACAGTGAAGTATCAATTATTTGGTGTTGCCTTTTCAGAAGGGATTCATTAGCAAGAAGTATGTCTTAAAAACTTGATGACGACAGTGAAGCACACATAAAAGCGAGGCGAAGCGCTCAACTCGTTGTGAGCCCCACTTCAGGGCTTAAGCGCGCTTAAGGTGTGCCTTTGATATCACTGACGTACCCGATACTATTGCTAAAATGAGTGAAGTTCCCTCATATCATATGAGCGTACAACTAACATAATGGATAAAGGGGAAACAACATGAAGTTCAAATAAGATTCCTTAAAGGAGAAAGACTTTCATCAAAGTTCATTAACACCATTTAATATCTAACGATACTAATAGTCATGATAAATAAAGACTGAAAATTACAAACTCTTTCTGACAGCTAAATCGGTCTGTGAAGCCTCTAATACAACAATAACAATAAACCTAGTATATTCCCACATAGTGGGGTCTGGGGAGGGTAGAGTGTACGCAGTCCATACCACTACCTCTAAAGAGGTCGAGAGGCTGTTTCCGATAGACCCCCGGCTCAAGACAAAAGACAGTATGAAAGAGCAACAAAAGCATAGAACAGGATAAAATAACATATGTACGACATCCACAAACATATTGTACATTGCCAAACACAGGACACCAAGGCCTAATGAGTAAATAATGCCGAGACAAGGCCCCAGCGTACCCCAATGCTGAAAGGAACATAAGAAAAATGGTCTTATTTTTTATTTTTTTAATAAGAAAAAAAATACAATTTACTTAAGAAAATTGTCTTATCTAGACTTACCCCTAGCTAGAAAGGAGAATAACCAATGACAAAAGATAGAGATCCTAGTAATCACCTCGTAACGGGCCTGAGAGCTTGAACCTACATCATGAAACGGTGTAGTGCCAAAGATGGTCAATACATGAAATGTATTGGTATGTAAAACCATACTAGGAAAATAGTAAAGCATGAAAATATCAATGTAAAAAGCTCAATCCAAGTGATGATAAGCTAAAAAAAGCAAGAGTATAAGCTGAAGTAGAAGTTGACAAAGTAAAGTGAATTTAGTCCTTTTATTTATTTATGGGAGCAAGTGGTAAATTGACATAAACCACTATGTCAGCACATGGAGTCTGCTCTCGGCCTAATCGGCTAAGCATCCTATACCTTGCATGACATGATTTGCTAGCAAGAATCCATAATTAGCCCCTTTAGGGGCACATAAAAAAGAGTCACCTGACTTGCAGTATAACCTCTATCTTACGTCGGCAAATGTTGTTTTGGATATTAGTTCTTGATAAAAAATGTTAGGCTCATGCTCATGGTTTAGCGGGCTCATGTCGGAGAACAAACCATAATGAGTTCATACGTCATGAGTTTTCTATTATTCAACATTTTTGAACATTCATGTAAAGATAAAAGTCATGATACTTCATGTCACTGATTCATGTTATAGTCTTCATAACATTTAGAGGAATTAAGGAGCAAAGAGAAGTGTTCTTGTTGAAAATCATAGTTCATATCTGAAAGGTGAGGGAGTTCAAGTTATGATGCCAAAGTAAATAATCCAGGTTCACATCAAATTATTATAAGGGCACCTAGGGGATTAGAAATTCCATCATATATCAAACTATGGGGAAAACTTCAAGAAGATTTATAGGTTTCTGTCACATTTCAAATCATTAAAGAATAATCACCAAATTCATGAATTTCACAAGTTTCATAAGTTACAAGATTTATGATTCTCACATCAAGAGCCATTAAAATTCACATAATTTCGGAGGAATCATGAAGAGGTATCCATAAACATCCCAACAACTTGCTTTAAGAATTCTATTTAATTGATAAGATCATAGAAATTTCTTCAACCCTAGATATTTTGGGAGTAATTTAAATTGGGGAAGAAATTTTTTAAAGGAATATGGGGAAGTAGTAGTTTTACATACCTCAAAACCTTTGAAGAACTTGAGATAAAAAAAGAGGACATTAGACTTGATTCTTCAACTGATTCTCTTGAGATTCTCAAAAGTTGTGTTTGAGAGGAGAAATAGGGATGTTGGTTGACGGAAAATGTATGAAAGACTGACGGGGAGAAGTGGGTTTAATGTGCAAGAGGGCTTTAAAACATTTATACTAAGTGCCATAGGACAAAAGTACCCTAAGTAGGCGAAGGCCCAATCTCCACTGCCTAGAAGGCTTGTAGTGTCGCTGGGGCGGCACACCAGGCTTTTTGGGCGGTAGTCCGCCTGTTTTCCTCATTAAAACACACATATCTTTTTTACGTGGGACTCAGATTGACGAGCGGCTGGTGGCACTAGAAAGAAGACACAAAAACCTTTAATTTGATATGTAATGAGTCATGCAATTCTACATATTCTAGGAGATTTGTTTGAAGTTGACCCTTGTATGAACCTATACAAAAACTTAATTGTTAAAGGACCTTTCAACTCAACTTCATGCTAGAGATCTCTTATGCCCTTAATTTATATCCATACGTATCCTTCACTTAAGACATGACCTTTACACCTAGATACAATCAAATGTGCTAGATTCAGGTCTAACTATATATGTAGAGAGGTCCAAATTTTTAGCCCAACAATTCTGGGTGTTACCGTCAAGGTGCATGGAAGCTGGCCGGGCACCACGGTTATAAAAAATGAAGATGTTAATTTGACTCAAATATTGTATTAATGCTAGTAGAAGAAAACATTAAAGTGATGGTTGAAAAGTTGGTTTGATACAGGAAACATTATAGATTGAACAACTTAATATACTTGAATCTTGAATGTTGTATTGAACTAAATTGTGCGAAACACTTTTGGGATGTTCTAAAATTAAAAGAGTATGTATAAATTTGTATTTGAGGAGGGGCAAGGGGGTGTACATTTTTTCATTCCCCAGATACAGTAGGAAGATTACTATATGTATTGTGGACAATTCAGCGGATGAACTTTTTCAATTGCAAAAAAAGTTTACTATGTTATCTGGATGACTTCTTGGCCAATCCTATCCCCATGAAAATTTGTAGACTCGGTGGAGTTGCCAATGAAATTTAAATATACCTGAAACTCAAAGCAATTTGAGGTTGTTCGTGTTGGAAGACTAAAGAAGAACATCTTTGCTTATGTATTGATGAAAGACGATCTTAACAATTTGCAGGTTACCTGTGGGTCAGAGCTTGCTTTGTTGTTTGTTGAAACTCTTGTAAAAGGAAAAGTTTCTTATAATGAAGAAACTCTTGGTAAGTCTGGTCTTATGTTTTTAAATTCTGGTAAATTTTCCCGTCCTATACATTTATAATTTATCAAGCTGAGTTAGGTCATGAACTATCAGTTAGCCATTTCTTCATACGTGTTTTGTTCTGTTAATTAACCTACTTTATCATTACTTCAAATCACTCGTCTTTCTAGTTCAGATTTCTGTTTCTTGACTTAATTTACACTTACATACAGAATACTGATGAGTGTTTCTGTTCTCTCACCATCCAAGTACGTTATCCTAAAAAGAAAATGATGAAACTGAAGTATAACAAAATATAGTTGAAAAATTAAAGAAAAGGACAAGACAACAAGATGTCTGAGGGGTTGGGGCGGGGGGCTGTGCTAGGGGTGGGGGAGGAGGGAAGGGTGAGTGTGGGATTGGGGGCTAGGTCTGGCTTTAGGGGAGGTAGAGGAAGACGTGGTGTTAGAGTGGATAGGCTGCGGGTTGGGTCTTGGAATATAGGTACTCTTCAGGGTAAGTCTATTGAGCTGGTGAAGATTCTTAAAAAGAGGAGGATCAATATTGCGTGTGTACAAGAGACTAAGTGGGTAGGGTCTAAAGCTAGGGATGTAGATGGTTACAAGCTTTGGTACTCTGGTAGCGTGAGGCGTAGGAATGGAGTTGGCATCTTAGTAGATGAGGAGCTTAGAGGGCAGGTAGTGGAGGTTAAGAGGATCAACGATAGGTTGATGACTATTAAGTTGGTCATTGAGGGGTCTACCCTGAACGTGTGTAGTGTTTACGCGCCTCAGGTGGGCTTGGATAGGGATGAGAAGACGCAGTTTTGGGAGGCTTTGGATGAGGTGGTGAGAGGAGTGCCTAGTTCCGAGAAGATTGTTGTAGTAGGGGATTTCAATGGGCACATCGGGGCGTTACCGGGAGGCTTTGGCGATGTGCATGGTGGTTTTGGTTTTGGGGAGAGAAATGAAGAGGGAGCTGCTCTGTTGGACTTTGCGAGATCCTTTGGGTTGGTAGTGGTGAATTTGAGCTTTCCGAAGAAGGACGATCATCTGATCACCTTTCGAAGCGCGATAGCGAAGACCCAAATTGACTTTTTGCTGCTTAGGAAAAGGGATAGGGTGTTGTGTAAGGACTGTAAAGTCATTCCGAGTGAGAATCTTTCGACCCAACATAGGCTCTTGGTGATGGACTTAGGTATTAAGAAAGACAAGAAGAGAAGGGGTGAGGAGGGTAGACCTAGAATTAAGTGGGGCGGTTTAACGCCGACGAATGCGCGGGATATAGGGGATAAGGTGGAGGGTATGAGGGGTGGGAGTGTAAGGGGGACGTGGATGGTATGTGGGATACGGTGGTTAGGTGCATCAAGGAGACTGCTAGTGAGGTGTTGGGTATATCCAGGGGCCGGGTCGGTCATTGTCGGGGGGATTGGTGATGGAATGAAGAAGTTAAGAAGAAAGTGGAGACTAAGAAGGAGGCGTATGCTAAGTTGGGTGAGAGTAAGGATGGAGATGAGAAACGGGCTAATAGGGACGAATACAAGATAGCTAGGAAAAAGGCTAAGTTGGCAGTTACGGCGGCTAAGACGGCAGCGTTCGAGAGATTGTATGCGGGGTTAGAAGAGAAAGGAGGGGAAAAGAGGTTGTTTAGGCTTGCAAAGGCTAGGGAGAGGAAGGGTCGTGACCTCGACCAGGTGAAGTGTATTAAGGGGGAGGATGGTAGAGTGTTGGTGGAGGATGATCACATTAAGAAGAGATGACATTCGTACTTTGATAGGTTATTGAATGACGAAGGGGATAGAGATATTGTGTTAAGGGAGCTGGAGCACTCAGAGGACTGTCGTGATTTCAGTTATTGTAGACATTTTAAGGTATAAGAGGTTAAAGAAGCTGTTCGCAGGATGCGTAGGGGTAGGGCGATGGGGCTTGATGAGATTCCTGTGGACTTTTGAAAGTTTTCTGACGAAGCGGGCTTAAGGTGGTTGACTGAATTGTTTAACGTCATTTTCAAGTCGGCAAAAATGCCCGAGGCTTGGAGATGGAGTACAATGATCCCTCTTTATAAGAACAAAGGTGATATTCAGAGCTGCAATAACTATAGGGGTATTAAGTTATTGAGCCACACTATGAAGATTTGGGATAGAGTGGTCGAGTTGAGATTGAGAAGGATAATGTCTATCTCGGAGAACCAGTTTGGATCTATGCTCGGGCGCTCGACGACGGAGGCGATTCACCTGGTGCGGAGACTGGTGGAGCAGTATAGGGAAAGGAAGAAGGATCTGCACATGGTGTTTATCGACTTAGAGAAGACGTACGACAAAGTCCCTAGGGAGGTTCTTTGGAGATGCTTGAAGGTGAGCAAGGTCCCCGTGGCGTATATCAGAGTAATCAAGGACATGTATATTGGAGCCAAGACTCAGGTGAGGACGGCGGGAGGAGACTCAGGGCATTTCCCTGTCGTGACAAGGGTTGCACCAGGGATCTACTCTTAGCCCGTTCTTGTTTGCTTTGGTGATGGATGTGTTGACGCGACGTATTCAAGGAGAGGTGCCTTGGTGTAAGCTTTTTGCAGATGATGTAGTTTTGATTGACGAGACGCGGGTGTGTGTGAATGATAAATTGGAGGTGTGGAGACAGACCCTTGAGTCTAAAGGGTTCAGGTTGAGCAGGAGCAAGACAAAATATTCGGAATGCAAGTTTAATGACTTGAGGCAGGAAGATGAGGTGTTAGTAAAGTTGGATTCCCAGGCGGTGTGTAAGAGGGATAGTTTCAAGTATCTTGGGTTCATGATTCAGGGGAATGGTGAGATTGACGAGGATGTCTCCCACCGGATTGGGGCGGGATGGATGAAGTGGAAGCTTACCTCGGGGGTGTTGTGTGATAGGAAGGTACTGCCTAAGCTTAAAGGCAAATTCTACAGGGTGGCAGTCCGTCTGGCTATGTTGTATGGAGCTGAATGTTGGCTAGTCAAGAACTCTCACATTCAAAAATTGAAGGTGGCGGATATGCGGATGTTGCGTTGGATGTGTGGGCTTACTAGGGGTGATAGAGTTCGAAATGAGACTATTCGGGAAAAAGTTGGAGTGGCTTCGGTGGAGGACAAGATGCGAGAAACCTGTTTGAGATGGTTCGGACATGTGAAGAGGAGGGGCACGAATGCCCCGGTTCGTAGGTGCGAGAAGCTTGCTTTGGATGGTTTCAGGCGGGGTAGGGGTAGGCCGAAGAAATACTGGAGAGAGGTTATCAGGCGGGACATGGAGCAGTTACAGCTCACAGAGGACATGACCCTAGATAGGAAAGATCTGGAGGACGCGGATTAGGATAGAAGGCTAGTGCCATTTTGGGTCGTTGGGGTAGGGCATTACTTGGTTGGGTATTATTCTTGTTATGACACTTTGTTGCATGCTTTATTACGAGTTTGTTTACTGCTCTTTGATTATTATTCCTTGTGGGTGGCGTAGGTATGTACTGTCATCTTGTTCCATGCTTTATTAAGGATTTGTGTATTATTCCGTGTCTTGAGCCGGGGGTCTATCGGAAACAACCTTTCTACTTCTCCGGAGGTAGTGGTATGGACTGCGTACATCTTACCCCCCGACCCCACTATGTGGGAATATACTGGGTTTGTTGTTGTTGACAAGACAACAAGATGATAGAGAAACAAACAAAGATAAGGGAAGCTGTTACTTGAGCATCTCTGATGTCCATGATAGTGTTGATGATGTGTGTATGTGTGGTGGTAGTTTTTTCTTTTTGTGTGTGTTGGAGAGTGTGTGTGGGGGGGAGGGGGGGGGTCAAAGAGGACTTGCAGGCTGCTTGGATGAAGAACTTTGAAAAATGGTGCATATGTAAGCAAATTGCACGTTGAACTGGGAGAGAAGAATGAAGTGCTATATTAAAACAGAGCACTAGTTCACATGGTTTGTGTGCTTTTAGGCTTGATGGTTGCCTAGCCCAAGGGACAAATCCGTGTGGTCTGTTGGGCCAAAGTGGACTATACATGCCATGGCTTGGCCTGTGACAAATATGGTATCAGATCTGGAGTCTTGCTATGGTGAGGCAAATCTCGATTATTCAATAGCTTACCACATTAAAGGCTAGTCATGAGGTACAATTTGGAAGTTCTAGGGGATTAATACAAGTTGATCATTATTAGCTACAGTTTTTATTTTCTTTAAGGAGGGTACTAGCAAACTGATAGGCTGAGCTGTGGAAGAGGGCATCTATGTGGTCTCCAAGCCAGAGACAATTAAAGGGGCTGTATACTGTTGATGATTCCTTTCTCTTCTTTGACCCTAAGAAATATTCGACCAGCCTTAGTTAGTTATAGATTCATCTTGTGGCTTCAAGAGGTATCTAGTTTAAGGTGTATCTTAAAAAAATTGTGATGCTATCCCAGTCTGTGAGGTTCGGAATGTTGAACGGCTAGCATAAGTCTTGGATGCAAGCAAAGATATTGCCAATTACTAGTACTCCTTTCTTGGATGCAACTTATAAGGACATAATGCTTGGTGTCTGTTGGTAGGGGTTGAGAAGAGGTTAGCTTACTGGCAAAGAGACTCACCTTCCTGAAAAGGAGAAAGAGTTTTGATGATAATATATGGCGTGGAAGAATAGTTGATAATGCTGGCCATCCCTTGTTCTTATAGGACTGCATTTTGAAAGAGATTATGAAGTAGACAGGGTTTTCAGACAAGTGCGCCGTATGCAGGGAGGATAGAATTAAATCTGTTGGTAGGGGTTGAGAAGAGGTTAGATTACTGGCAAAGAGACTTACCTTCCTGAAAAGGAGAAAGAGTTTCGATGATAATATATGGCGTGGACGAATAGTTGATAATGCTGGCCATCCCTTGTTCTTATAGGACTGCATTTTGAAAGAGATTATGAAGTAGACAGGGTGTTCAGACAAGTGTGCCGTACTCAAGGAGGATAGAATTAAATCTAGGAAAATGACTGATGAATACCTGTAACCCTGAAGGAAGTTTCCAGCAGCTCCTTAAATCAGGAAACCATTATAAGGGAGGTTGCCAAATGGGAAATGGGGAATATGTTTTGCAGCATTCAATTTAGGAGATCCATAAAAGAGTGTGTTGTGGGGAGGAGCTGGATGATTTACTTCTCCTTCTATATTTTACGAATAAAATAAGACTAAAAGAGATCTAATTATGCAAAGCAGTCGGCAAATTTTCTTTTAACTTTTGTAATCTCTTGGCGATAGATGATACTGGTGACTGGCAAAGTGAAGCACCTAAAAAAGATAATTCTCATGTGAACGGCTGCATATGCAATGCAATACTTATTGATGAGAACTTGAGGAGAAGGAAACTGGAGAAGACATGCACCAACTATAGATGAACTGCAAAGATTGCTGCAAGTCGCACGTATCTTGTTGGCTGTTGTTCAAGCATTAATTAGTGAAATGCAGAAGCTTTTCCAGAGAATGTTTTTAACCTTGCAGTTGTTCTATTTGGCTACATGTGTTGGCACAAAATTGACATAAAATACCCAGGAAAGAAACTAAAAGAATATGTAAGAAAATATTACACATTTCCAACTAATAGAAGCTAAATGATACATTATAAAGTCAAAATTTTACAGTTTGTTTTAATTCCAAAATCTATTATGCAGAAAGAGATATCGAGAAAATGCTAATTGAGTAGTACTTCCCCCTTTTTGGCACTTTCTGCTTTTTAGAATGAATGATCATGTTACCTTCTCAAAAAAAATAAAAAAATGAATTAATTATCATGTTTTCTTTTTCTCTTAGTGCCAAATTGATAAATAAGTACTTTTGCTCTAGAAAGAGGATACCTAATTGTCAACATACTGATCAAAGTAGATGAAACCCTAGGCAGTACAGGGCAGCCAAGTAAGGATGAACCTCTTATTATTATGGACTATCTTACCTCTGATTATGATGAAAGTAATTTTATCACTGGCTTTGTGTAATTACCAGATGCTTTTGGATATGGGCCCTGTAGGAGTGATGCTATGTTTCTCTAATCGCTTACAATCCCTGGATGGTTTATTTAATAATCTTTACTTGATTGAAAAAGATTACTGATTGCTAAAACATAGAATCACTCCTATAGAGCATTCTTAAATTCAGGGGAGATATTATTCTAGAGTCTGGAAAGGGGAGATTTTACAGGTTGGAGCATTTCACTTTATCCTGTAAATTTGAGGCTCAGTTGCCCAATTCTGCTCTGTCATATTATTGAAGTTTATGCTCCCAACAGTAAAGTGGAAAGGAGATTAGTATGAGAGGAACTAGATGCTATCAGAGCCCTGAGTCCCGCTTGGGCTATTTGTTGTACTTCAAATGTATGCAGATATCCTTCTGAAAAAAGGAGCTGCACTAGGAGTTCCTCCACCATGATGGAATTTTCAGATGTTATAGAGGATATGAAACTTATTGATCTAAAACTTGGTTTAAGGGGGATAACCATATCATTGCTTCTAGAATATACAATCTTAGCGTCTGTAGAATGAAATGATCATTTCAGCAATGTGAGAACTAATGGAGAAAAAATATTATTGAAAATTGTATGTTTACATAATTATATTCAGTCCCTATTTATAGACACTACATTATGATCTGTTGATCGGTGAATATTTAAGATTTGATTTTGTAGGATCTTAATTGATTTGATAAAATCATATCTGATTTGTTGTAGATAGTTAGGTAATTAGATCAAAAAGATCACATCTTGATTGTCATATCTGCTAGAATCAAGCGATTTGATTCTGATATGTTTGCTTTCCTGTACTATAAATTTGTAACTCTCAGATGAATAAAATTTAAACTTTTGGTACCAATCTTACATGGTTACAGAGAAACTTTATTCTTGTGTTGCTGATGACTAAAACAGCATTTACTGGGCTACGCCATCCAACGACATTAACAAAAGCCGAGAGTTCTGTTAACAAAGTCCTGACTGAGACAACAATGAACCAAGGCGGCGATTCATCTTATTTTTCCTTTCAGCTTACTTTTCACAAGCTGAATAGAAAGAATTATTTGGAGTAGGCGCAATCTGTCCGTTTGGCAATTGATGATCGAGAAAAACTTAGGCACTTGATTGGAGAAACGAGAAAGCCTGACCCACGAGACCCGAAAATGAACGCCTGGTATGGTAATTGCTTGGCTACTAAACTCCATGGAACCTACCATAGGTAAACCATATTTCTTTCTTCCCACTGCTAGGGATGTCTGGGAGGCGGTTAGAGAAACTTATTCTGATGTAGAAAATGCCTCTCAGATTTTTGAATTATAAATTAAACTATGGAAAGCGAGTCAGGGAGAGAGAAGTGTTACTCTTTTCTATAATGAGATGGTTTCCCTGTGGCAAGAATTAGATCAATGCTATAATGATGAATGGGAATGCTCGAAGGATAGCGTAAAAGCAATGAAAAAGGAAGAAAGTGAGAGGGTATATCTATTTTTAGCAGGGTTGAACCAAGATTTTGACGAACTTTGTTCTTGACTTCTTGGGAAAAATCCGCTGCCCACTTTGAGGCAAACATTTTCTGACATTAGGCTTGAAAAAACAAGGAGGACTGTTATGCTAAAAAAAGATTTCAATCTGGAATAAAAAAATATAGTCATCTGCATTAGTTGCTGCGAAAAATGAGAATGATAAGAAAAAGAAGTTGTGGTGTGATTTTTGTAAAAAATACTGGCACACTCGTGAGACTTGCTGGAAGATCCATGGAAAACCGCCCATCGGGAACAAAAAAAAGGGCAAAAAAACATAGCAATCAAGCCTTTCAGTGTACCAGCGAAGAACCGGGGCTGACATCTTCTTCAGAAATGCCACCATTCACCCAGGAACAGCTAGAGCTATTGCACAAACCTCTCTAATCTCAACTCCAATCCAGTAAACCTAGTTTGCTACTCCCATTTGTTCTTTTACCCAAACAGGTAATGTGCCATGTGTTTTTTAAGTACAAATTCTACTAATATAAGCTCTTGGATCATAGATTCAGGGGCTAGTGATCACATGACATGGAACTCCCATCTTTTCTCGACTTATACTCATTTAGCAGGAAATAAAAAAGTCAAAGTTGCTGATGGTTCCTTCTCAACAATTGCTGGGAAAGGGACAGTCAAACTAACCCCTTTTATGACTCTTTTTGATATCCTTCATGTTCCAAGATTGTCTCCTAATCATTTGTCCATCAGCAAGTTGACTTAAAATCTTAATTGTCGTGCTATCCTTGACGATATTTCATGTGTATTTCAGGACAGGGTCTCGGGGAGGATGATTGGCAATGCTATAGAGTCTGAAGGTCTCTATTTTCTTAAAGATGGTGGCATTTCAGTAAATTTTAGTTCAGCTTGCTTGAACTCTATTCTAGTTGATAATAAAGTCATGTTATGGCACTATCGCCTTGGTCCATCCTAGTTTTCATTATTTGAAACTCTTGTTACCACAGTTGTTTATGAATAAAATGGCTTTTTCAATGTGAATTTTGTGAAATGGCTAAACAAAGATGTTCATCTTTTTCATCCCAAAGTTACCATGCCACAAAACCCTTTAAGTTAATCCATAGTGATGTTTGGGGACCTTCTAGGATAGCAACTGTAAATGGAAAAAGGTGTTTTGTATGTTTCATAGATGATCACTCTAGACTAACTTAGGTGTACCTATTGAAAGACAAGGGGGAAGTAAAACATATATTTGAGGCTTTTTATGTTATGGCTGAGACAATTTCATGAGAAGATTAAAATATTTCGAAGTGATAATGGGAGAGTTTTTTAATGACCACCTAAGCAATTTTTCACTTCTAAGTAGGGGTGTGCATCGGTCGGTTCGGTTTTATATATTATCGGTTCGGTTTATCGGTTTTCGATTTTTAAATATGCTAAACCAATAATCACACCAATAAGATATTTTTTATCGGTTTTCGGTTTATCGATTTTTAGTCCTCAACGGTTCGGTTTTCGGTTTAACCGATAAGAAAATACTCATAAAATAGAAATAGTAGTAACTAACATGAAAAAAATCGAATCTTAGTTGCCACCAAAAATCCTACATGATGTGTTTTAATTTACAAGAAACTTCAAGTTTGAACTAAACGTTGTTAGGAGAAATTAAAAGTTTGTATAATTGAAATAATAGGTTTGTTAATTTGTAGAAATTAAAGAGAAATTAAGAGAAATATATAATAAGTCATATATATATATAGCTTATTGGGTTATCGGTTTACCCAATAACCCATTAAGAAAAAATCGAACCGAACCAATAACCCAATAAATTTTTTTATAAAACCATTAAAAAATCGTTAACCCAATAACCCAATAACATTTTTATCAGTTCGGTTTATCGGTCGGTTAGGTTTTTACACACCCCTACTTCTAAGGGAATAGTGCACCAAAGTTCATGTCCCGATAAACCCCAACAAAATGGAGTAGCGGAGAGAAAAAAATAGGCACCTTATGGAAGTAACTAGAGCCTTAATGTTCACAAGCGGAGTCCCTAAATTTCTTTGGGGAGAAGCTCTTTTGACATCCACCTATCTTATTAATAGGATGTCTTCCCGTGTTCTAAGTTTTAAAACCCCTTTCAATATGTTCAAGATATACTTCCCTACTTCTAGATTGACAACTGATCTAACATACTTCCCTACTTCTAGATTGGCAACTGACCTATCTTTGAGAGTTTTTGGGTGTAGTATATTTGTTCATGTTCATAATCATAATAGGAGTAAACTTGATCCACGTGCTAAAAAATGGGTTTTTGTTGGCGATGCCCCTAGTCAAAAGGGTTACAAGTTTTATGACCCAATTACTAGAAAGGTTATTGTCACAATGGATGTCACTTTTTTTGAAACACAACTGTTTTTTGAAGCTCATCTTCAGGGGGAGAAACATAGTGAAGATTCGAGGGATGCTAAAGATCTTCTTGACCTCACATGTGAGTAACCAAAGGATCTAGATTTTATGATAGATACAGGGAATAGTTTTTTTAGTAATAACAACCTAGATAAGGTAAGAGATCCCAACTTAAATAATGAAAATAAGGATACTGAGGCAATAGAGCATTTTCATGATACAATTAATGACAAGAACAGGGAACAAACAAAGGAATTACAGGTTTACATGAGAAGAAACTGGAATCAAGAAAAAGAGATCAAGGACTCTTATCAGAACCAAATGTCTGCCCCGCAGGATCTTACTAATACACAAGGTAATTCTCCAGAACCCAACTCTGATTTACCCCTTGTTAGTTTAGACCTTGATCTTCCAATTGCCAAACGTAAAGGGGTAAGAAAAGTCACCAACTATCCCATGTCAAATTTTGTGTCATATAGAAACTTAACCCCTTCCTATATAGCTTTTCTTTCTCAATTGTCTGGAATGGAGATATCGAGAAATGTGTAGGATGCCTTGAACGTTCCTGAGTAGAAGGAGGCAATTCTTGAGGAGATAAACGCTCTGGCTGACTATCTAATTTAAATCAGATGGGTCCCTAGAGAGGTATAAGGCGCGTTTATTGACTATCTTGAGACATTTGCTCCAGTTGCTAAATTGAATTCAATAATGGTTCTTCTGACCATTGCGGCCAACCTTGATTGGCCTTTCCAACAACTAGACATGAAGAATGAATTCTTGAATGGAAAACTCGAAGAAGAAGTCTACATGGACCCTCCTCCAGGTTTTGAAGAAAGGTATGAAACTAGAGTGTGCAAGCTAAAGAAATCTCTCTACGGGCTCAAACAATCTCCAAGAGCTTGGTTTGAGAGGTTTACTCAGTTTGTGAAAAAACAAGGGTACACTCGAGGGCAAGCAGATCATACCATGTTCATTCGACATTCTCTTGAGGGAATGACAATTGTTCTGATAGTGTATGTTGATGATATTATACTTACAGGAGATGACTTGTCCGAAATGGAGAATTTAAAGAAACATTTGGCCGCGGAGTTTGAGATTAAAGATCTGGGCCAGTTGAAATATTTTCTTGGCAGGGAAGTTGCGAGATTAAAAGAAGGCATTATGGTGTCACAAAGGAAGTATGTACTAGATCTTCTAAGAGAGACGGGAATGAGTGGTTGTTGTCCAGCTGAAACACCCATTGATCCGAATATAAAATTCGAAAATAAAGAAGGAAATTCAGTTGACCACAGTCAATATCAAAGACTAGTGGGGAAGTTGATCTACTTGTCACATACTTGACCTGATATAGCTTTTTCTGTAAGCTTAGTCAATCAGTTTATGCACTCCCCAAAGAAAGAGCACCAAAAAGCGGTCTACAGGATCCTAAGATATCTTAAAAGTTCTCCAGGGAAACGATTAGTTTTCGGAATAAGTCAGCATAGGGGCATTGAAGGCTTTACAGATGCAGATTGGGCAGGTTCTACTACTGATAGGAGGTCCACATCTGGATATTGTATATTTATCTGGGAAATCTTGTGACTTGGAGGAGTAAAAAGCAGACGTTGTAGCCCGCAACAGTGTTGAAGCTGAATACCAGTCTATGGCCCATGGGATTTGTGAAATGATTTAGCTTAAGAAGATGATAGAAGAACTCAAAAAATCGTTTGGTTTACCAATCAAGTTGTACTGTGACAAAAAAATGGCCACAAGTATTGCTCATAATCCAGTTCAACATGGTAGAACAAAACATGTTGAAGTGAATAGGCACTTCATAAAAGAGAAGATTGAAGAAGGGAGTATGTGCATGCCTTTCGTCCCAACAAATCAGCAAATTGCAGATATTTTCACAAAAGGCTTGTTTAAATTAAATCAAAATTTGAAATTCTTGTAAGCAAGTTAGGCATGACAGGTATTTACATGCCAACTTGAGGGGGAGTGTTGATTTGTGAATATTTAAGATTTGATTTTGTAGGATCTTAATTACAACAACAACAACAACAAACCCAGTATATTCCCACATAGTGGGGTCTGGGGAGGGTAGAGTGTACGCAGTCCATACCACTATCTCTAACGAGGTAAAGAGGCTGTTTCTGATAGACCCCCGGCTCAAGATAAAAGGCAGTATACAAAAACATCAAAAGCATAGAACATGATAAAATAACACAGATACGACATCCACAAAAAGTACATCGCCAAACAAAGGACACCACAATTCCCCTACCTACTGACTACAACTCAACCACACCCTTAGCCCTCTATCCTAATGTTTTTCCTCCATATATTCCTATCGAGTGTAATGTCCTCAGTCAGCTGTAACTACTCCATGTCACGTCTAATCACTTCTCTCCAGTATTTCTTCGGTCTACCCCTACTCCGCTTGAAACCTTCCAAGGCCAACCTCTCACACCTACAAACTGGGGCATCCGTGCCCCTCCTCATCACATGACCAAACCATCTCAACCTCACTTCCCGCATTTTATCCTCCACTGATACCACTCCCACCTTCTCCCGAATAATTTCATTCCTAACCTTGTCTGCCCTTGTGAATCCACACATCCAACGCAACATTCTCATTTCCGCCACCTTCAACTTTTGGACATGAGAATTCTTAACCGGCCAACACTCTGCTCCATACAACATAGCAGGCCGGACTGCAACTCTATAGAATTTGCCTTTAAGCTTGGGGGCACCTTCTTATCGCATAAAATTCCCGAAGCGAGCCTCCATTTCATCCAACTTGCCCCAATACGGTGAGAGACATCCTCATCTATCTCTCCATTCCCCTGAATCGTAGACCCGAGATACTTAAAACTATCCCTCTTGCAAACCGCCTGAGAATCCAACTTTACTACCACCTCCTCCTCATGTCTCGAGTCATTAAACTTGCACTCCAAGTACTCCGTTTTGGTCCTACTCAACCAGAAACCTTTAGACTCCAGGGTTTCTCTCCAAATCTCCAGCTTATCATTAACCCCTTGTCGCGATTCATCAATCAAAACTATATCATCCGCGAAAAGCATACACCAAGGCACCTCACCTTGTATATTCCGCGTCAGCACATCTATCATCAAAGCGAATAAAAACGGACTAAGTGTTGATCCCTGGTGCAACCCTGTCAAGACTGGGAAATGCTCAGAATCTCCTCCCACTGTCCTTACCCGAGTCTTCGCCCCCTCATACATGTCCTTAATCGCTCTGATGTACGCCACCGAAACTCCCCTCGCCTCCAGGCATCTCCGAAGAACCTCCCTAAGGACTTTGTCATACGTCTTTTCCAGGTCTATAAACACCATGTGAAGATCCCTCTTTCTCTCTCTATACTGCTTTACCAGTCTCCGCACAAGGTGAATTGCCTCGGTCGTGGAGCGACCAGGCATAAAACCAAATTGGTTCTCCGAAATAGACATAATCTTCCTCAACCTCCGCTCCACCACCCTCTCCCAAATCTTCATTGTGTGACTCAACAACTTAATACCCCCGTTGTAGGATCTTAATTGATTTGATAAAATCATATTTGATTTGTTGTAGATAGTTTAGGTAATTAGATCAAAAAGATCACATCTTGATTGTCATATCTGCTAGAATCAAGCGATTTGATTTTGGTATGTTTGCTTTCCTGTACTATAAATTTGTAGCTCTCAGATGAATAAAATGTAGACTTTTGATACCAATCTTACATAATCCTTTTCCAAGTAAGATTTTATATATAATTCCTATTCCTACTCATATTCTAACACTCCTCCTCAAGCTGGTGCATACAAATCATATGTACCTAGCTTGTTACAAATGTAATTAATACGAGGACCGGTGAGGGACTCCGTGAAGATATCTGCAAGTTGATAACTCGACTTCACAAACTTTGTAGCAATATCTCCTGGGAGTATATTTTTTTCTGACAAAGTGACAATCAATTTCTATGTGTTTAGTCCTCTCATGAAATACTGGATTTGATGCGATATGAAGGGTTGCTTGATTATCATACACAAGTTTCATCTTATCGGTTTCTGCAAATTTTAGTTCTCTCAAATGTTGTTTGATCTAAACTAGCTCACAGGTTGCTACAAGCACCATTGCTTGATATTCTGCTTCTGCACTAGATCTAGCTACCATACTTTGTTTCTTACTTTTCCAGGACACCAAATTACCTCCTACTAAAACACAATATCCGGATGTAGAGCGTCTATCAGAGGGTGATCCTGCCCAATCAACATCTGTATATCTAGTGATATGCTCATGACCTCGATCCTCGAAGAGTAGTCCTTTACCTGGGGCTGACTTTATATATTGCAGAATACGAATAACTGCATTCTAATGACTATCACAGGGGGAAGTCATAAATTGACTTACAACACTTACAGAAAAGGATATGTCAGGTCTAGTCACTGTGAGATAATTCAACTTTCCAACCAACCGCCTATACCTTTGAGGATCACTGAGTGGATCCCTCTGTCCTGCTCCCCCTGTCCTGGCAGAAGTTTAGCATTTGGACCCATATGAGTGTCAATAGGTCTACATCCCATCATTCCTATCTCTTCAAGAATGTTTAAGGCGTACTTGCGTTGAGAAATAACAATACCTGATCTGGACTGAGCAACCTCAATACCTAGAAAATATTTCAGTCTGCCGAGGTCTTTAGTCTGAAAATGCTGCAAGAGATGCTGCTTCAACTTAGTGATACCATCTAGATCATTGTTAGTGATAACGATATCATCAACATAAACCACCAAATAAATACACAGATTTGGTTCAGAATGCCGATAGAACGCTGAGTGATCAGTTCCACTATGGATCATGCCAAACTATTGAATTACTGTGCTAAACTTTCCAAACCAGGCTCGAGGAGACTGTTTTAGACCATAGAGTAATCTGCGCAATCGACATACAAGGCTTCTAGACTCCTCATGAGCAACAAAATCAGGTGGTTGCTCCATATAGATTTCTTCCTCAAGATCACCGTACAGAAAAGCATTCTTAATGTCCAACTGATAAAGAGGCCAATGACGAACAACAACAATAGATAAGAAAAGACGAACAAATGCTATTTTAGCCACGGGAGAGAAAGTGTCACTATAATCAAGCCCAAATATTTGTGTATCCTTTGGTAACAAGGCGAGCCTTAAGCCGCTCAACCTGACCGTCTGGACCAACTTTGACTATATAAACCCAACGACAACCAACAGTGGATTTACCTGCAGGCAGGGAAACAAGCTCCCAAGTACCACTCGTATGCAAAGTAAACATCTCATTTATCATTACCCGCAGGCAGGGAAACAAGCTCCCAAGTACCACTCGTATGCAAAGTAGATATCTCATTTATCATAACCTGCTTCCACCCTGAATGCTTCCACTCTGAATGAGAAAGTACTTCTCCTATAGTCTTAGGGATGGAAGCAGAGAACAAAGATGATACAAAAGCATAATGGGGTGATGATAGACTATGAAAACTTAAGAAAGTATAATGTGGATTAGCATTACGAGTGGAACACATACTTTTTTGAAGTGCAACTGATTGGCTAGGAGGAAGCAAGTCCACAGTAGGAGCAGTGTCCGACGCACGACTTGAATCGTTTGGGACTAATGTTGGACGCGGACGACGATGATAACTCAGAAGTAGTGGCACTACAGCTGGAGATGTAGAAGTAAGTGGTGGCGCTGCAGCTGGAGATGTAGAAGTAATTATCGATTCCTCAAAGATTGGTACAGGTAAATCTGGAGATACGGGCAAGACCTCAGAAATATCAGGATGATCAGAAGATGTATAGTAAGGTTGAGATTAAAAAAGGTGACATCGGCGGATAAGGTAGCGACGAAGATCAAGTGAATAACAACGATACCTTTTTTGAACTCGAGAGTAACCAAGAAACACACACTTCAGAGCACGAGGGGCTAATTTATCTTTTCCATGGCTAAGTTATGAACAAAACATGTGCTTCGAAGACACGAGAGGGGATAGAGTAGAGAGGTGACTGTGGAAACAATATGGAATGGGGAACCTGATTGTGAATGGAAGATGGTGGCATTCTATTAATTTGATAGCAAGATGCAAAGACTGCATCGCCCCAAAAATGCAGCAGTACATTGAATTCAATGAGAAGAGTGCGAGCAATCTCAAGAAGGCGCCTATTCTTCCTTTCTGCTATACCGTTCTGCTGAGGGGTGTACGGACAAGATGTCTGGTGAATAATTTCTTGATGGGACATAAACTCCCGAAACTGAGAGAATAAGTATTCTAAGGCATTATCACTACGAAAAGTACGAATAGAAACACCAAATTGGGTTTGTCTTTCAGCACAAATTTTTGAATGTAGAAAATATCTCAGAACGATCTTTCATTAAGAAAACCCAAGTACATCTTGAAAAGTCATCAATAAAACTAATAAAATAACGAAAACCTAAGGATGAACCGACTCTACTAGGACCCCAAACATCAGAATGAACTAATGAGAAAATAAGACTCTGAACGACTCTCAATACTGCATGGAAAGGTAGCATAGGTGTGTTTCCCAAGTTGACATGACTCACAATCTAATGTGGATAAACTAGACAAACTAGGCACCATCTTTTGTAGCTTGGATAGACTCGGATGTCCCACACGTTTGTGAATTAGGTCTGGAGGATCTGTAATGGAGCATGTTGTGAAGGAATTTGAAGAGGTAAGATGGTAAAAGGCCTTGTGATTCATGTCTTATGCCAATCATCTGTCCCATACTGCGGTCCTGCATTAGAAAAGCATCATAAAAAAAGATTATGCTACAATGAAAGGCACGTGTGAAACGACTAACAGATGTAAGATTGAAATGACAACTAGGGACATAAAGAACAGAATCTAGAGTGAAGGAAGATAGGGGTTTGGCCTGTCCAACTCTTTTTGGTTTTTTTCGGATCCCATTGGCTAAAGTAATAGCAGGAAAAGATTGCGAATAAACAATATCAGACAAAAGTGATTCGTTACCAAAAATATGATCAGAAGCACCCGAGTCCACAACCCATGATCCAAGAGTACTAGACTGTGAAACACAAGCAAAAGGATTACCAGAAGCATCAGGTTGGGCAATCGAGGCTACTTGTGGAGATGTTTGCTTACTTGCTCGATACTGAAGGAACTCATCATATTCTGTTTGGGCAATATGAGCATTATTGGATGGTCGAATAGGCTGTGGAGATATCTGCTTACTTGCTTGATTCCGAAGGAACTTATTATATTCCTTTACAACAATAGGATCATAACTGGGTGGTGGACCATGCAAACTATGACATATATCCCGAGTGTGCCCAACTTTATGACAATAACTACACTTCGATCGAGATTTTCTAGAACGACCTCCTCGTCTCCGATTTTCCATAGGCTGATATGTTCGTTTTTCTATGATTTGAGATGCAAGAATAAATGAGTCAACAGTGGGAGATGAAATTACTCTGTGACTGGGAGGCGTGGCAAGACGAAGCAGACGAGAGAATAACTCATCAATTGTAGGAACCGTAGGACTAGCTAAAATCTGATCACGTACAACATCATGGTCAGTAGAAAGTCCAGCAAGTTTAAGAACTAAAAACATCTGTCTGTGCTCTTGCTGTTTTTCCACATCCGCAGTGACGGGCATCAATGTATCAAATTATTCCATGACTGCTTGTACTTGTCCCAAATAAGTAGACATATCGGATTCTTATTTCTTCAAGTTGGTCATTCGAGATATCACATCATAAAAACGAGATATGCCATTAGTGTACAAAACACGAGCCTTTTCCCAAACTAAATAACACATCTGGAATGGACGAAACAAGGGCATCAACTTAGAATTAATAGATCGCCATAAGAGACTATATAATTGAGCGTTAACTTTCTCCCATTGTTCTTTAGCTTTCGCATCTTTCGCGCTAGATTTTGCCTTTTCATCTACCACACTAGCCTTGTTCTTTAAGTGATTTTGGACACCTTGACCTTTGCACCACAACTCAACTGAGGAAGCCTAGGCTAAATTATTTGAACTTTCCATTAAAAGTTCGAAAGTGATCATAGAACTTGAACTTCCAATTCTCGTATTTTTGGAGGCAAAAATATCATGCCCAAAAGACATCTTGAGAATTTGACTTTAAAACCCCAAGAAACAGTTACTGAATGTCTGAAAACAGTTACCAAAAACATGAAGTCGCCGAAATTTAGGTTTCGGTGATCGGAATCTCAAAATACTTGGCGGAATCTGGAAAAGAGTAAGTGGTCGGAATCGGAATAGATCGGCGACCCCAACAGAAAAAAAGAGCAACTCAAAAATTCGATCGGAGATGGGTTCACGCACCGGCGTGTGACGCAGATCTCGCCGGAATTACAGGATTCCGACCGGCGCGTGGCAGGCGACCCTAACAGAAAAAAGAGCAACTCAAAAATTCGACCGGAGATGGGCTCACACGTCGGCGCGTGACGCAGATCTCACCGGAATTACAGGATTCCGGCCGGCGCGTGGGGGCGCGTGGTAGGTACTTTTCCGGCGGTTTTGGTCGGGTTTTTGTCGCCTGATCTTTTCGATCCTCTTGGTGGTGTTGTATTTTTCACACAACCCACAAAATAAAATATCGGCAGTTTTGGTCGGGTTTTTGTCGCCTGATCTTTTCGATCCTCTTGGTGGTGTTGTATTTTTCACACAACCCACAAAATAAAATATGACACAAATCAGTCACCGGAATTGACGCACGGTGACTTAATTATGTTTTCTGATGTTTCTCACCAACTCTCTGATACCATGTGAGAACTAATGGAGAAAAAATATTATTGAAAATTGTGTGTTTACATAATTACATCCAGTCCCTATTTATAGACACAACATTATAATTTTTTTTCAAGTAGGATTTTATATACAATTCCTATTCCTACTTATATTCTAACAAGCAACATTGAACAATCTGCCCTCTAAAGATTGACTTCGTATCATGTCCCAGTAGCTCTCCTTTGTGGTCACTGGGAACAGGCTAAGTCACATTCTAAATTTTAAAATTGGTGGTTAAACTCCGAAGGCTTTGTTGATAGAATCAGAAATGATGGTCTTTTGCTTTTTCTGGAAGGCTAGATTACATTCTGGCCTGTAAGGGGCAAGCTCAAAGGGTGGAGCAGAACTGAGCAGGGGAACTTGAGGTGCCAAAAGTCTAAATTGCTAAGTCAACTGGCTGATTTGGATTCATCGTTAGAAGAGAGAGTATTGATAGAGGAGGATATTGTAACTAAAGCTACTACATTCATGGAATGTGTAGAATGTCTTAAGAACGAAGAGATGGCCCGGAGACAGAGATCAACGGCCTTTTGGATTAAAGAGGGGTACCGAAACACTAAGTTTTTGGTGGAGCAGTGGGTACCTTGCCTATCTTGGCATGCCTTTGGGAGCAAAATCAAGATCCAAAGAGATTTGGAGCCCAATTATGGACAATGTGAAAAGAAACTGTCCTGATGGAGATCACAATGTTTGTCATTGGGAGGCTAATGTACCTTAATAAATTTTGTCTTAGATGCTCTACGAACATATATGATATCCCTCTTTCATAAACCTCATGTTAGCAAAGGATGGACAAAATGGGGAGATCTTTTCTTTGGAAAGGTAATAAGGAGAACAGAAGTTTCCATTTAGTCAAATGGAAAAATCTTATTTCTACTACTTTAAAAGAGTGAGTTAAACAATGGTATCAACATGTGTGTTAAATGTCGAAAAGTTCATATAAAAGGGTAGTTCTGAGCTTTCAATCATTTTGCTATATTAGCTTGCTTAGGAAAGTTATACTCAATGCTTTGTTATTTTGACCTTGCAGCTCCCAAAAAGTTTACCCTTCCATTATGTACAAGATACGGGGTCTACTTGCCAACCATTTTATGCTTCTTCTCCTCTTTGCATTTTTCAGAATATCTATTCAGATTTCACTTATATATTGTTCCCAACTCTTTGGATACTTCAATTTTTTATAGAAAATATGTTTTCTGAAATAATCTTTTTTTAAAACATAATAGAAGGGCATAGTCATTTTCTCTTTTAAAACAGTTTTTATTTAATGCACGGTGATTTAAAATATGTAACGTTTTTGTTTTGTGGTTAGGAGAGGAGTATTCATGTAATAAAACTAACACGAATAGTATGTATAATAATGGTTTTTATAAAATTTAGCATACCAGGTCAAGCCTATAATATTTGGCTATCATTTACAATCCCACATAAGTAAAATGTGTGTAAGTTATGAGTTATTTTTCATACTATGTTATGCAAAATAAAAATTGATATAACTAATGCATGAAGAATGAAATCCTGCATAATTTCTGCATAATTAATTGTTGTATTATTCAAACTGCAATCAACAACCAAAATGATCTCCAACTATTTTAGTACAAAAATTTAGTCAATTTTCATGATTACTTATACTGATCCCATTGCATTGAGGCTTTCATATCTATGCATTAGATTAGAAGTATCAAATTAAAATTTTTAAAAGAGGAGCAAGAAAATTACTCTGAAATCAAATACTTCCTTCGTTCATTTTTATTTGTCCACTACTTTAAAAAGAAATTTTCACTTTTATTTGTCACTTTTAACGTATCAAGAAAAGACAATCGTTTTTTAATAAAAGTTTAACTCTTAGTATTAATGATTTATTTTTCAAAAATTTAAAACTAAACATTAATTAATATGGACATTATGATAAAATTAACATATCAGTCATTGTTTTTAAAAGGCCCCTAAAATATGTAAAATGAACAAATAGAGGGAGCAATTAGCAAAGAAAAATTAAATTAAATATACGAACTAATCTTGCACTTAGAAAATGATAAAATTTTCAATAGAAAACACTTGCTAGTCTTCTAATTCTTGCTAGTTAGAATTAGAAGTCAAGGTTGGCTAGGTATCAACAATCTTAAGAACCAAAGTAAAGCTCTTAATCTGAAATGGCTGTGGAGACTTTCTCCTGAGCTCCAAACTTTGTGCAGTAGTATTATCAAAACCAAATATGGGGAGCTGGACAATTGGGTTTCTAAAGAAGTTACTACTACATATGGTGCAAGTCTACAGAGAACTATTAGGTTCTACTGGCCTATCCTTAAAAGTCATTCTACTGTCAACTGTCAAGGTTCACACTGGCAACAAGATTGTTTTGGACAGATAAGTGGATGGGTTCTGCCAGCTTACAAGATTTATTCCGTGATTTATTTGCTCTGTCCCGACATCAACACAAGACTGTAGCTGAGATGTGGACTCATCAAAGATGGGATTTGGTCCTCGGAAAACTTTTGAATGATTGGGAGATTCCAAGGCTGATTGAATTGTACAAATATCTGGAATCTTTTCAAGAACCAGAAAGTGAAGTGGACCGCTTATGGTGAATGGACATAGCAAAGGTACTTACAAGGTGATAAAAGATTTTAAATCAAGCCGAGCCACAGATCCCTGCCTGGCCATGGAAGCACATTTGAATAGTTAAAGTGCCTCAAAAAGTGGCCTATTTCACTTGGCTTTTAGTTAATGAGGCTTTCCTAACCCCTGACAATCTATCAAAGAGGGGAATATCTCTATGTTCAAGATGTTATTTATTTGGAAGTGATGCTGAGACAGTCGTCTTTTTCTGTGCTGCATAGTCACTGGCCAACTGTGTATTTTATCAATCTCAAAGGCATCTCATGGACAATGTCTAATAAGATTGTTGACACTTTCTTTAGCTGGGAGGAAGCTGGAATTGGTGCAAGTAACCGAGATAGATGAAGGATTATCGACATATGTATTTGGTGAAACATCCGGACAGAGAAATGCCAGATGTTTGAAGATAAGAGTAGCAATGTACAGAAGATCAAGCTTAACTGTATATTGTTATTATGTTTTTGGTGTACAAAGGCTTACTCTGAAGATACTGAAAACATCCTAGATGTTTTGGAATCTGTTCTGGGTTGCCATCTCAGTTTAGTATTTTATTTTCTCTTCTTTCTTTTTGTAAATATGATTTTTCAGCACCTAGGGAGTACTGACTTTAATGCAAATTCTTACCATTTTTTTTTTAAAAATTACTGATTGCATTCTGATTTACTGAAAGATAATAAACCAGCCATTTCAAATGTATAATATTTCATTAAAGTTAAGGGTTCTATACTTGTTACTCTTTATATGAGTTCTTCAAATGACTAGGAAAGAGATACCCAATATTCTGAAAGTAGCCAGCATGAATTAACTCCTGATGTGATTCCTTAGTGCTATATCATAAGCCATAAGGGGTAACGTCAGCTATGCTACTCTTCTTTTTCAAGTATTGATGCTTAATAATTAGTTTTACGTCTTGCTTGATTATAACACAATTCTCCTTAGACCATGTCAGGAAAATCTATGAGAAATTTCCTCGACCTTCTGTGCCACAAAATTTGGACCTCACAGATGACGATGATATGCAAAAGCTTTCAGAAGCCATTGCAGCAGCCAAAACCCGAGTAGAATGCTGTTCTTCTTTTTTAAAAGCTTCCATCAAGTTAGATACTCTCTCTCTCATTCTTTCACATGTTCTCCATGTTCTTTCATTTTTAAATTCTTAAAGACATATCATTTTAGTTGCTTGAATTGTGTATTTATTGAACATTTTATATTATACACCCATGATTTGCTAGCGAGTGTGCTTTTAATTCTAAAGGGAATTGGCTTTTAGTTCATGTGTACCATACTTAGTAGGCATTTGGCCATGAAAATTAGAACTTTTTAGAGTTGGAGTTGGAGTTGTGTTTGGACATGAAAATAAATTGGAGTTTTTTTTTTGACTTTTTGTGAGAGAAGTTGAAGTGAAAAGAAGTGAAAACAATTCACTTTCACTTTTCCAAATGCAATTCCAAAGTGTATTTGGAATTCGTATGGCCAAACACTACTATTTTCACTGAAGTGAAATAATTTTCCGGAAAATAGTGAAACTTTCTCATGGCCAAACAGGCTCTTACTGGATAACTGATAGAAGAAGAAATCAGAAACTCAGCAAAATGTACTTTAGATCTCCAGAAGCAGCAGTTAACATTTTATACAATTGGTTGCGTAATCTTCATTTATACGCTTCTATACCTTTCTTCAAAACTTAATCAGTGCAACCTATTTGGGTAGACCATTATTTGAGCAAAAGAAAAGCCCCACCGTTAAGTCTCTTCAAAACTTATTCAGTCTTTTTTTTTTAAATGGAAATCAGAGAAGTATCAATGTGTTCCCTAGACTCCTTCACTTTTGGAGTCCCTTTCGACACTGGACTTCCATTCTGCAGTCATCTCCGGAGGATCCACAACACCGTGCGATCTTCCTGCAAGACATATTCAAGTACTGTTTTCACCTCTTTGTTACGGTGTTGGACCAATGAAGATTACCTCATCTTGCAATCTTTTCTGGTAGCAATTTCTGTCAAGGGTTAGTATAAGCCGCGCCGTGTCTCTTAATAGAGCTTATACACGATTATGAGTTCACAGGGTAGATCTTTTTCCTCAAATATGAATTTGGAAGCTTTAGAAATTCTCTTTCTGCGTCACCTATTACGATCAAGCTCGCAAACTGCAAGTTGTCGAAAGTGATTGTGCCTGACAAATGAAAAGAAGGTACCAGCAACACTACTGAAGGTGGCGGCCTAATGAGAACAAACTGCTCTGCAAGACAAAAAGGTGGACACCTTGGGGAAATACAAAATGCACTCTTTGCAAGCAACACGTGCATCAAGATGCTAAGTGTTATCATACCTGTGCTCATAGTAAAGGAGTATGTGCACTGTGTGGGCAAGTTCTTGTCACCAACTTAAACAAACAAAGCAATGTTTGATGAGGACATGATTGACAATCTAACTTCTTGTTTACCTCAGTATCTTATAGAGAATAGTTCTTACTTTGTGAATGTAATCAGATGCGATGCGAGGCAGTTAATTCTATATTCATGATTCTGTAAAATACTTAAAGAGCTGCACCTAATGAGGTGCCGTAGATTGGTGGTCTTTTGAAACATTTTTTAAAAAGTTCACAAGGAAAATTATCTTGGTTGATTTGTAAGAGGCAAAATCTTGTCCTCCTCTTTCAATGTTCTATAACCTCATTTATTTATTAATATCTTTTGTTGAGAAAATGCTCTTCTTTTATAGGTGGTCAGCAGAATTTGGTGCACATAGGTATGGATCTCCAGAGCTGCATGAGATGCTGGCAGATTATATGTATTCTCAATCTCCCGAAGTGGTATGTTCTCTGTGAAGCTTGATGCTCTTTTGTGCTTGTTACAAGAAATATGAAATGCCTGTTACGTTACTTAAGTGGTTATTTCTTCATTTCTAGAAAGAAAGATTAGTTTCTAACACGACTAAGACAATTCATAAAGTAAAAGCTGTTAATAAAACAAATGAATATCCTGTTTCAGAGAATCCTGCTGTTGCTAATGAAAGCCTTTTTCACTTTGGTCATACTAACATACCATATGGAACTACAACTTGAAAGAGGCTAAATAATATGATCATATTTATCAGTTAGTCTATGTTTGCATTTACTTGATCTGCTTGTAGCAGCTGTTATATATTTGCATATCATGACTGTAGCGTCTTTACCAGCTGTGGTCTTAATGTTTCCTTACAATGCTTTGATATCTGAAATTGGATGAAGGTAGTGGCTTCTAGTAGAATTAACAAAATTGGATTTCAAGGACAATCATTGGGAATGAAGTAGACCTCCTTACATTCTTCTTGCTTTGCAGGACATGGTTAAAGTATCTTTTCATTTTGTTCGAGGAAGGAATCTCAAGAAATTTGCGTCGACTATCATAAATTTCATGGGCAAGGTAAGCACTGATTCATGTGATTCTTTTGCTATCTAGGTATCATGAGCAAATATTACCAGGTACAAAAACTGGATCACCAATTCCCTGTGCAAAGACAGCTTTCTTCCATTTTAGGGTTTTATTTTGCCACAAAACAATCTCATGAATGTTTTTTTGTGGCTATTGACTTAATGACGTTCTATTATAGATTTGAAATATAATATAATTCATAACATTTAACCTGCAGTGCTATCCAGGAGAGGATGATTTGGCTATTGCCCGGGCAATTTTGATGTAAGCAGAGTTATAATATGAATAAGTGCCTTACATTCAATTACTGTTCTACCCAGTTTATCCTGTTTGTTCTGGTCCATATTAAGAACATCGTATTTCAATAAATTATCTTACACTTAACGGTTACTCCGAGGTCGGTAAATATTTGCAATTTTCTGAGCATCTGCACTATTGTAGCTCTGCATATTATTGCCCCTTTATTTGTAATATTCTGGCAATATACTTGCATGTCTCCCAGAGAACCCTCAATTATCTGATCAAAGATTTGAATTCGGTCTTTGTGCATATTTATCAACCATATTACTGACTTTCGGTTTGTTCTGGTATATGGAACAGAAATGGGCTACCAGAATGCTAACAATGTGGAACATTGTGGCGATGCATCTTAGAAAATACACTTGGACACAAATTTATCAAAATTGAAACATTCTTCTTATGCATATACCTATCAAATTTTTATGAGAATCGTGTCCCTTGCTAAGATGATTGGGTGGAGTTTGTAGGGAATCATGATCTTCTATAGATTCCTCATCTTTTGGTTTAACCCTTATATATGGCCAACTTTTTGGCCTTGTTAATGAATGAAATACGTTTACCTGATCAAAAAGATTTTCTTTTTTGATGAGTGTAAAACGCACTGTTGAGAGCCATAAACTAGAATTATGTTTCTCTAGCTGTTTAATTTTTTATTTGTCTGATGTTTCAACCAAGAGTCTTTTTTATGCTTTTTTAGTTTTTAGCTTGTAGTTTGAGCTTATGGTTTCATTTTGTCATTCTGCTTTGGTAGGTACTTGTCTCTAGGAAACCTAAGGGATGCTAACAAGCTCATGGATGAGGTGGAAAAGGAAATGCAGTCGAAGAATCTTGACTTTCCTCTGTCAGAATTAATGCAGTTTGTCAACTACCTTTTGCTGACGTAAGTCTCAGTATATTTTTTGAATATATGCTGTTGTTGTATATGCTGTTGCTGAACCCTCTCTCTCATTTTTTTTCTCACTCTTACATTATTAAGCTGTCTATTTTTCAAGAATTTCACAAATATCCCTCTTGTACCCCTCTCTGTCTCAGATTGTGCAAAATTGGTGCCTTCTGCACCGTCATTGAGGCCTTGTGATCATCCTCATGTCTTTTACTACATTTAGGTCGAATGAATTGACTATTGCAAACTCAATTTGTAATTCAGGTTGCAGAGAGATGCTTTACCTCTCTTCAATATGTTGAGACAGAGCTACAAGTCTAGTACGGAAAGAGATCCTCTATTTAATGAGGTAAGCTCTTTTAAATGCGAGTAATGTGCCTTCTTTCAATCTTTATGATGAATGATTCTCTTTGTAGATTTTCATTAGCTGTTTAATGACTCTGTTCTCCATCCGGTTTGATGGTTTTCCTCCTAATTTCACATTATTTAGTGTTTTGTGGTTTAGTTGCTAGATGAAGTTGCAAAGAAGTTCTATGGTGTACAGCGTAAAAATCCTCTTCAAGGCATGTTTGGAGATATCTTCAAGGTAATATAATTTTGTCAAGGTTTAGCTATTTTAGAAGGTTACTGACAGAAGCAAAGGGTTAGTCTTTTAATTACACCTTATTCTCGTGTTCTTTTAATTATGGAACATTACCCATGCTCTGGGGGCGCTTGCAAATTATAAAAACAAATATGAATAACCTCCCAGAAGTAGAAAATGAAACAACTCTTTTATTCAGTAATAAGAATCATATTGTAGTGCAAGGGCAGCCCGGTGCACTAAAGCTACCGCTATGCGCGGTGTCTGGGGAAGGGCCCCACCATGAGGGTGTATCGTACGCAGCCTTACCTTGCATACATCAAAATATATCTTCACATCAGAAATACTTATCATTTGATGAATCAGCTCCCCTTTTAATGAGTAGCTTTCTCTTTTGTCTATCTTGTATCTTTGGTATAAGCAAGAGATCCAGGCTTGACTTGATGATTGACTGGACTTTTGGTGGCTGAAGTGCGTTTTATGTATGTATGTATGTATGTGTGTGTGTGTGTGTGTGTGTGTGTGTGCATGACCTGTCTAACCACTTGGTAGACGACCAACTGAGTTTCATTCTCACATATTGAATTAGGCTTCGTTTTTTGCTGTCTAAAATCTAAAATCTAAAATCCAAGTAATTAGTGAAGAAACAGAGCATTATTAACCACCAATCTAGTTTGGCCTATTTGTTATTGGGTTATCACATTACTTGAGTTCTTATCTTTCGAGCTGATGCTCACTCAAACAAGCCTTATTTAGTTTTTGTAGGTTAAAATGTGTACTTGCCACTAGTTAGGTAGAAAAACAAATTGTCTTACCACATTCCATAAATTCAAGGTAGTTATTCCGTGAGAACATAAAAGGTTCCCCTAATCAAACCTAGCATCTTCTTTGCTTTTAACCAGTTCTGATGTTTGTTTTCAAAGTTCTCTCTCTTTTAGTTTTTGCTTATAAACTTTTGGTTTTGCAGATGATGGGAGGCGAATAGGATGGGAAAGAAATTCTTTGAACATGATCTTACATCTAAATAGTGTGTCCTGATAAGAGTAATTGGTTCATACCAACACCAATCTAAGTAGTCCATGAAAGATCCCATGCTGTTAAATAGATGTGCTTGCCAAAATTATTCATGTTTGGTTTGGTTTGATTTGCTTTTATGAACATATGTTGCAGTATGGGGTCATGAATTCTGATTGATTGCTGAAGGGATCCCCTTGCAAATATTTCTATTATGAAATCCAAATATCCTTTTCCTTTTGCCCATGTATGTTCTCTTACTTTTCGACAATGGATTAAACCTCTGATTTTAGTTGTATTATTAATCTTTGATGTGTTTTGAGATTGAAGTTTCTGTAAACGCAGAGTAAGTGCCTAGTTGGATGGTGCCACGCAGGTAACGAAGAACACGTTTCACAGTTTTCCAATGGAGATCTGATGGTGCTTGCATAAATTGAGACAACTTATTTACTGCGTATGCAATGTCCGGTCTAGTGAAAGCTAGGTATTGAAGCCTGCCTAAGACCCGACGATAGCGTGTTGAGTACCATCAGATAGCGTGGTTAGCTCAGATGCACTCATTGGCGTGTGGACACTTTTATAGTCAGTCATTAATTCATCATTCATGATCTCATTCACATAGTTTGCTTGGGTGAGAATTAAATCGTCAGAGCTACGTATCACTTCAACACCAAGAAAATAGTGAAGATTACCCAAATCTTTAACAGAAAACTTAGAACTTAGAAGCAAGGGAAGCAATAACCTGATCAACCTGGAAAGTGTTGCTCCCTGTAACAATGATGTCATTCACATAGACAAGGATAAAGAACTTAGAAGCAAGGGAAGCAATAACCTGATCAACCTGGAAAGTGTTGCTCCCTGTAACAATGATGTCATTCACATAGACAAGGATAAACATTGTGTCACCTAGACCCTGCCTCTGCCTGACAAGTAGGGAGGCATCCGATTGTCTTAATAAATCCTATGGAGGAAAGATAACCCGTGAGGGCATTGTACCATGCCCGAGGGGCTTGTTTCAAACCATAGATTTCCTTGTGTAACCGACATATGTGAGTGGGTTTGTCATCATTAGTGAAACTCGGAGGTTGTGCCATGTACACCTCCTCGTCCAGGTTGCCCTGGAGAAATGCATTATTGACATCAAGCTGGCGGAGAGTCCAGTTATGGCGAAGTGCCACAGAAAGGATTATTGTGATCGTGGTAGACTTGACGACTGGGTTGAAAGTCGTGTGGAAGTCAATGCCCGGCCTTTGAGTGAAGCCTTTCGCAACCAGTCGTGCTTTATATCTATCAATAAACCCATTTGCTTTCCTTTTTATCCTGAAAAACCACTTGCAGGAAATAATATTTTTAGTTGGGTCAGGAGGAACAAGTTCCCAAGTCTGGTTTTTAATTAAAGCATCAAGTTCCTGTTTCATCGCTTCACGCCACTCGGGATGTTTTTGTGCTTGTTTGACAGTGGTGGGTGTGGTGGTGGGGTTCAATTTAGCCAAGTAATCAAAAATTTGTTTGGGTTTGGTGATATTGTTTTGGGAGCGAGTGACAACATGGGTAGGAGGAGAGGGACATTTAAGAGATGAGGGAGCGAGTTCCAACTTAGGGATAGGACGGACTGGCTGATAAACCATGGGTGTAGATGGAATTGTGTTCCTGCGATGATAAACAAGGAGAGGACGCGAGCTGTAATTTGTGTTTGTGGGTATATGCGTTGGTATATTTGTAGGGAGGGCTGGTGGTGTGAGCTGTTGGGTAGTAGGGTGAGAGGATTCTGGGAGGCTTGGAATTGTAGAAGATGAGGGTGATAGAAATTTACCTGGGAAAGGAGAAACTGCATCCACCGTTGGTTCACTGTCGGAGTTGGATTGTGAGCGTGAGTTGGCCTGTAACTCTGCTGGAGAAGGAGAAGATACTGAGCGAGGCTCTACATGTGTTTGGGCATCTATTTCTAATGGAATTGGAAGCTTCGTAGTTATGGTAAGTTTGGGTGTGGGATCAGAAGAATTTGAAATCGTGATATTATCCCATTTTAGGTGAGGTGATTTGATGGCAATATTGGAGAACATGGTTTTGAAAGGAAAAACATTCTCAATAAATTGCACATCGCGAGATAAATATACCTTTGCGGAAATTGGGTCAAAACACTGGTGACAGTGATGAGATAAGGAAAATCCGAGATAGACACGAGGTGGATTTTGGTTCAAGTTTATTTTTGGAGTATGATTTAAGCCATGGATAGCATAAACAACCGAAAATTCGTAGGGAGCTATAATCAGGCAATTTTCCAAGTAGATGCTGGAATGGGGATTGGTTATCTAGTTGAGAGGTGGGCAAACGGTTAATGAGGTAGACCGTGTGATGACACTCGAAAGACCAAAATTGGGGAGGAAGAGACGCCTCATGTAAGAGCGTTCTTGCAGTTTCGATAATATGGCGATGTCGTCGTTCTGCAAGCGCAACTCGTTGAGGCGTATATGGTGGAGTAGAGAGGTGCTCAATTCCGTGAAGTGAGAGATAAGGGTCAAGACTTTTATATTCTCCTCCACCATCAGTGTACAGTGATAAAATTTTGGTGTCAAAATGCTTTTCCATCATAAGATGGATTTTTTGGAAAATCTCTTTGACCTCACTTTTATTTTTTAATGTATAGAGCCAAGTATATTTCGTATATTGATCAACAAAAATATAATAATACAATTTCTTGTCAAGAGATAAGACTGGTGATGGCCCCCATACACTAAAGATTATTTGAAGCGGTTTAGAGCTACACAATGATAATTGAGTAAAAGGATGTCGATGAGCTTTATTAGATAAGCAAGAATTACAATAAAAAGGTTTGTCTCGCTCATGAAACGGTAGCGAGAATTTATTTAAAATAAACCTAAGAACTCTAAAGTGGGGCTGACCCAAACGTTAATGCCAAGTAGTTAGAGGAGTAGATGTGGCGGTCATGTGAGCTTGGGGATGTGAAATAGGCCACTTATACAGTTCATTGTTGGTTCGATCGTGCACCAGCGGTTTCCACGTTTTCAGATCCTTCACAACAAAGTCAAAGGGAAAAAATTCAATGGACTTTGAATTGTCTTGACAAAATTTTGAAACAGAGAGAAGTTTGCGTTTAATAGATGGGGCACAAAGAGTGTGAGATAGCTTAAAAACATTATTTGATGCATTTAATTAAATAGAACCAGTGTGAGAGATGGGAATTTTGTTACCGTCACCCATGGAGACATCCTCGTTATAGTGGTATGGTTGTAGGTTGTGTGGCTCCGTGGTGATGTGATGGGTGGCTCCGGAGTCGACTATCCAAGGGTTAGTGGCAACAGTAAATCCAGTAGCATAGTTGGCTTTGGCCTCAAAGTGATTATGAGATTTCGAACGACAAACATTGGCGGTGTGGCCAATCCTATTGCATAGTTGACATCGAGTAACAGTCTTTCGATTGGAGTTGGACTGCCACTTTGGATTGGAGTTGGACTGCTACTGTGATGTAGTGTTCGGACGTGAATTTTGGTGCCACTGTTGAGAATTATTATTCTGCCTAGGATTGTTACAGTTATTGGATTTGGTGGGAGTCGCGACTGCGACACTTATGGGACTAGAAAGTTTCTTAACATCCTCGTGACGAAGGAAGAGTTCATGGTCAAGTAGCTTTTCAAACAATTCTTCATATGAGACAGCCGTATCACGTGCATGAATGGCAGCAGAGATTTCACGAAATTCAGGACCTAGCCCGCTGAGTATTTTGACAATGAGTTCAGGATTTGACACAGGAGAACCAGCAGTGGCTAACTCATTCGAAAGGGACCGAATAGTGTGAAGATATTTAGTGATGGAGCGAGATTCCTTAGTGACGCGAGCAAGTTGATCACGCAGGCTGAAGACACGCGTTTGTGATCTGTTTGCATAAGTAGTGTGCAGAGCGTCCCAAGCCGATTTGGATGAGTTGGCTGCAGCAACAATCGGAGCAATGGTGGGTTCAACAGATGCCATGTGGGCATTTTGGATGAGTTGGTCGTGACAGAACCAAGTTAAAAAAGCAGGATTGGGAGATACGTTGTTGCCAACGGTCAGGGTGCGAGTAGGGGCAGGAGTGGTCCCATCGAGATGGCCAAATAGATTATAACCATACATAAGCATGGAGAATTGAGCTTTCCAGGTGGCAAAGTTGTGGTCACCGCTGAGTTTGATGGGTAATTGGGACGCAGGGTTGAATTGAATAATAATGTTAGCACCTGTTGTGTTATCAGCATTAACAACTCTGGGATTGTTGGGGCCATTGTTACTGATTTGTGTGAGGAAGAGAAAAAAAATAGGATCGTTCTCGTTAGAGAGTATAGAGCTTTGATACCATGTAAATGCAGAGTAAGTGCTGATAGAAGAAGATGTTTTATTAATGAAGCATAAAGCGTATTAAATAGAGTTACAGATAAACTAAGATGAGTTCTAAACTAACTAAACTAGACTAGTCCTAAATAAACAGAAATACTGATTAATATTACACGTGATGTTTCAAAAGTTTCTACACGGATTGCCCATATTTCATTTTGGTGTGTTTTGAGATTTGAAGTTTCTACACGGATTGCCCATATTTTCATGATGGTTTTTAATTTTCACACTCAAATATGATCTTTAAGTTTTGCTCTTGCTACTCTTTTAATGAAAATTTTTGGATCAAAGCACCATATTTATGATCTAATTTTGTTCGCCAAAACTTCTGTAGGAATTAAACTGTGCGACATAAATTGTGTAGTATTTCTATGACTTAGTTTTGCTAGCACAAATATAGAGAAATATAGAGAACTATCGCACAAGTTAGGTAGGAGTTGAGTTGTGTCTTCTACGACCTACTTTGTGGGTATTGGGTTCTGAAATTGAAGTTTTGCTTCCATCAACGTTAAGTTTTGTAGGAACTAGGATATGATTTTCACGGTACGTGGGTTTTGAACTGAGAAGTTTTTTGAGAGTCAAGTGGCATAACTCCTCTTATACTATGATAAGAAAGTATTAATTTTTGCCTAGCGAAAGTGGTCTTATACTATGATAAGAAAGTATAAATTTTTGCCTAGCGAAAGTAGTTTGCAATTGTAGTTTCGAGTGTCTTTGGCCACTTATTTTTTCTTTAAAGTATTGAAGGTTAAAAATTAATAATCCACCAGTAGGGGCGGATTCAGTGGTTCTTTTCCCTGCATGTTTCGAGCATTTGAAAGGAAAAGGAAAAGGGTAAAATTTCTAAATATGTTATTTATTGTACTTTGAGTTAAATTTATCCTCGTCATATTTTGAGGTTAAATTTTCCTCTTTACTTCGGAGAATTGGCTAAATATACCTTCGTCATACTTTGGGTTAAATTTACCCTCGATATCATACTTTAAGGTCAAACTTATCCTCGTTAAGAAAAATTTTCACATGTACCCTTTTTTTAATAGAAAAGCTCAAATCAACATTAAATATTTCATTTAAAAAAAATAGAACATCTAACTCGCCCGATTCGACTTGAACCACAGAAAAAGACAAACAAATATACCCTCTTCAAATTTGTTGATCAAATTTTTTCAATGAGATTAAGCCACTGAATATTTATCAGTGCATAGATCATGAAAAATAGATCTGCATTAGTGCAAACATAAACAAATGTATCCCTCCCTTAGTTCATAGACCTGGATCAATGCAGAACTCATGAAAAATGGCACTTAGTGATCAAATGTAACAAATTATATCCATTGATATTTCTCTGGATGATTGAGTCAAGATGTCTCCGTATGTGTCAATTGTGACATCTCTCAATTTTTATTCTTTATATATAATTTGGATCTACACAAATTTTTCATCATGTCATTTGCTTAGAAAAGTTATCCACTGATTCTAGAATCTATATGCATATCAAAATTTTGAAATTTATACATTGCTGGAACAGGGACAGAGTTTGTAATAGACATTTTCTCTAGTTTCATGCTTCTGTGTTATCCCATTTCATTTTAATTTTTGTTCATTTATAAACAACCTACCCGTGCGGCACATTGAAAGAGAAGTATATTTGTTCATAGAAAAAATTTGACCAAAAAGCTGAGAGAGTTATATTTATTTGTGTATTTTTTGAGAGTCGGATTGAGTGGGTTAGACTAGGGTGTGTTTTATTTTTAAAAAATGAGTTATTTAATGCTGATTAAAATTTTTCTATTAAAAGAAGGTGCATGTGAAAAGTTTCTTAACAATGAGAAAAATTTGACCCCAAAGTATGACATCAAGGGTAAATTTGGCCCCAAAGTATGATGAAGTGTATATTTAGTCAATTTTTCAAAGTAGAAAGGTAAATTTAGCTTCAAAGAATGACAACGAGGATAAATTTGATCACAAAAATTGATAGAAAATATATTTAATCAATTTTTCAAAGTAGAGGGATAAATTTGACCCTTTACCCAAAGAAAAAACTAAGGGGTAGACTTCCTTTTTGAGTGACTTTGTTTTTGTCACTCGTAAAAAATGTTTTATAAAATTAGTCATTTTTCTCATGTGTAGAACAAATATCTATTTATTCTTCTATACATTAAATATTTTTAAATAACTCTTCATGCTCATTTATCTTTTAACTTCTATTTTTTTTTAATTTTTTTTTTCTCGACCTTTACTTTTTTTTTTCTTTCCTTTCCTCCTATCCACTTCATTTTTCTCTTTTTTTTTTTCTTCTTTTTAGTTTTCTCAACTTTTATTTTTTGTTCTGTCCTTTTTTTTTATTTTTTTCAACCTTTATTATTTTCTCCTCTCAACTTTTTCTTAATGTTCTTTGATTTTTATTTTTATTTTTTTAAAAAAAATTATCAACCTTTATTTTTATTTTATTTTTATTTTTCCTTCTTTTTTTTCTTTTTTTCCAACCTTTATACCTTTCCTTTCCTTTTCTTTCTTTTCTTTTCTTTTTTTAGTTCCTTTCAAGTAACAAGGTATGCCCATGAGAAAGAGTTAGCACTACCACATTGTGTCTTGATTTATGAGATGTTTTATAACTCTTGTTCGTAGAGGCAAGAGTTAGTCTAAGGACTTTCAAAGAACAAGTTACGCCCCATGAGAAAGAGTTGACACTACTGCATTGTGTTTTGATTTATAAGATGTTTTATAACTCTTTTCTTAGAGGCAAGACTTAGCCCAAGGACATTCAAACAACAAGTGACGCCCTATGGGCAAGAGTTAATGACACTACCACATTGTGTCTTGATTTATGAGATGCTTTGTATAACTCTTGCTTTAGAGACAAACTTAGCCCAAGAACTTTCAAACAACAAGTTACGCCCTACGAACAAAAGTTCACATTACCATATTGTATCTTGATTTATGAGATGTTCTAATAACTCTTGTTTCTAGAGGCAACACTTAGCCTAAGGACTTTCAAACAACAAGTTATGTCTCATGAGCAAGAGTTGACACTACCAAATTGTGTTTAATGTTCCATAACTCTTGCCTTAGAGGTAAGACTTAGCGCAAGGACTTTCAAACAACAAGTTACGCATCATGGATAAGAGTTCACACTACCACATTTTTTCGTGATTTATGAGATGTTTTACAATACTTTCGTTAGAGGCATGACTTAGCCCAAGGAGTTTCAAACAACAAGCTACGCCCCTGGGCAAGAGTTGACACTATTGCGGTTTCATTTATGAGATGTTCTATACCAAGAACTTTCAAACAATAAATTATGTCTCATAAGAAAGAGTTAACACTACCACCACATTGTATTTTGATTTATGAAATGTTCTATAACTCTTTTCTTAGAGATAAGACTTAGTCCAAGGACTTTCAAATAACAAGTTACACTCTGTGGGCAAAAGTTGACTCTACCACATTGCATCTTGATTTATGAGATGTTCTATAGCTCTTGCATTAGAGGTAAGACTTAGTTCAAGGACTTTCAAACAATAAAACACCCCATGAGCAAAATGTCACGACTTGATTTACGAGTCATGATGGCACTGACTATACCCCACCAGTACGTAAGTCAAACTGTAACCCAGAGTTATAAAGAATGGGTTAACTTGGTGAAAATGCCCATCATAAATGGAAATTTACAATGCAATCATAAAGTAATAAGGCATTCCAAATAGATGTAAGATAGCCAATACAAGATATCGTCCCAAAACTTGGTTGAGCCAGTACAAGAGTATCTAAGTGATAATAATAATACAACTCAAAATATCCAAAAGGTCTGCTACATCTGTCTCAATACAAAAGACTTAATGAAAAGATAAAGAAAAATAGGTGACTCCGACTCCAACAGCACACCTTATCTCTCAAAAGTCAAAACAGCTCGAACAATGGTCAACGATGATATCTAGTACTCGAATCAGCACCAAAAGGTACAGAAGTGTAGTATGAGCATTTGGTGCTCAGTAGGCATCATCGGCTAACTAAGCTAAATCATGATATAAAGATGACAAGATGCAGGATAACATAACTAAGTCAAGGTACATAATCAAACCTGAATTAACTCCATCATCAATGTGCATAAAGAGTACATAAATTGTAATAATAACGATAACATGTTGTAAAGATTCAAGCACATGCAATCATAAGTACAAAATTGGCTCCCATACGCCAATTGGTGCAGAAAAGTAAAGAACTCGTCACAGTCTCCCATACGACTGGAGAGTACACTCAAGATAGTAATATCCAAACATTCATCGTTTACAACTACTCATCATCATCATTTAACCATCTTTTCCACAATTTACCATCATTTGACATTATATCATCACTTAACAACTTATCCTATTTCAACACTTACCAACAATTCCCCAAAGTTTCACCATTTAACAATTAGTCATCTATTATCATCAACATGATCTATTTACTAGTCATCACTAATCAATTAAGCACTTTTTTCAATTAGTCAACATTTGATACTATGCATCTTTTATTAACTAATCATCATAATACAAGTCATTTCATATCATAGAATACATATTTATATATCCGAACTTGAATCGGTAATTTAGTCAATCGTCAGACTCAAATCAATAATTGTATCATAAATGTCATAATCATTTTTCGGACTCGAACGTGGTTTATGTAATCAATATCATCATCATCCTTCGAACTCAAACCAAATATATATAACCAATATCATCATCATCTTTTGAACTTGAACCGAGTATATATAATCAATATCTTAATCATCTTTCGAACTCGAACTAGGAACATCTAGTCAATAACATATTCATCTTTCGAACTCGAATCAAGAATATATAATCAATATCATAATCATCTTTTGGACTCGAACCGAATATATAGATATATATATAATCAATAACATAGTGGTCTTTCAGACTTGAATCGAGAATATATAATCATTATTAGCATGTACACACAAGCAAGCCATAATATGATCCAAAGCATGGTAATTAACATGGGCAAAAAGAAATGGTCTATACCCCAACCTATCATAGCCAACAAGTGCCACCATTCATCAATACTACTTTAAAAGGCATCCTCAAGCGCTTAACGAGCCTATGAAGGTTTTCCAATAGCTAAGCCAATCTTTACTTAGGGTGAGTTAAACAACCCACTTTTAATCCCCAATTCTTGTTTTAAGGCAATTTCTACCCCAAGACTAGGCTAAGGTATCTAAATCCACTTTTAGATGTATAACAAGCCACAACTAGCCCTAAGGTAGAGGTTATTCCCAATTATATCACTAAGTTAAATTGGAAACTAAGGCAACCTCTTCTAATGTGAGAACTAAGGCCAAAATCTCTTCAAACAAGAGCAACTATGTCAAATATGCCTACTTTAAGGCATTCTCATGCTAAACATGAGGAATGAAGGCTAATTCAACAACAAGCTAAGTGTTTCAAGCTTACGGTATCAAAATAGCCAAGAAGGCTCAACTAACCCCAAATATTACATTTCAACAACCAACACCTAAAAACCATCCTAAATCCAACACAATATTATAAATATACTATGAAACAACTCAATCTATCAAGGGTTAAACCTAGCCTACCTCGATGCCGAAGAAAGCTCAATGATTTCACTAAACCTTTACTTTTTCCCTCCGAGAAGCCTCTTCAAGATGCCAAGCTATCAAAATCACATTCTACTCATCAATATGAGAATAACAATACCCATATTTCACCATTGTGCTTCGGGTCCAAAAATTACATCAAAACCCCATGTTGGTCCCACTTACAGAAATCACATTTCCGAGACCAATCCAACATTCATATATGCACCCAAGCTAAAATGGGGCTAAAATCAAGTTCTAAAGCCTTTGGGATTTCGGTTAATAAATCATCAAAAATCCACCAAGAAAGTATGAAATCTTACCTCAAATCAGAAGATAATCGCGAAAATAGATGTTACTCAAGCTCCCAAGTCACCCCCCAAGACTCAATTTTAAGATACCACACCCTTTAGGGTTTTCGATCTCCAGAGATGAGTGAAAAATGAGCAAATTCGCAACATTAGGGTCTATTTATACCCTCTTCCAGGTTCTCAAATGTTGCAATCGCAACATGCAGGTGTGCAATCACACTTTATGGCATTAGGAACAGGTGTTGTGATCACAACAACCCTTAGTGAAATCTCACTATCAACTCTACACATTGAGATGCGATATCCATACAAGGTGGTGCAATCGCGGGCAGCATCAGCTTGCTGATGCACCAGATTTTGCAAGTCCCAAAATAGTCCAGACCGGGGGATTAAGATTCATTCAGAATTCTGCATACACAATGAACTATGTAACCACACTAAATTCAATGTTTCGAATGTGATGGAGAAGTTGGATTTTCCATTTGAGGTCATTTCGACCAAAATATGGGTCCCACGCTGATATTTTCTATTTCTCCAACTTTTAACCAATAGGTCAAAATGAGCTCGGGTGCCTCGAGACCCAAACCAAAGGTCCACCTAGCCTAAAATTGATATTCCAAAGCTGTTGGCAGAGTTGAAATTTGCATATGAGATCATTTTTATTGAAGTTCTCGCCCAATGGTCATTTGGAACCAGCAAAGGCTTCTAAACAGAGAATTGGCTCTAAAAACCAAATAAACTGCTTGACAATCAAAATATCAGATCTAAAAAGTCACAAATGACTTGGGGAAGCTATGGAAAGTCTCTAACGGTGAAAATATAAGGGAATATGGAAAATGACCTGAAGGGTCATTACAATATCAACTACTAAAAGAACTTTCATCCACGAAAGTTAAGGACTAGGATATACCTGAAGTCTCGAACAAGTGAGGGTACTAGGTCCACATATCACTTTAGATCTCCCAAGTCGCCTCCTCCACTGGGTGGTTGATAAGACATCATGTGACAACTTTCTAGTACTTTTTAAGCCTAAATTATCATGTTTTTTCCATTGATTTCCATTGATTTGATATTTATCTAATACTTAATGCTCATTTGTGTAGGAAAAGTTCAAAAGGGAAGATGAGCAAGTCTTTCAAGTAAAAATAAGGTCAAATGTAAAAGTAAAGCGCCATCAGCGTTGCATCCGCTTTCCACCTTTTTTCCACCTACTCTTCATCTGCTTAAACAGATCAAATGTAAGGTGGCGTTTTTGTAATATTAGGCAAATGTGGAATTGGGGCTTAAATAGGGGATTTTATCTCTTTTTCACCATCTTTTATCTTACATATCTCCTATCTATAGTTTAGGGTCTTGTAATTTTCTTGGAGCTTGGTACCTAAATTTGTTCTAATTTGAGCTAAGACTTGATTAAAGGAACTCCAAAGAGTGGATTTGGCATCTTTCATTGAAGATTCATTGGAGCTTAAATTGTGGTTTGCCTTATCTTTATTTTTAAAGAATAACTTTGATGGAAGTTTTGGTTTATTTGTGTTTATTATGTGTATGATTTGCTAAATCTACCTCTTGGGGTTATGTTTGAATAGGGTGCACGTGTGTATGGGTAGTGATATATTTGTGTATATTCTAGTGTTTTGATGATGAGTTCCATTATTGCTTGAATAACTTGGTTGGGATTTTTGGGTGAAAGCCCCAAATACCCAAATGGGTTTGATGGGTGAAAATCCCAAACTCTTGAAATCTCAAACTATCCTTGAAAGTGGGATTTGGGTGAATTTTAGGAACCTACATCATCTTTGAAAGAGGAATGCGGGAACCAAGGTAATAGTAGACAATTAATGGCATAATTGGCTAATTTTTGCTATCTTAGAAATAAGGGTGATTATGAGGTTGACTATACCTTGGGTACCATCCTAGAAATAAGGGTGCTAATTGAAGTTTTGGGTGGTTTTAATTGCCATGCTCGTCAGGTACTTGAAAGGGTCATTGAGTGACATCTTTGAGTTTTTGTTGAAAAACTAACCCCAAAGACTTTAAACCTAGCCTACCATATTATCTATTACAATTTGCACTAAATCATCATGTTCTCATGCATAGGATTCCCCTAGGAAAACATAACCCCAAGATCCGTTTGTAATTGTTTACGCTCTAATTATTCTTAGTCTCGAATTAGCCCCTTAGAAGCCCAAGAATTGTTTATATGTTAAAAGTTATTTCAAAACCCAAAAATCATTTTGTACCATATGTTTGAATCTAGTTAGTAGCTTTAATTTCGAACCTACTCAATCGCCACCCACATTGTTCCCCGTGGATTCGACCCCGACTCTTGGTTGGGTAAACATATTGACAACGACTGCCTTGCACCTAAATTGATGTGTAAGTTGCGCATTATAAAAAATGGCGCCGTTGTCGGAGAACAATTTGGTGTATTGAGTTATTTTGGAATTTTAGTTTACTTGCTTTAATTCAAATTTGTAAATATTTGTTTGTGATTTTCTTTTGCTTCTTGTGTAAGTTAGATTTTTTTGATTTCTTGTTTACTTGTTACTATGGCATCTCGGGACTACTATGATTTTGGTGGTTGGAAATTCTATCTTGATGGTCCATGTACATTGTAATGGACCCCATTTTTGGCAAGATTGTAGATATGCTCCTCGGAGAGAGATGTGTGCACCATCTCGATCTTATAGAGAGTATGGTTGTTCTCTACGTGGTGGTCGAGATGGACATTGTAGTGATTGTCCAAATTCCCCCTACCCCTGTTATGCTAACCCAATTGCTAGTTCTTCTTATGATTTTGATAGGTCTTATGATCAAGAAAAGAAAGAACGAAGCACCTGAAAGAGTGGCATTGAAGCCATGCTTCAACTAATCTTGGATCGTTTGGAATCAACGGGAGATAACATACGTGATATGCATCAAGACATGGGGGAATGTAACGAGGAAATAAAGAAGATAGAAGAGATGGATATGGAGGTCAATAATTCAAACACCATAACCATGCCCACTCTTCTAAATGAGCTTGATGTCGAGGAACCCACGGTGATTTCCCAACCAACCGAATCAACCATGAGGGATGATACCAAGATTGAGGAAATAGTGTTAGAGTCAAAAGAAGAAACCAAGCAAATCTCTTATAAAGACTCTATCCCAATTTAGGGTGAAGATGTTGAGAAGGATGAAACTCCAAAATTAATGAGAAGACCTCACTCGAACCACTTTTCAACACTATTCTTGGCGGATGTGATGAAAGTCAAACCACCCAAGCAAATGATGAATTTTGGAGATAAGGAGTAAAATCCCTACATTTTGGAGTTTGTCATTCCAAAATAAAAAAATGAAGCCCCTCACTTGAAGGCCAATAAATGCAAAATTCGGTGTGTAACAAGTGAATTTTTAATGCTCTCACCAATACCCAATGAGCCTATTAGGAAGTTTGATGTGAAGTTGGGTAAAAGGTTTAAATCTTCAAAGTGGCGAGATAGAAAATATTTCATTGTGTCCTCACCTTTGCCCAAAATGCCTCAAAGATGTATTGATCTAAAGTTGGGCCGCCGTTTCAAGTCTTTCAAATGGAGACATTAATTTTATAGGCAAAAGATGTCGTGTCGCGACTTTAACTAAAAAGCTTCTTGGGAGGCAACCCAAGAAATTTTTCTTGATGTTTTTTAATGTTTTTATTTCATTTTTAGCTTGTTTTGGGTGTTCGTAGGTGATAGCACAAGTTGAAATGGGTACTTCAAGAATGAAAATCCGGATAAGTATATTGGACTTTCTTTTTATCACTTTCTTTCTTTAGTAAGCTTACCAGGTATGATCTTTAAAATATGAATGAAGACCACATTTCATGGTTTCTTTTGGTTTGAATTTAATCCATTTGATCTCAATTTGGTAGAATGTGGTTGTTGGGATGAAGATTTTTGAATGAGTGTCTTGTGCTAAATTGCAAAATTCTTGCTTTTATACACTAGTGCACATCACGTGTTTGATGAAACACCCACTTGAGGTTTATTTGCTTAATTGAGTGGTGGGTGATTCAATTTGGTTAGTATGATTACAAGTGATGTATTTGGTGATGAATTGATGTATTGGGCTTGTTCACATGTATTGTTATTCTATCTATTCAAGCTCTTACATTTTATGCACACTACATGTTTGTTAAAATGTCAATAAGAGAGAAATGCTTTTTATGCTTATAAAGGTTAATGTGAACTTTCTTGGGGCATTATGTGATCATTTTTGGAGCATGGCTTTGAGTCCAATTGATTTTGAATGTGGAATATCCGATGGTCTTTGATTAAAATTATTGAGAAATGGTGTGCCCATGGTAAGAGAGACATGAATGCTTATCTTGTCCTATGATAGATTGGGTGACTCCATTCTTAAGGGTATAGAGTTGTTTGTATTTCTATTAGTGTTATCAGTATTTTAGGATCTAAATGGGCGATACGTGAAGTTGTGAGAAAAGAATCCCATGAAGTGTAATGATAATTTTGCCTTGCATTCACCCAAGTTTTTCTTTAATTGTTTAGGCAGAAGTAAAAGTTCAAAAATACTTTCAAAATGTCATTGACAATAAATAAAATAATTTTGAATAAAAAATAAAAAATATAGTTTTCGTTTTGAAAAAAAAAGTTCAAGGATTTTTGTGAGCATCCTTTTAAGTGAGTCCATTAAATTTAATTTTTGGCTCTCTTTTTACAAGGATGAGTCCTCGACTTGGAGTAACTTATTAAGCTCAAATTGCTCAAATTGGTTGGGAGACTAACTTTTTGCTCTATAAGAATAATGCCATGTGTGGTGAGATTTTTGTATAATTCTTGTACATATGTGTAGTCTAGAACTTGCCCCTAGTGTGTTCAAAGTGAAAACCTAGACAAGCTTGGTTTGGAGAATAACCCAAGGCCATTTTTACCCGTCACATAGCCAAATTCCCACCTTAGTATTTTTTCCTAGTTAACCCCTTCAAGCCTTTTTACCTATTTTTCTTTCTTTGTCTAATGATAACTTTGCTAAAACACTTTAGCCCTTTTTAAAATCTTTCTTTTGGCACTTAACCTCCTTTGATGCATTGCATGATTCTAAGAAATGAAATATAGGCAAAAGCCTAAGTTTGGAGGAATGGATATGATGTGCTAAGATGAGCCAAGAAAGGTGTATGTAAGGTTGTCAACTCATGTGCTTAAAAGACAAGAGATGTGCTTAGTAATAAAGTTGAATAGCCTAGCCCATAGAACTTGAAGAGAAATTGGATGAATGAAGGGTGAATAAGGGCTTAAAGTTAGAAAGTCTCTTGAAAAAATCAAAAAAGTGAAAAAAGAAGAAAATGGCATCTTTGAATTGTTTTGTAAATGAAAAAAAAAAAAAAAAGAGAAATATGGAAAATGATTTGAAGAAGAATAAGGTGAGAGTTTGAAAATTTTAGGGATAGAAAGGGTTGAAAAATTGCATTGAAGGAGGTATTTTAGTCACTCGATCCATAGATATTTCTTCCCACACCTTAAACCTTCATCTTGACCTGCAAGACCTTGGTGATTTCAAACTAGGTAAGTCTACATTAGTGGCGAAAAACACAAAGGAAAAGCCTATGGTTCTACTCATTGTACTTGAATTTCTTTGCGAGAGTGAGTATGAATTCTTTCATTATTTGAGCTTCTTTAGAAATTTTCATGTACTTTGTGTGTGTGGAGCTAACTCTTGCTTGTGAGCGGCATCAATACTTTGGGTAGAGAGTGAAGTCTTACTCTCGGTTTGGGTAAATGGGTGAAGTAAGTTGCATTGTAAAGATTGAGACAATTTTTGAAAATTGTATGTTTCCTCTTAAGATGCTTCGTTGATTTGGAAGGTTTATTTGATACAAACTTGCATCTTTTCTTTACAAATATGTGCTTATTAAAAATAATGGTTTACTTGTTGCCATGATATGTTTAGAAAGTATTTGAAGAGCTTTGGTAGCTTATTTCTTTACTATAGCTTTCCTTTGGGTGGATTTGAGTTAAATACCTTATCTCTTTGAATTGTTCTTGATTACTGGAGGACAAACAATAGTTTAAGTTTGGGGGTGTTGATAAGCCATTATTTGACAACTTTCTAGTACCTTTTAAGCCTAAATTATCATGCTTTTTTCATTGATTTCTGTTGATTTGATATTCATCTCATACTTAATGCTCATTTGTGTAGGAAAAGTTGAAAAGGGAAGATGAGCAAGTCTTTCAAGTCAAAAGGAGGTCAAATGTGAAAGTAAAGGGCCATCTGTGTTGCATTCGCTTTCCATCTACTCTCCATCTGTTTTCCACCTGCTCTCCATATGCTTAAGCAGATCAAGAGCAATGTGGCATTTTTGTAATATTAGGCAAATGTAGAATTGAAGCTTAAATAGGGGATTTTAGCTCATTTTCACCATCTTTTGTCTTACATATCTCCTATCTATAGTTTAGGGTCTTGTAATTTTCTTGGAGCTTGGTGCCTAAATTTGTACTAATTTGAGATAAAACTTAATTAGAGGAACTCCAAAGAGTGGATTTGGCATCTTCCATTGAAGATTCATTGAAGCTTAAAGTGTGGTTTGCCTTATCTTTATTTTTAAAGAATAACTTTGATGGAAGTTTTGGTTTATTTGTGTTTATTATGTGTATGATTTGCTAAATCTACCTCTTGGGGTTATGTTTGAATAGGGTGCACGTGTGTATGGGTAGTGATATATTTGTGTATATTCTAGTGTTTTGATGATGAGTTCCACTATTGCTTGAATAACTTGGTTGGGATTTTTGGGTGAAAGCCCCAAATACCCAAATGGGTTTGATGGGTGAAAATCCCAAACTCTTGAAATCTCAAACTATCCTTGAAAGTGGGGTTTGGGTGAATTTTAGGAACCTACATCATCTTTGAAAGAGGAATGTGGGAACCAAGGTAATAGTAGACAATTAATGGCATAATTGGCTAATTTTTGCTATCTTAGAAATAAGGGAAATTATGAGGTTGACTATAACTTGGGTACCATCATAGAAATAGGGGTGCTAATTGAGGTTTTGAGTGGTTTTAATTGCCACACTCGTTAGGTACTCGAAAGGGTCAATGAGTGACATCTTTGAGTTTTTGTTAAAAAACTATACCCAAAAACTTTAAACCTAGCCTACCACATCATCTATTAGAATTTGCACTAAATCATCATGTTCTCATGCATAGGTTGCCCCTAGGAAAACATAACCCCAAGATCCGTTTGTAATTGTTTACTCTCTAATTATTCTTAGTCTCAAATTAGTCCCTTAGAAGCCCAAGAATTGTTTATATGTTAAAAGCTATTTCAAAACCCCCAAATCATTTCGTACCTTAAGGTTGAATCTAATTAGTAGCTTCATGTCGAACCTACTCAATCGCCACTCACATTATTTCCCGTGGATTCGACCCCGACTCTTGGTTGGATAAATATATTGACAACGACAGCCTTGTACATAAATTGATGTGTAAGTTGAGCATTATCAGCGGTGACTTTACTGAACCTTAACTGCATGAATCTCTCTAGAGCGCAATCTCCTGACATCACTAGCCAAAATGAGCACCCGCTCCTCTACAAAGGTCAAACGTTCATCCAAATAGACTGAGTCCCATATAAGAACATGAGAAGGATCTAGAATATACCGCCGCAATATAAAAAAATGAAAAATTGGATGAACACCGACAAAATCTAGAGGTAGAGCTAACTCATAAGCCACCTCACCAACTATACAGAGAATTTCAAAAGGTCCAATTTGTCTCGGACTGAGTTTATCCTTTCTCCTGAACCTCATTACACCCTTCATGGGCAATACATGAAGGAATACATGATCACTAACCCTAAATCTCAAGGGGCGAAGCCCACAGTCTGCATAGGCTTTCTACCTACTTTGAGATGCTCTCTACCTATCCTGAATTACCCTGACTCTATCCAGCGACTCCTGAAGAAAATCTGTACCATGGGGTTTAACCTCGGAAGTCTCAAACCATCCATCCGAAGAACGACATCTCCTATCATACAAAACCTCAAAAGGTGCCATCTTACTACTATAATGATAGCTGTTATTAAATGCGAACTCTGCCAAGGCGAAATGCTGCTTCCACTGGCCTCCGAAATCCATAACATAGGCTTGGAGCATATCCTCAAGAATTTGAATAGTCTGCTTCGACTGACCATCTGTCTATGGATGAAAAGTTATACTGAGATCTACTTGAGTACCTAACTTCTCCTGAAAGGCTTTCTAAAATCTAGAAGTGAACACAGAACCTCGATTTGAAATAATAGAAATGGGCATACCATATAGATGGATTATCTCCTGAACATAGATATAGGCCAACCTCAGCACTGAAGGACATCTAAATAGGAATGAAATTTTTTGACTTGGTCAAACAATCTACAATGACTCAAATACCATCAGAACCACGAGAAGTACGAGACAAACCACTAATAAAATCTATGGTAATCCGCTCCCACTTCCACTCAAGAATGGGCAACCTCTGAGTCAATCCACCTGGTCGTTGATGCTCGTCCTTTACCTACTAACAACATAGGAAATGAGATACAAAGTCTTCCATATCTATATTCATAACACACCACCAATAATGCTATCTCAAATCTCTATACATCTTAGCCGTGTCGGGATGACTGGAATATCTAAAACTGTAAGCCTTATGCAAAATAAACTGAATCAAATCATCAATCTATGAAACATAAATGCGACTGTCAAATCTTAAAACACCCTCAGAATCTATGGTGACCCTCTAAAAATCACCACTCAACAACTGATCACGAAGGAAACAAAGCTTGTTGTCCTCAAACCGACGATCTCAAATTTGCTCAAATAATAAGGACCTCACCTACACACTAACCAAAATCCTCCCAGGATTTAAAATATCAAGGTGAACCATCAAGCTGGATAAGGACTGAATTTCACGCGCCAACAACCTCTGAGAAACTAAAATATAAGCCAATCTACCCATGATTAGTTCATTTCGACTCAAGGCATCTGTTACCACATTCGTTTTACCTATATGATATAAAATTAAAATATCATAATCTTTAAGCAACTTCATCCATCTACGATAATGAGCATTAAGTTCCCTCTGGGTTATAAGATGGTGAAGACTGCGATGATCGGTGAAAATCTCACAACACACACCATAAAGATAATACCTCCAAATCTTAAACGCAAAAACTATTGCTGCCAACTCCAAATCATGAGTGGGGTAGTTGCACTCGTGCACCTTAAGCTACCTAAAAGCATAGGGAACAACAGGACCCTGTTGCATTAATACGCAATCCAAACCAACACCAGAAGCATCACAAAACACGGTAAATCCCTCACCCTCAATAGAAAGAGCTAGAATAAGAGCTGAAGAAGAAAACCTTTGAGATTTTCAAATCTTAACTCACACTCCTCGGATAATTAGAAAGGAACCTCTTTCTGAGTCAATCTGGTTAGAGAGGCTGAAATAGTAGCAAAACCCCCGATGAACCATCTATAATAATTGACCAAACCAATGAAGCTACAAACATTAGTCAGAGATGTAGGCCTAGCCCTATCACGAATCGCCTCAATCTTAGATGGGTCTACAATAATCCCAGTCTTAGACACCACATGTCCAAGAAATGTCACCGACTCAAGAAAAAACTCACACTTGGAGAACTTGGCAAAAAACACATGATCTCTTAAAGTCTGGAGCACAATCCTTAAATGCTACACATGCTCCTCACTACTCCTCAATATCGATGAACACAATCACAAAAGAATCCAAATATGGTATGAACACACGGTTCATCAAATCTATGAATGCAGCTGGGGCATTAGCCAAGCCAAAAGACATCACTAAGAATTCACAATGACCATAATGGATCCTGAAAGATATCTTAGGGATATCCTCAACTGAATCCTTAACTGATGGTAACCAGATCTTAAATTAATCTTAGAAAACACTGCAACTCCCTGAAGTTGATCAAACAAATCATCAATGTGAAGCATAGGATAATGGTTCTTCACCGTCACCATATTAAGCTTCATATAATAAATACATATATGCATGGAACCATTTTTCTTCTTCATAAATGAAACAGGAGCTCCCCACAGCGACACACTCAATCTAATAAGACCCTTACCAGGAAGATTTTAAACTTGAGAATTCAACTTCTTAAGCATGATAGGAGCGATATGGTAAGGTTCCATAGAAATAGGTTAGGTGCCAAGCTCGAGAGTAATAGCAAACTCAATCTCACAGACAAGGAGAATATCAGGCAGATTGGTAGGGAACACATCAAGAAACTCACAAACAACAAGAATAGAGTCAAACGATGGACTCTCCACACAAGTATCACAAATATAAGCAAGATAAGACTCATAACCCCTCAAAATAAGCCTCCTAACATGAACATAAGAAATAATCCCAGTTGGCTCATGACTAACTGCTCCATGTTGCACGACTGAGGGTATATTAGGCATGACGAAGGTAACGTTCTTGTCAAAATAGTCGATAACTGCATGATAGTGGGATAAGTAGTTCACGCTTAGAATCATATCAAAATCCACCATATCCAAAATAATAAGATCAACATAGTATCAATATCACTAATTGTCATAATACATTATCTGAATACTCAATCCACTTCTAAAAAATACCTACGGGAGTTGATTCGCGCAATGGCACGGATAATGAATCACAAGACAATTCCAATCGTGGTGTATAATAATCAGATATATAATAATAAGTAGATCTCGGATCAAATAAATCAAGGGTTGACTGGTGGTACACCAAAATCGTACCTATGATAATAGCATCCAAAGTCTTAGTCTCGGGACTAGCAGGTATTGCATAGTACTGACCATGCTCGCCACCTGGATGGGCACCTAACCGACCTCCCGTCTTTCCTGCTTGAGAACCTCTTCAAGCACCCTAGGAACTACCATTTCGAGCATGAGAACCACCTCTGTACGAAGGATAAACTGCTCTAATAGGGGAAACACACTAAGCTGAAACAAAACTCGCTCCACGATTAGGCATTCACGTGAATAGTGACCAAGAGATCTACAACTATAATATTCCCCCTGAGCTGAACCGAAATCAATCAATCTGACTGACCAAGAGTAACCACTATGAATAAAATAACTAGAGGGCACACCTCTCGAAGACTGACCATTGCCTTGATGATAATGCTCAACTCACTCCTATAATTGAGGGGTGATATGATCGTTGTCAAGTAATCTAATTTGAATTGGGGTAGAATCTCAAGGAGAAAATTATAGACTTCAACCCCTATGGGTGTTCAAATTACTATGAGGTTACCCGAAATGCTAACAAAAATAACATGTGAAATAAAATTGGGGGGGGGGGGGGGGTTGTTTGGAAACTTTTTGTAATATCTTTAGCAAATGATCAAGAGATGACACTTTTATTTTAAGCAACAATGTTGGGGGAAATCTTGGGATTATGTCTAATTAAAGGTAAAAGTATGTGGGTTAATGATGGTTTAGCATGAAGTTTAGTTGTTAACTAAAGTATAGGCTAGGTCGAAGGTCATTATGGTTAATCTTTTGATAAAACCACAACGATTTCACCCGTTGGCTCTTTCGAGCACCTAACAAGTGTGAAATTTGTAATCACCCAAAACCTCAATCAAGCATCCCTATTTCTAGGATGATGCTCTTGACATGATTTACACTCCTAATACGCTTATTTCTAAGATTGCAAAATAGAGCAAACCATAGGCTTAATTGTCCACCATTGCCTTGTCCCTCTATAATCCTCTTTCTAGGATGTTATGGATTACCTTATATTCACCTCCATCCCTCTTTCAAGGATGATAAAGGGTTTCTAAAAGTTTGGGGTTTTCACCCATCAAACCCATTTGGAGATTTAGGGATTTCACCTATCAAATTCCAAATCATAAGCTCAAGCAATGGTGAAATCTTTACTCAACAACTAACAATCATGCAAACACAACAATACCCACATACAAATTACACTGTAGTTCAACATAATCCCAAGACTAACTTACTTAGATACTCATGAAGAAAGTAAAGAGAGAGATATCATAAGGATTATCCAAAGCATTCATTCTTCACAAAAATGCTAAGAAATCAAGCCTCCAAAATTAGTTACACACTTGCCTAATTAGGATTTCAAGCTTTCAATTCAAAATATCTTATGAGGTAAGCAATATTCCAAGAAGAAAGGGGTTTTGCCTATATATGGTTTGAAATTCGTCTCTGTAATTTTACAAATCTGCCCCTGGGCTTAATCCCGCTGAACTACGATCGTGCCGGTTTGACCGCAATCACAGCTTCACAATCGTAATTTACTGAATTTTGCTTGACTTTCACGATTGCGGTCAGTAGACCACGAACGCGGTACCTGAGGCCCTTTGCTCTAAGTCTTCAACTGCATTTTCTTGGTTTCTTTTGATCATTTTAAGCTTTTTTCCATATTTTTTTATTTCATCAACTCTGTGCCTGTAAAAAGGGGATATTAATGCATTTAATTACAATTATGTCTCATTTTATTCATTCAAAACAGGGTAATATGCATGAATGATTAGTGTGAATGAGTGGTAAAATCACCGCTCATCACCTGACTAGGGTAATCACTCGCACTAGACTGATCCTCGTCCATAATCTGAAGAGTTTCCTAAATCGGTCGACTGGGCTAAACTTGAGACTGATAATAAAGGCATGGAGAATCTCTACTATGAGAGCTACCACCTCTGAACCAAAAACTACTACGGCTTCCACTAAATCTGCCTTAAAGCCTAGTCCTCTTATCATAGCCCTCACGACTCTCCGATGCATCTCCTCCATCACTTGAGCATGATTCGATACCTCAACAAAAGACCCATCCAGAATAACTAAACTCTGAGTAGATATACATATGGGAAGTCTCAACCCTCTGACAAAGCAACAAACTCTCTCATACTTAAAAGTCAAAATAGAAGTGGCATGCCTGGCTAACTCATGAAAATAAGTCTTATACTCATCAATTGTCATGGAGTCCTACTCCAGACTTATGCACTAATCCCTCAAACCATCACTGAGATACGAGGCATGTACTTCTCTAAGAACATCTCAAAGAATTGAGCCCAAGATAAATGAGAAGATCCAGCTGGCCTAGAGTCCATGAAACCTCTTCATTAATAAAGAAAAGACAAATCCAACTAAAATACGGTGTAATCCACACCAAGAGTCTCAGCAAGGCCCAAATTAAAGAGCCTATCCTCACAAGTAATCAAAAACTCATATACGTACTCTCCCGAAGCACTAAAAGGCGGAGCTAATCTTAAGAATATGCCCAACATCTTCTGCTCCTTAGAAGACATAGCAGGTTAGGCAATGACTAGCTGAGAAACTACCGACTAAGAAACTATCGGTGCACGAGGAACCTCAACTTTGGGATCCGCAATAACTGGCTACACCCCTACCTCAGTACCACTTCGATCTATAGACTATGTATCATTAGATGACACACGACCAACTATCCCCAAAAGATAAACTAACTCATCTCTGAGCACTAAAGAATAAATAAACCCTTGTGGAGCCTGGGCTGGTCCCTGGCCCACCGTTGGCTGTGGCGAAAGAATCTATGGATCAGAAGTAAAAATAGGGTCTGGGGAAGGTGACCAATCCTGGACCCTAGCTGGGGACATGTCACGTGGATATCCACAACCTTTAGGTCATCTATGTCCTATAGTAGTATCCCTAAGTCCGATCTCGAGACCCTCATTAGGTTGTGTCCTGGCCATCTGGAAAAGAGTGAGGTCAAAGGAATATTCTACACCCAATATGAATAAAAGAAGTGATAAACTCCTAAGAGTGACCCATAGCCTCCCGAAAATAGGAAATAAATGTCAACATTCTGATCTACATGACTCTACTAAAGACTTGCTCTTGCACCAATAATGTCGGTGAAACCTAGGCTTTGATACTAATTTGTCGCAACCTAATTTATGAGTCATGATGACACCTACTATACCCCACCAGTAGGTAAGCCAAATTGTAACCCGAAGTTATACACAATAGGTTAACTTTGTGGAAATATCCATTATAGGAGGAAATTTACAACACAATCATAAAGTAATAAGGCATTCCAAATAGATATAAGATAGACAATACAAATTACTATCCCAAAACCTGGTAGAGCCATTACAAGGGCATCTAAGTAATAAAAATAATAATACAACTCAAAATATCCAAAAGGACTGCTATACCTATCTAGATACAAAATACTGAATGAAAAGATAGAGGGAAATAAGTAACTCCAACTCCAAGAGCTTACCCTATCTCCAGAAAATCAAAATAGCTCGAACAATGGTCAACAACGACAACTAGTACTCAAATCTGTATTAAAAAGGTACAAAAGTATAGTAAGATCACCAAAACAATAGGTTATCAATAGGCATCACATCCTATTGATTAGTATTACATAGAAAAAATCAATTATAGACACTAATACTATCGACCGACTGAGCTAAATCATGATATAGAGATGATAAGATGTAGGATAACATAACTAAGTCAAAGTACAAAATCGAACCTAAATTTTCTCCATCATCACTGTGCATAAAGAGTACATAAATTGTAATAATAGCGATAATAGATCATAAAGAGTCAAGTGCATGCAATCATAAGTACAAAATTAGCTCTCATACACCAATTGGTGTAGAAAAGTAAAGAACTCATCAAAGCCTCCCATATGACTGGAGAGTACACTTAAGATAGTAATATATCAACATGTATCATTTCCAACTACTCATCTTCATCATTTAACCATCTTTTCCATAATTTACTATCATTTGACACTATATCACCACTTAACAACTTATCATATTTCAACACTTAACAACAATTCCCCAAAGTTTCACCATTTAACAATTAGTCATTTATTATCATCAATATGATCAATTTACTAGTCATCACTTATCAATTAAGCACTCTTTTTCAACTAGTCAATATTTTATACTATGCATCTTTCGTTAACTAATCATCACAATCCAAGTCATTTTATATCATAGAATACATATCTGTATATCTAGACTTGAACTGGTATTTAGTCAATCGCTGAACTCAAACTAGTAATTATATCACAAGTGTCATAATCATCCTTTGGACTCAAACTGGGTATATATAATAAATATCATCATCATTCCCCGGACTCGAACCAGGTAAATATAATCCATATTATCCTCTTCCTCTGAACTTGAACTAGGTATGTATAATATAATCAATGTCCTAATCATATTCCAGACTTAAATCGGGAATATATAGTCAATAACATATTCATCTTTCGGACTCAAACTGGGAATATATAATCAATCTCATAATCATTTTCCAGAGTCAAACTATGAATATATATATATAATCAATAACAAAACCATCTTTCGAACTAACATTGAGAATATATAATCATCATTAGCATATACACACAAGCAAGCCATAACATGATCCAAAGCATGATAATAAATTGAAACACCCTATACTTTGGCCCTTGCAAATTATTTAAAATTTTGGACATTTTTTATAAGGTACGATTTATGGGTACTAGTTGTATGCTAAGATATGGTTTAGTACTCTCACTTTCATATGTTAGAAAGCCCTAGGTACGACTAGGCATCATACCAATTTTATGATAGTGTATGAGTGGTATGTTTCCAAGTCGTATGGTGTCTTATTTATGGTCTTGATGATTCTGACCAAGGTACGACTCTAAGGATATAAAACGTATGCTATGATAATACTTGGCCTTGTATGGTTGTATACTGATTAGTATGGGGGTCCAATGAGAGGTTTAGGGTATGAGTAAGGGTACCACTCGTACCCTAGGGTACGATTTAGAAGGGGTGAGTCGTACCCTCCTGCGTGTGTTTTCAGCTTTTAAGCTGAGGGAATTCCAGTCATTTCCCACCCCAAAACCCTTAAGTACCCATGTTATATAACCTTAGGTGGCCTCTCATAACTTACTTTGGAAATATAAAACACTTTCAAATCCTCTTTAAACTCTCTCTTGAAGATTGGAGGCTGGGGTTTCTACAAATGTCCATCTAGAGGCTCAAGAGTCAAGTTTCTCTTCGTTAATCTTCAGAAATAAGGCATATTACTCCTTTTTCATTGTTAGTTCCAGCTAAAGGCATATTTTATGAATCATTTTCATGACATGAATGTTGTATGGTTTTGGGTTTGCAAATATATATTGGATTTTTTGGTTATAAATGCTTGGTTATGGGTTTTCCATATTTTAATTACTAATTTACATGTTTTAATGGCGGTTTGGACATTTGGTTGCATGGGAATGGTTAATTGGAACTTGGTTTTGGCTTTGGAAACACTACACCCCAATGTGTTTGATAAAATGCCTATGAGAATGCTCTTACTAAATTGTTGGACTTTCATTGATCTATTGCATGGTTAACTTGGTAATGGAACCCTAAATGGTCTAAGTGGTTTCGATTGGTCAAATCGTAAGGTCTTAGTGGTTATGGTTGGTTTAATTAAAAGCCTTGTGGATTACAAAGGAATCCCCCTAGCAAGCTAAGTAATGAACATACTTGTGGGGTACATGGGAATCCCCTAAGCTAACTTTATAATGTAATCTATAAGGACATGGGAATCCCTTATTCTCTAAAAGGTTGGTTAAGGACATTGCTTGCAAGCTATAGTCCGTATGATGATACCACTACTTATAGCCTTGGTTAATAATTAATGGAATTGTGGTCTTGGTTATATGGTAATGGTTTTAATTGGACAATAACGGCGGGGTGTGATAGCTAACCATGTAGGTGTGAGTCCATTAGAAGGACACTGGAAACTCATATTTGCTGACATGAGGATTGGTCATGATGACCATATGAGGTACAAGGAAATCCCTAAGTTAGAATTGTATGTATGTATCATAGAGAGCGAAGGGTACTTGGGAATCCTCATATCCTATGGTATCTTCAATTTGTGTGGCTACACTCATCGGGGCCCATTTAGAGGGTTACAATGGACTCATATAGCCCGTGGGTGGTTCTAGGATGGTTAAGCTACACATACCCAGGTTAATGGTTTTAAATGCATGCTAAGCCCAAATTTTTTTTCTGGCATGGATTATATATATATATATATATGGTTGTGAATGTATATGGTTGTTTACTTGGTTTTAAAGGTTGGCATTATTTTATCCTTATCCTGAGTGCATGCTAGCATTCACCCGCTAACCCATCTTCGCGTGCTGTATCTATAACGCCCCAATTCTCGAGAACCGGAACTCCACACGGTGCTTAGGATCACGAAGGACCACAAGCTAACCCTTTTCTGATATATGTACCTGTTCACTGCATAATATAATAAAATACATGCGTAAACTTTCCATAAGGTTCAAACATCTAAAAATATGCAATACTGGAAACCACACACTAATACATCTGTCTGAAAAACCTCTAACTATCTAAACTGTGGAGTTGAAGGGACAATCCCCCAACTAACTCCATCTACTAAAATCAACAAAACATTGAAATGGAATATCCTCGGATGATGAGGACTCACCGCTGTACCCACTGCTACAAGATCTGATAGCTAAATATACTCGGGATCACGCTCTTCTAAACCTATGGTGTAACATAAGAGAAAGCACCATAGCGCAAATGCGTCAGTACAAAAATGTACCGAGTATGCAAGGATAGGGTAAGGTGAAATATAAGGCTTATGCATAAACATAACAATCTGAATAATATGTATTCGCTGGAATAAACATATATAGGAACTCTGCAGTTACCAATTTTGAAACATGTCTGGTCAACAATACATACATGGATGCATAAAGTACAACTGAAATCATCATGACACCGAATGTTACATTTTGAACACTGACACCCAAAAATAATAATACCGACAATAAAATACTGAGTATCTGAAGCTACTAGAGATGACATTTGTACTTATCCATACTGAGAAATCGGATAACTGATATTACTGATATTTGATATTCAAATTCACGAACTCTGGAACACTGAACAACTGAATCTGAGATCAACCCTCATCTAGCAGGAAGTCTCTATACTCAATGATAATGATAATGGGTAAATAAGTTCGAGAGCAACCCTCATCTCGCAGGAAGTCTGTCTACTCAATGATAATGATAGCAATACTGGGAGGCCTGTATCTGACAGCCTCAACTTCTGCACATTAACTGAGTTCTTTTCTGAGACTGTTACTGAAACTGTGGGAGTGATCATTTAACCGACATGCCCTATTTACCACAAGTGGGATCCAACCTGTACCCCAGCTGAAAGGGTGTCAATACCGCGCCACCAGTAAAGACAACTGCATAGGACCCTCTACTATCAGGAACTCAAATGAGAACGGTGGGACCCTCTACTTGCAGGATAGATGTCTCAACCTACGCTGGCAACGTAGTTCTGGAGCATAAGGATTGCTACCAGGAATCAAACCCTTTACTCGCAGAAATGTTCCCATCCTTAGCTCGCTCGGTGCTGAATCCTACTCCCAACTAAAAGACACTTAACCGGTTCTTAACTGTACTCAACTGAACTGAATCTGTTCTCACATTATGATACTTTATCAATATGACAGAGTTCTCTTGATTCCGTTCTCTGACGGAGTATTTCTAAATGCCACTTACTTTTAAGATAAGCTTACTATCTCACAAAATGTACAGAGGTCTGTAACGGAGTGAATTCATATGTAAGATTTCAGAGCTTCATGGCCCGAGTATTCGATAAAGAATGATTTCCGAGATTACTGAGTTTTCCCCAAGTTTTGAAACTAACCGGGAGTTCATTGTTCATCGCTCGATTGAGATTACCGTGAAACTAACTCGACTCTAGAACAGCAGACTATTTCGGGCATGCGTACCCCCAACACACAATAGCATAAAGTAACACAAGATAGATAACTCATACATAACATACCCATAGGCCATCATACGCAACACATAATTGAGGACTTCACACTTAGCAAATCAAATGACCTCATTTCTTCATATAAGCATCCAATCGAACACGTGGGGAGCATGCTTTGGGTCCACAGCAAATACTACGCACAAACATCATAGTTACCTCAATAATTCATTATGGCATTCCATCATACACCCACAACGCACCACAAATTCAAGGAAATCAACTATCCATAGGAACAAAGCATGAATTTATCTTTTAAGACCTAATGAACCACAATGCAGAGTTTCCTATTCTCTTAAATATTTTGTCAAACATATGGTAGACATAAGTTAAGCATATGGATATGGCATGAAATCATAATTTGGATAACAAACATGTCAAATACTTAATTCTTCTTCACATAGGCATTTTAGCAATCACCTTACATGCACCATTTAGAGTATAGGTTTAATGCTCAATTTCATGCACCACAACACCATCATCCTTCAACTTCAACATCCACATTTCTCAATTCACAATTCAACTCACATTTAGAAAATATTTGACATATCAATCAATAGTAGGGATATATAATTCCCAATAACAATTATCAAGTTATAACAAGGAAATAATGGAATAATAGTATAAATCAAGGCTTAACAATTTAAATCATCATATATTCATAATCAATTAATTTTGGACCTATTATGTTATAAAAACAAAATCTCTAGTCTCTTAGGTATTTTCACAAACACCTTACATGCAATTCTTAGGCATAGGTGGATTCATCAAGATTACAAGTATTCAATCACCCATTTCATATATTTATACATCACACACCACCATAGTTTCCACAAACATACAAAGATCCCTTCTTTGATATCATCAACTTCAACAACATAATCACCAACCATCACACAAATACTACACACATATACTTCAACCAACACACATAATCATCCCACACATATATCTCAACCATCATATGAAACTACACACATACACAATGAAAATTTAGAAAGTATAATCATATATATATATATACACATGTATCTTAAGCCTTTGAAAAAGGATTTGTGGGCTCTATGGACGAAAAGAGCCCATAGATAAACACTTGCATACCTTAGACTCCGTAGCCGGAAGAGATTGACGGAAGAAATTCTTGAATCAAAGCCTCCAATTAATTTTCCCCAATTCAAAACCCTAACCCTAACTTGATATATATATATACATATAAGATAAATGAGAGAAAAATAAAACAAGTTCTCAGCTGAATTGGGTATTTATAGAGGTTTAAAAGAGTGGTGAAAGACCAAAATGCCCCTAAGAAACAAATAAAATCCGAATCTGTCCATGGGGGACTATTTTGATAGGCTGAAGTAGATCGACCATAACGTTTTACTCCAATATCCAAATTGAATGAAACCAATTTCATTAGAAAGAGAACTCTCAAAGATTTCTATTGATATATAGTAGCTCACCTAAATTATTATGTACAAGGAGTTATGATCGTTTGAAGTTGACCTAAAAATTCATCTGGCCTCAGTACTTTTTCCTGCACGTTTTACTGTTCACAGTTCGATCGGAAAGGTAGTAGTTTGATCAGAATGGTCGTAACTCATCGCTCAAGTGTCCGTTTTGGGTGATCCGCATATCATTGGAAAGATTATTCGATGCTCTACAAAATGGTGGGTCGAAATCCAAGAAATAACACACAGAAAAATTATAAATCATTCTCGAAGATAGGATCCCGACACGTTTACGCACAAAATTTCAACAAAAAAAAAAATTCGGGGTATTACATTATCCCCACACGATACAGGAACCAACCATTCTACTTCTCCTGCTTATTAATCGAATTCGAGGACCGTCGGTATTGGATTGAAGTGGTGAGCTTCCATAGTTCAGAAGACATCTATTTTATGTCACATATTACTTTACATACTTTTTTTTTCATAGACTTTGGTTTTTGTCTATGGTTGGAGGCATGTCCCGACTAGAGACTCTTTGGTTTAGTTTGGTTTAGAGGCTTTGTATGTACAAAAGTGGACTTGGGTATGGAATAATTATGATATATATATATATATATATATATTTATGCATATTGGGTTATGGTATTGGTTTGGTTGGTTAGTTTTTGGATAGATTGACTTGGTTGGGTCGATCTAGGAAGTAGACCTAGCCCAAAGTCCTTATATCTCCAAATATATTATCTTGTTATACGTTCAAAATTCATCCAACTCAGGTCATATGTTGGTTTGTTGGATTGGGTATTGGGGGTGGTCTCCGATCCTGGTTGGACTTGAGATGCCCATTATAACAAGGCCCTGGTTTGAGTTGTGTAAAGTTGGTGTCAGAGCCTAGGTTTTGATGTCATAGGGTGTCTACAATGCCGTGTTGAGTAGAGTTTTTCTTATGGGTGTGTTGTGCACCAGACTTATAATCATGAGTCTATGAGGCATTTAAAAATGTTCCACTTTCTTGTTGTTCAACTTTCGGGCTATGGAGTCTATTACCTTGAACCCTCCCCTAAACTTTCTTTTGGTTCACCTTTCAATCATGTCCTCTCAACGATCTAAAGTTCATGGAAACTCACCTATCCTACCTGAGGACGATATGGATGGATCTCGTCCAAATCATAGGGCACAGACCTGGTCAAGGGTCGTAGTTTCAAATTTTTCTCATAGAGTTCCACCGATCTCCACTGACCCTACTTCAAAAGGTGGCACTCATGTTCAGTTACCTCAAGAAGAGGTTACCAATGCCAAGTTTCAACATTCTATTAATCTATTAACTTAGATAGTGACAACTCTATCACGCCAGTCTGGTTATATTAGTATGGAGAAAAATAAGGCAAGGTACAAAATTAGGCAAAGTAAGAGGTCTCAATTTTCTGAACAAAAGAGAGGCCAACGTATGGTGGTAAGTGGTCCAAGAGAAAGAGTTGGGTGGGTCCTAACTCTTATTATATAGCTAGTGTTTCCTACCCGAAGTCATTGGGAGATAGACATTTTTAGAATGGTAATGCTTCTAAGGCATAAGGTGTCCAATCTCAAGCGAGTAGGGCCCAATCTGCACCATCTTATCCTCCTTATAGATTTTGTGGTCGGTCGCACCGTGGTTGTTACAAGAAAGGGACAAATTGGTGTTTTAGTTGTGGTCAGTTGGGTCACATGCAATGGGAGTGTCCCATAAGGATTGCCTCTTGGGCAAATAGGATACCGATTACTACTTCTCGAGCTTTTGCACTAAAAGGTGTTGCTTCTAGCTCCGACATTGGTCGGGATCATCTCAATGCCCTCACTATCCTTCAGGAGTTTGAGGCATTTTTTATGCTGACACTGGTATGTTGCAACTCTTTTCTCATGATGTGTATGGTTTACTTGGTCTGGGGTACCCTCTCTCTTATGTGACCCCATTTGTGGTGATGTATTTTGGTTTCAGACCCAGGGTTATTTTGGACTTTTTTTCTATTTCTACCTCAGTAGGTGACTCTGTGATTGTCAAAAGGATCTATAGGGGGTGTATGGTATCTGTTAGTGGTAAGGAGACTATGGTAATTTGTTTGAATCAGATGTGGTAGATTTCAATGTCCTTCGGGGGATGGACTGGTTACACTCATGCTATGTATCATTGGACTGTTGGAACCATAAGTTTGTCTTTAAACTCCCTAGTGAGTCGGTTGTTGGGTGGAAGGATGGTTCCCTAGATCTTAAGGGGAATGTTATATCATATATTAGAGCTCAGAGATTAATCTCCAAAGGGGTGTCTCTATTAGTATTTGGTCTGGGTTAAAGATTCTAACTTGGAGGTCCTTCTCTGCGTTTGGTTTTGGTGGTGAATAAATTTCCTGAGGTCTTCCTGATGACCCTCATGATGTCCTTCTAATAGGGATATTAATTTTGGGATTGGTCTTATTTTGGACACTCGTCCAATTTCTATTCCTTCTTTATAGAACGGCTCCAAATAGAGTAAAAAAAGTATAAGTAGCAATTAAAAGACTCCTTAGGTAAAGGTTTTGTCTGTCCTAGTATTTCTCCGTAGGGTGCCTTCCGTGCTTTTATGCATAAAGGAGGGGATGGTTTCCCCTGGGAATGAATAGGTTGTTGGTAGATGAATAGGAATTTTAGGGTGTTCTCCTTGTGGGGTGAACCATGTACGTATATTCTATATTTAGGTAGTGCGTGGTGGTTGATAGACACTAAGTGTGAATCCTAGATATTGATGTTGATAAAGAGAGTAGGTTAGCTCGGGTATAGTCATACGAAAATTATGGAGGTAGATTAGTAAGTTGGCTGAGATGTGCGGAAGGGGTAAGGTTGATGACTTGGGGGCTAAGTCATTGGATAGGTTAGAGCATGGATTTTGTATGACTATGCAAGACTATAGGTAGAATTTGGGTAGATGAGGTTTTAAGTATAGGGGAACCAAGCGTCCCTAGTGATCATCCTTGGTACTACCCTTTAAAGCGGAGTATTGTGCTTACAGGTTTAATAAGATGAAGGTCGAGGATTAATGTTAAATTTTCTTTTAGTGGTGGAACTCAAGGGAAGGTCGGGGTGTATTTACTCCTATTCTAGTGATTCTCTCCTATCTCGGTTAAGAGAGCACTCTCCTAGTGTTGTACGCATTCTGGTAGCGCTTATGCCTAAGGTTCGCATTCTGCATTAGCCCTGCTCCCTGGATATGAATCTTGGCCTTACGTTATATTTGCATTACCTGTGGTATATGCAGTTGTGTTTCTTTTGGTGTCTAGTCTTAAGGACTCCTACTATGGTATGGTTTTGTCGGGATGATTCTTCATTTATAACCTAGGTGGTTGCTATGAAGTACTTCGTGCCTATTTTATTATGTCTCATTTTAGAGTTTTCGCCTTGATTAGCATGAGTGGTTCTTGTACTTTAGTTCCTTAATGACCCTTCTTATGTTAGGGTGGTGGTGGCTTTGGAGGTGTAGTGATGTTTTAAAATGGGGGAAAGTAGAAGTCCCTAAGTGGGGAGATTTTGGGGTGACTACTAGAGCTAAGGTTTTAGAGGGTGGGGTAAGGTTGTTGCCATGATAAATGGTTAGAAGGGGAGTAGATGGTGAAAAATCTTTGTGAAAATAATAGAGGTTACTAAATACTTGGAAGGATAGGCAGTATCACTAGAATAGAAGAGGTAGGCTTGAATGTTGTGGTTGATAGATATACCAATCGTTATGTTGGGTACTTAAAATCTTGGTGGAAGCAGAATAATGTTTTGAGTGGATCTAAGGAATAGAGTCTTGTGGGCTAAGTTAACTTTTTTTAGCTCTGGATAAGCTTGAATATGAGAGTGGTGAATAGCTAGACTCTGGCTCTCTTGGTAATGATTCTCCGGGGAATTGTAAGTTGTATTAGACTTGCCTTCTAGCATGAGTTCTATTCATTTGGTATTCCATGTGTTTGTATTGAGGTAAGGTATAGGTAATCCTCCATTAGTTATTTTCTTTGGGTGGTATTGGCATCTCGGACTCTTTGTCCTATAAGGAGTTCTTGGTGAGGATCTTGGGTTGGCAAGTTCGCCGGTTGCGAACGAGAAGGTATGGCTTCGGTGAAGGTTCTATGATGGAACCAAAAGTTTGAAGAAGCCATTTGGGATGCGGAAGAGGACATGGAGTCCAAGTATCTATGCTGGTTCTCCGTTTTGAAAATTTGTGCATAAGGTATGTGTTCTTCATCACATCTTTATTTTCTAACTCGGTTAAAGAAAGGGTTGGATTTCCTTTCATCTTTGTTTTCTAACTTAGTTATAGGTCGGGGTGGAAGTATTTAGGTGTAAATCGTGCTTAGGATATGTGATGATCTTTTCAACTTATTTTATGTCTTTGTTTTCTAATTAGGTTGAAGGAAATCTTGATGGGTATTAATGTATTAACTCGTACTTGTGCTTTCTTTTACCCGTCATTCGAGGATGAATGATCCTAAGTGGGGGAGAATGAAATACCCTAAACTTTGGCCCTTGCAAAATTTCTTGAGTTTTGGGCATTCTGGATAAGGTAGGATTCATGGGTACTAGTTGTATGCTAAGATATGGTTTAGTACTTCCTCTCTCATATGTTAGACAGTATGTATGGGTTGGTTTCTACCCTAGGTACAACTAGGCATCATACCAATCGTATGATAGTGTACGAATGGTATGTTTCCAAGTTGTATGATGTCTTAAGTATGGTCTTGATGATTCTGACCAAGGTACGACCCCAAGGGTACCACTCGTATGCTATGATATGACTTGGACTTTTATGGTCGTAAGATGATTAGTATGGGGGTCCAAGGAGTGGTTTAGGGTACTAGTAAGGGTATCACTCATACCTTAGGGTACGGTTTAGGAGGGGTGAGTCGTACCCTCCTCTGTGTGTTTTTCAACTTTTAAGATGAGGGCATTCCAGACATTTCCCACCCCAAAACCCTTAAGTCCCCACGTTATATAACCCTAGGTGGCCTCTCATAACTCACTTTGGAAAGATAAAACACTATTAAATCCTCTCTAAACTCTCTCTTAAAGATTGGAGGCTAGGGTTTCTACAAGTGTCCATCTAGAGGCTCATGAGTCAAGTTTCTCTCCATGAATCTTCGTAAATAAGGCATGTTATTCCTCTTTCACTGGTATTTCCAACTAAAAGCATATTTTATAAATTATTTTCATGGAATGAATGTTGTATGGTTTTGAGTTTGCGAATATATATTGGGGGTTTTGGTTATAAATGCTTGGTTATGGTTTTTCCTATATTTAATTATGAATTTACATGTTTTAATGGTAGTTTGGATATTTGGTTGCATGGGAATGGTTAATTGGAACTTAGTTTTGGCTTTGGAAATACTATGCCTCCAATGTGTTTGAAAAAATGCCTATGAGAATGCTCTTACTAAATTGTTGGACTTTTATTGAACGATTGCATGGTATAACTTGGTAATAAAACCCTAAATGGTCTAAATGGTTTGGAATGGTCAAATCATAAGGTCTTAGTGGTTATGGTTGGTTTAATTGAAAGCCTTGTGGGGTACAAGGGAATCCCCCAAGAAAACTAAGTACTGAACATACTTGCGGGGTACATGGGAATCCCCAAAGCTAACTTAATAATGTAATCTATGGGTACATGGGAATCCCATCTTCTATAAAAGGTTGGATAAGGACATTGCTTGCAAGCTATAGTCGGTATGGCGATACCACTACTTATAGCCTTAGTTAATAATAAATGAAATGGTTGTCTTGGTTATGTGGTAATGGTTTTAATTCGGCAATAATGATGGGGTGTGATAGCTAACCGTGAAGGTATGAGTCCAATGGACGGATATTGGAAACTCATATTTGCCGACCTGAGGATTGGTCATGATGACCATATGGGGTAAATGGGAATCCCCTAAGTTATAATTGTATATATGTACTATAGAGAGCGAAAGGTACTTGGGAATCCCTTACTCCTATGGTATCTCCGGTTCGTGCGACTACACACATCGAGGCCCGTTCAGGGGGTTACACTGGACCCATATAGCTCGTGGGTGGTTCTAGAATGGCTAAGCTACACTTACCCAGGTTAACGATTTTAAATGCATGGTAAGACCGATTTTCTTTTCCGGCATGGATTTATATATATATATATATAGAGAGAGAGAGAGAGAGAGAGAGACCATACTACTCTTCCTGCTCATCGATCGAATTTGGGGATCGTCGGTGTTAGATTGAAGTGGTGAGCTTCCATAGTTTGAAAGGCATCTATTTCATGTCACGGATTACTTTACTTACTTCTTGTCTTTTCATAGACTTTGGTTTTTGGCTATGATCGGGGGCATATCCCGACTAGATGCTCTTTGGTTTGGTTTGGTTTGGTTTAGAGGCTTTGTATAGACAATAGTGGACTTGGGTATGGAATGATTATGATATATATATATACATACATATTGGGTTATGGTATTGGTTTGGTTGGTTAGTTATTAGATGGATCGACTTGGTCGGGTCGGTCTAGGAAGTAGACCTATCCCAAAGTCCTTATATCTCTAAATATATTATCTTGTTATAGGTTTAGAATTCATCCGACTCAGGGCATATGTTGGTTGGTTGGATTGGGTATTGGGGGTGATCTCTGGTCCCGGTTGGACTTGAGATGCCCATTACGACAAGACCCCAGATCAGATCGTGTCATTAACATGGGCAAAAGGCAATAGTCTATACCTCGACCTATCATAGCCATCAAGTGCCACCATTCATCAATACTACCTTAAAAGCCATCCTCAAGCGCATAACGAGCCTATGAAGGTTCCCCAATAGCTAATCCAATCTTTACTTATGGTGAGTTAAAGTACCCACTTTTAATCCTCAATTCTCGTTTCAAGGCAATTTTTATCCCAAGACTAGGTTAAGATATCTAAATTCACTTTTAGATGTATAACAAGACACAACTAGCCCTAAGGTAGAGGTTATTCCCAATTATAATCACTAAGTCAAAATGGAAACTAAGGCAACCTCGTCTAATGTGAGGACTAAGGCCAAAATCTCCTCAAACACGAGCAACTATGTCAAATATGCCTACTTTGAGTAATCTAAGGTCTCATGCTAAACATGAGGAATGAAGGCTAATTTAACTAAGGCACAAAGCAACAAGCTAAGTATTTCAATATTATGGTATCAAAATAGCCAAGAAGGATCAATTAACCCCAAGTTTTGTATTTCAACAACCAACACCTAAAACCCATCCCGAATCCAACACAATATCATAAATATACTGTGAATTGGCTCAATCTATTAAGGGTTAAACCTAGCCTACCTCGACACCCAATAAAGCTTAACGATTCTTCTCTTCCTTTTCGAGAAGCCTCTTCAAGATGTCAAGCTATCAAAAATACATTCTATTTATCAATATGAGAATAACAATACCCATATTGCACCATTGTGCTTTGGGTCCAAAAATTACATCAAAATCCTATGTGGATCTTACTTACTGAAATCACATTTTTGAGACCAGCACAACATTCATACATGCTCAAGGAATCATAACCCTTAAAAATGGATGAAACCCAAGCTAAAATGGGGCTAAAATCAAGCCTTAAAACTTTTGGGGTTTTGGTCAAGAAATCATTAAAAATCCACCAAGAAAGGGTGAAATCTTACCTCAAGTCGAAAGATAATCGCGAAAATTGATATTATTCAAGCTTCTACGTCACCCCAAGACTCAATTTTAAGATACCACACCCTTTAGGATTTTTTCTCTCAAGAGATGGGTAACAAATGAGCAATCGCAACATGCAGGTATGCAATCACACTATATACCTCAAATATTGCAATCGCAACATGCAGGTATGCAATCACACTATATGGAATCAGGAGAAGGTGTTGCAATTGAAACAACCCTTAGTGCGATCACACTATATCCTCTGCACACCAGATTTTGCAAGTCTAAAAATGATCTTGACCGGGGGCTCGAAATTCATTTGAAATCCCATATACGCAAATGAACTAGTAACCACACTAAATTCAACGCTCCGGATGTGATGGAAAAGTCAATTTTTTTATCTGAGGTCATTTCGATCAAATATGAGTGTCACACCTATATTTCTCATTTCTCCAACTTTTGACCAATAGGTCAAAATAAACTCGGGTGCCTCGGGACCCGAACCAAAGGTCCACCTAGATCAAAATTGACATTCCGTAGTTGTTGCCGCAGTTGAAATTCGTATACGAGATTATTTTACTGAAGTTCTCACTCGATGGTCATTTGGTACCTACGAAGACTTCTAAACAGAAAATTGGCTCTAAAACCTAACGAACTATCTAGTAATCGAACCGTCGGCTCCAGCAAGTCACAAATGACTTGGGGAAGCTATGTAAAGGCTCTAACGACAAAAATAAGTGGGGATATAAAAAATGACCTAAAGGGTCATTGCACAAAAGTTGACACTAACACATTGTGTCTTGATTTACAAGGAGCTTTATAAGTTTTGCCTCTAAAATAAGACTTAGCCCAAGAGCCTCCAAAAAAATAAGTTACTCCCCATGGGTAAGAGTTAACACTACTTCGTTATGTCTTAATTTATGATATATACTATAATTCTTGACTTAGAGGCAAGACTTAGCTCAAGAATTTCTAAACAAAAAGTTATGCCCCGCGAGCATGACTTGACACTACTATATTGTGCCTTGATTTATTGTATGTTCTTTAACTATTGTCTCAGAGGCAAGATTTATCCCAGGACTTTCAAACAATAAGTCATGCCCTCAGGTTTATTTCATTGTTAAAGAAAGAAAATCTTCTTTGTTGATTATCCAACTTTCTTTTCATCAGCAAAACACAATAGAACTTGAGAAAAAATAAAAACAAAGAAGGAAAAAAAAAGAGAAAAGAAAAAAAATAAGGATTGAGAAAAAAAAGAAAAAAAAAATAAAGATTAAGTAAAAAATTTAAAAAGTAAAAAATAAAATTTGAGAAAAACGAAAATGAGAAGAAAAAATAAAAATATAGTTTGAGAAAAATAAATAAAAAAGAAGAAAAAATGAGAAAAAAAATAAAGGTTGAGACAAATGATTTTTTTTTTTTAAATGCAGAAATGAAAAATAAAATGTTTGAGAAAAAAAGAAGAAAGAGAAGGAGAAAAAAAACAGGTTTAAACAAATGAATTAAACAACTAAAACAAGAAAAAATAAAAATCACGGAACAATAAAAAAGAAGAAAAAATAGAAGTTGAGAGACAAATGAGCATACGAAATATAAAAATATTTGAGATGTAAAGGACCAAAAAGATAATTGTTCTATACATAAAAAGGAAGAAAGGCTAGTATTTAAAAATCTTTCTTCTGGAGGACAAAAGGCAAATGCACCCGCTATGGATCATCCTATATAATTCCCTGAAAAGTAATGTCCTTCAAATTTCTATTCGTGTGAATGATGATTTGAATAAAAATGTTGAAACTGAAAATAAACAATTAATGTACTTAGCAAAAAAGTATTGATAAGGTATGTTTTTGGTGAGAATGAACAAAACACCCTTAAAAGTTTTACCAAAAATTGTAAATTTGTAAGTATTTTGTAAAGAAAAGGAGGGACGATAAATACGGAGTGAGGAAGTTTGAAATTTTATTTTGAGAAGATATTTTGAAATTAAGGAAAATATGGGATAGTGAAAGAATTTAATGAAAAGTAATTAACTTATGACTTGTGGTTGATTTTGATTTATAAACACTTTAGTTAATTATCAAAAAAACTACTTACAAATTAAATTTGATCAACTCATAAACTTAGCCAAATATCTTCTAATACTTCAATTATGATATAGACCTCTTGGTTTCTCATTTAAACTTGGCCAGATCCATAATTGGCCCCTTAAAGAGAGTTGCTATCGCCTTTTCATTTTTATGATACAAAGTATAGACCACTTCGTTTCTCATTGATATCATTTTAGGCTTCTGCCGATTAGACATTCGGATGAGTCAATGTAGGAAAAACTACATTGTTAAGCAAACATTCCTAATATAACAATTCAACCAGACGACATTTCAGGAAAAATTGACAAGTAGCAAATTTAAGTTTATAATTACATATTTGATAGTAATTTTTTTAGGGAATCTTTCAAAAATAGCCATATTTTGCTGAAAAACTCACCTTTCATAGCCATATTTTACATAATTACCATTTATAGCCGATGTATTCAATTTACGCCCGTTGTATTCGATTTTATCAATAGTCTGTATTCATATAAAATATAAATACAGTACTATTTAGCTGTTGTATTCGATTAACAGCCGTTGTATTCACTTTTACTCAGTGGATTGTATTCATAAATACACTACATATTTAGTCTTGCCAAAAACACTATCATTTTTTTTTATTTTATTTTTTTTTTATATTTTTTCTTTTTCGTAGTTTCCTCATTTTTTCTTCTTCTTTTATCTAATTTTTCCTATTTTATTTTTTCTTATTTTTAATATATTTTTTTCTCTCTTCTATCCCTCTTTCTTTTTTTTTCTTTTTCTTTTCTTTTTTGTACTTATTTTCTTTATCATTTATTTTGTTCTATTTTATATTTTTTGTATTTAACTATTCGAGCACAAGTCATTGATAATAACGTAAATACCATAATTGTTTATCTATTTGTAGTCACGCCGTCATTTATATTTTTGTATTCATTGATACAACTATATTTGTATTTGTATTTTAAAGTTTGTGGTTGTATTTGTATTTTGTATTTCACATTTATATTTGTATTTTATAGTTCGCACTTGTATTTATATTTATTAATTCGCACCATCATTTTTATTTTATATAATTCACACTTGTATTTTAAAGAATTATTTTGTATTTGTATTTTATAATTGACTGTATATTATATTGGATTATATTTGTATTATGATTTTATTGTGTCTGTATATTTAGATTATATTTGTATTCTATTTTCGTCGATGTCTTTTTATTTTTAAAGAATTATTTTATATTTTTATTTGTAAGTTGATTGCATATTGTATTTAGCCACGATTATGTACAATTTATCATTTGTATTTGTATACAAACAAGTAAATGCATTAATTGTATTTTCTTGATTCTAAAATATATAAATATGCAATGTATCATTTGATACAAATGTAACGTTTTGTATTTGTATGTCAAAATTATTATTCGTATTTGTTAATAAATAAATATCACTTGATACAAATACAATTACAAACAAATGAAATCAATGATTTTAAAAATACAAATACATATTGTATTTATATATATTGTATTTTTATGAAAAATTGAATTGTATTTATTTGTATCAATAAATACAACTCGTATAAATAAATACAAACAAGTATTCATAAAAAGAAAATCAATCTTTCCTTTTCAATAATTAAAAAATACAAATGATAGATCACACTTGTATCTATATGTTATAATTCGCATTTGTATTTGTATTTTATAGTTTCCATTTGTATTTGTATGTTATAATTCGTCTTTGTATTTATATTTTATAGTTCACACTTGTCTTTGTGTTTGCTAGTTCGCACAAATGAAAAGAAAGAGAAAAAGAAAAAAAAGAAAAAAAAAAGGAGAAAAATATGGGAAAGGAGAAAAAATACAAAAAAAAAAAAAAAAAGAGTAATAGAAAATAGAGAAAAAAAAAAGGAAAAGAAGAAAAAGAAAAAAAAGACAAAATGAAAAACGACAATGAAAAAGAAAAAATTGAAAAAAAGAAAGAAGAAAGAGAAAAGAAAAAATGAAGAAAAAAGAAAAAAAAAGTAATAGAAGTCAATATTGGCTAAGTTATGTAATTATCCCATTTTTTTTATAATTATCCAAAATAACAATGGGTATATATATGTATTTGACGCGCAAGATAACATTAAATACATATACAAATATAGTTAATTATCTTATTTTTAAATAATAATTTGAGTTTAAAAAGATAAAAAAATTCAGCTTTCTTAATTCACTTACACCCAATTAATTAAAGATCAATTGAAGATTGTATTTCTAAAAATAGGAAGACTTTTTTAATGAGTTTCAAAACTCAAAATAGGTTTGAATGATTAAATTTTTTCTCTCTCTCTTCTTTTCAGTCTTTTTCCTTCTTATTTTCCATTTTTTTACTGCTTCTTTTTCTCTTTGCAATTTTTTTTTGTATTTTTTCCTTTTTTTAAAGCTTTTTCCTTCATTTTTTACATTTTTTCTTTGCACTTTTTGTTTGTATTCTCTTTTTTTCTTTATTGTTTCATTGTTTTTTTTTATATATAGTTTTTTCATTTTTTATTATTATTGTATTTATATTTATATATTTTTTAAATTTTATATTTATTTGTAACAAATTATATATTTTAAATAAATTTATTATTTGTATTTGAATAGTTTACCTGTGAATATACAAAATTTATTGTTTGTATTTGTGTACAAATAAATATATGAATTAATTGTATTTGTTTGAGTCTAAAATATACAAATATGTACTGTACCATTTAATACAAATATAGAGTCAGTAGTTGTATGTCAAATTTATCATTTGTATATATATAAACATGTATTATTTGTATATGTAGGGTTCAACTTGTATAAACATGTATCATTTGAAACAAATGTAACATTTGTATTTGTATAGTTTATTATTTGTATTTGTATTGTTCAATTTGTATCAATAAAATATAATTCATCAATGAATCTAAAAACAAGTTGTTCATAGAAAGAAAAATAACAATTCTTTTTCACTTGCTTAAAAATACAAATGATGCAATCAACTACAAATTCAAATTTGAATAAATGAAATTACAAATATAAATAAATATACTGTCAACTTAAAAATACAAAATACAAATTCAATTTTTTAAAATATAAGTGTATCGATGAATATAAAATTAAAATTAAAATAAAATAAAATCACAAAATAAAAATATAATTTGCAGTCAACAATAAAATACAAATACAAAATAATTCTTTAAAATACAAGTGCAACAACAACAACAGACCCAGTGTATTCCCACAAAGTGAGGTTTGATGAGGATAAAATGTACGCAGTCCATACCACTACCTCCGACGAGGTAGAGAGGTTGTTTCCGATAGACCCCCGGTTCAAGAATGAGAATAGTATACCAAGACCGTAATGAAACATGAGACATAGTGGATAACATAAACATAAATAAGAGATAAGAAATAATAACAATAAATATCAGAGAATTCCGAAATAAGAGAAAATACGAGCAATACGCAATAAATATAAGAAAACGGATACTCACCTAGTAGTGACATACTCTCACAATACCTAAGACACCCACCACACCCAAACTCTCCTAACCCCTAGCCACAACTCACAAAATCGCACTAGCCTTCTACCCTAATCCGCGACCTCCACACCTTTCAATCTAGGGTCATGTCCTCAGTAAGCGGAAGTTGCTCCATGTCGTGCCTAATCACCTCGCTCCAGTATTTCTTTGGCCTACCTCTACTCCTTCTGAATCCATCCAAAGTTAGCCTCTCACAACTACGAACAAAGGCATTCGTGCTCCTCCTCATCACATGCCCAAACCATCTCAACCTGCCTTCTTGCATCTTGTCCTCCACCGAAGCCACTCACACCTTCTCCCGGATAATCTCATTCCTAACTTTATCCCCTCTAGTAAGACCATACATCAAACGCAACATTCTTATTTTTGTTACCTTCAATCTTTGGATATGGGATTTCTTGACTGGCCAACACTCCGCTCCATAAAGCATGACCGGACGGACTGCCACTCTGTAGAATTTTCCTTTAAGCTTAAAGGGCACCTTCTTATCACACAACACTTCGAGGCGAGCCTACACTTCATCTAATCATCTCCAACACGTTTAGAGACATCCTCATCAATCTCGTCATTCTCCTGAATCATAGACCCAAGATACTTAAAACTATCCTTCTTACAAACATCCTGAGATTCCAACCTCACCCCCACACCGTCCTTCTAACTCGAGTCACTAAACTTGCATTCCAAATACTCCGTCTTGGACCTACTCAACCTGAACCCCTTAGATTCAAGGGTTTGCTTTCAAACCTCCAATTTCTCATTCACACACCCCCACGACTCATCAATCAGCACTACATCATCTGCAAATAACATACACCACGGCACCTCACCTTGAATACTCCGCGTCAACACATCCATCACCAATGCAAATAGGAACGGGCTTAGGGTCGAACTATAAAATATATAAAATTTAAAATACAAGTGCGAATTATATAAAATTTAAATGATAGTTCAAACTATAAAATATAAATACAAGCGTGTGTTATAAAATACAAATACAAGTGTAAACAATAAAATACAAATACAAGTGCAAACTATAAAATACATATAAATACAAGTGTGAACTATAAAGTACGAATATAATTATATCAATGAATATAAAATATAAATAATGATGTGAATACAAATACAATAAATAATTGTGGTGTTTTCATTATCATTCATGACTTCTACTCGATGCAGCCATATTTTTCAAAAATTCAAAGAAAATATAAAATAGAACCCAAAAGAAAATGAGAAAGGAAAAAAACAAAAAATAGAAAGAAAAATAAAAGCTAGAGATAGAAGAGTAAAAAAAAAAAAAAATAGAAAAAAGAAAAATAGAAAAAGGAAAAAAAGAAAAAGAAAAACCCCAAAAAGAAAAAGAAGTGAAAAAGGAAAAAAAAAAAAAGAGAAATAGAAGAGTAAAAATAAAAGCGAAAATAAAGAAACCAAAAAACAAAACTAGAAAAAAAGAAGAAGATGAAAATAGAAAACAAAATCAATAATGAAAAAAAAAAACGAAAAAGAAACAAAAAAAAAGAGAAATAGAAGAGAGGAAAAAAAGTGAAAAAAATGGAATAGAAAAACAAATCTAAATAGAAGAAAATCAAAACAATAAAAAAAATGATGAAAAAAAAAACTAAAAAGAAAAACATAAAAAAAAGGTTAGAGATATAAGAGAGAGAGGGAGAAAAAAATAAGGAAGAATAAGGAGTCATTGAAATATTGCTCTGATTGTTATCCCACATAATTTTTTTAAAGTAATGTTGTTTAGCTTAAGGCAAAATAATCTTGTGGACACTTATAATTGTCCTTTGTAAAGTAGATACTTCTACTTACACTTTTGTCATTTGAACTCTTAAATCCATTAAAAATAATATTTTAAACCCCTTTTTTACATATGAGACATTAACTTGATGATTTAAAAAACACGTGTTTTACACGCGTTTTTCAGTGAGTGAAGCCAATTTTTTTGACTTTAAAATATTTTTTTTTAAAAGATTGTAAATTAAAAAAAAATCTACCGTCTTCTTTGTTTGACCCCTCCCCTACACCCTGCACCAGCCCCTCTCTCCCTCGTCCCCCCACCCCGCATCAGTTCCCCACCTTTCCTCCGTCCCCCACCCTCACCCCAACGTGCACACACACACACGCAAAACCCAAAAAATGTAAAATTCACAAAAAAAAAAAAAAATCAAATTTAAGAATTGTCCCAAAACTTAAATAAATTATTTTGATACGTAGCAATTATTTTGATCATTTTTTTTAGATTATTGAATATTATTTTTTTTAATTACCAAGGGGGTGGATGAGCTTTGAATATTATTTTTTTGTTTGTTGATTATTGAAATATTACATAAAATTTTTTAATATTATTGAACAAATTTTTTGATCAACTTTTTGTAATAATATATAAAGTTGTCATTTCTTAGATTATTTTGATAGGTCTCAAATATAAATATAATATAAATATTTTATTTTTTTTGGAACAAATGAGGGGGGCAGGGGATGGGGATGGGGTGGGGGAGTTTTTTCTTTTCTTTTTTTTTTAAAAAATTATATATATATATTGACTAATTAATTTTCTACGTGTCATTGAAATATGATATGGCATGCCACGTGTCGTCGAGTGTATTACACTCATACTAGTTGGATGAAAAAAATGTTTAAAATGTTATGTTTTGATGGGTAAAGGGTTTAAAATATTTTGTTTTGATGGATTTAGGAGTTCAAATGACAAAAGTGTAAGTAGAAGTATCTACCTTACAAATAAAAACAAGTACAAGTGTCCGCGAGATCATTTCGCCTTAACTTAATTATGAACTTAGGTTTGCTACTTCTTGTATTTTGTTTTAAAAAAATGTATGTGTACCCTTTGAGTTTCGCAGCATATTGTCCATTAGTTGAGAAATGAATTTCTAGCTTTTTCTAATTTTTTTAAGTTATGTGTTTTTTTATTAGGGATCGTCATTTTTACACCTAAGAGATTTGAAATGTTCATTTTCTTAATTTCAAATTTTAAGAGGACAAGAAATCCAATTTTCTCTATTTTTAGCATAAAATTACGCTATCATGTATTTATCACTCAATCTCTTTCCTTGATCACGCTACTTCTCAATTATGCTCCATCTCTTATATTTTTCCTTTGTTTAGCTTTCTCGACTTCATTCTTGTTCCTCAATTCCTTCATCTGTTAAAATACTGAGAGGAACGATTGATTTGATAATGTGAGTTTGGTATAATTTCTATACATGTATATATGAATTTCTATTTGGGGTGGGGTGGAAATTTCGAAAAGTGAAATTATATATTTTTTATGTGTTTTCTTCGCGATTTAATAAATTCGTGGACCGACGAATTGAAGTTGAGGGGTTCATTATTTGATTAATGAGTTTTTCTCTATATTTTTTATGATTTTTGAGATGTTTTGAGATTATTGTGAAATTATTGCAGACAATGTTAGATTTTCAAATTGATTTAGGATTTATATCAACCTTTTTCTCAAGTTCATCAATAGCTAAAGATGATTCTAGTAGTAAAATGATTACTCAAAACATGCACAAACACCTTGCATATCTGTATGTATGTATCTATGCATAGATATACTAAATTGACTTATTTAATAATATATCAGTGCGTATTTGACATCAATTGTATGTATCTATGCACTAGATATATATACCTGAATATATAGTATGACATGGATTCTAGATACAATAAATTAATACTAAATATACTAGATGAAATTAATATAAAATACATCAATTGATACTGAATACAGATATATTAAATATAAAAAATTGTGAAAGATAGACATATTGTGACAATAAAGATATAAATAGTCAATGTGAATCACATGTATAGTGGTTACATTTTTATGAAATTGAATAATAAAGTGATTTTAAAATAGATAGAAGAGAATCTAAATTTTTTGTTTTGTTTTGTAGCTTAGGGATACACAATCTTTAGAAATCATTATAGGTGTGATTTCTCCTTGTTTAATGTGCTTCAGCTATAGAATATATTAAATAGCTGAAAATAAAATATTTTTAACGCATGTGTATTTGAGATACATCGATCAAATGAATCAAACACATGTATTCAAAACTAATCTTAAGAAACTTATGTGCTTATTAAAACTATTATTTCATTGAGTAATTAGCACCTATAATCACGTGCTTTATGAAATTTTTTCTTCAATGTTTGTCTATTGTTTTTCTTTTAGGGATAAGAGAAGGAGGTTACGACGTAAAAAATTGAATTCATGGACCAACGAATTGGAGTTGAGGGATCATTGTTTGATTGATGGTTTTTTCTTTGTTTTTTTTTTTATGATTTTTGCAATATTTTGAAATTCTCGTGGAATTACTGCAGACAATATTAGATTTTCAAATTAATTTAGGGTCTATATCAAGCTTTTTTTCAAGTTCATCAATAGCTAAAGACGATTCTAGCAGTAAGAGAATCACTCCAAACATGCACAAATACCCTGCATATTTGTGTGTATGTATCTATGCACAAATACACTAAATACTAACTTATTTGATGAATGTCGCACTTATTTGACACCACATATATGTATCTATGCACCAGATATATATATTTAAACATACAGTATAAAATTCATTTTAGATAGATCAAATTAATACTGAATACACTAGATGAAATTAATACAAAATACATCAATTGATATTGAATAAATTAAACAAATTAAATTAATAGTGAATACAGATACACCAAATATAAAAAATTGTGAAACGTCGATACATTGTGACAATAAAGATATAAATAGTCAGTGTGAATTATAAATACAGTGGTTGCATTTTTATGAAAATAAATAATAAAGTGAGTTTGAAATAGATAAAAGAGAATCTAATTTTTTTTGTTTTGTCTTTTAGCTCATGGATACACAAAATCTTTAGAAAGCATTGTAGGTGTGATTTCTCCTTATTTAATGCGCTTCAGCTATAAAATATCTTAAATAGCAGAAAATAAAATACTTCCTCCGTTTCATAATAAATGAATTGTTGGATTTTGACACACATATTAAGAAAAAAATATTAAAAACATAAATTTAACATAATTTTTCATTTTTACCAAAAAAAAAAAAGTTGACCTTGTAATATATTTTCAAAAGTTAATTGGTTGTCAAATCATAAGGGCAAATTTGGAAAAAAATTTAATAATTCACTTATTTTGAAACATCAATAAATACCCCAACAATTCACTTATTCCGAAATGGAGGGAGTACTTTTAACGCATATATATATATGAGATATACCGATCAAGTGAATCAAACACATATATCCAAAACTAGTCTCAAAAAACTTATGTGCTTACTAAAACTATCATTTCATTGAGTAATTAGCACCTATAATCATGTGCTTTATGAAATTTTCTCTTCAATATTTGCTTCTTCTTTTTTTAAAAGAAAAATGAGGGTAGAAAAAGAAAGTTATAATATAGGAAATCGAACCCTTCCCTAATAAGATGAAAATTCATATAGCCTACCAACTGAGCTATTAAGATTAGTCCATAAATTATAGTATAACACACAAACTTTTCTAGAATAGCGAAGGGATAAAAAAATTGGGTAACTTATATAAATACCAAACATTAAGGTGCTAATAACTTTTTTTTCATCATAATTTTTTTAATTACTTAATATACCACTTTTTATAATTTTTGATACATATTTTTGGTCTTGATATGACATATGTGTTTTGATACATTTGAAAAATATTGTTACCTAAATAAGGAAATAACAGAATCTCCTTAAATCGGGGGAGTAAATCACGTTTCATCAGTTTTGGAAGCACAATGAATGTAAAAATTAAATGAAAATCAAAATATTCATTTCTTCAAATAATACTCGATTGAAAATCACAATTTTAACATAAATTATTCATCATTTTTTCTTCATCTCAATTGCACCTCGAACGTAGTAACAGAACTTCAAAAATTTCAATTGATACATATGACAATTTGCTAAGACCAAACACTTTTGATACTTTTATTAGCTGATATTTTTGATACATTATTGTTCCCAGTTAGGTGTTTTTGATAATCTATATTTCATGCTGATATTTGTTGTATTTATTAGATTTGATACATTCAAGTCCGATATGTGAATTTGATACATTTGTTTGCATATTTTGATACATTTGAAACATTATGATAGTAGGGTTTCACTGTCATGTGTTTACACAACATAAATTTTTTTGATACATTTTGATTTATGTATTTGATTCATCTGTTTTGTGTTAATTTATTTGGTCTTGGTATATTTAACATTTTGTCACGACCCAAAAATGAGGGTCATGATAACACTTGTCGCGGCGTACTTTGACAAGAAAGCCTATCACCCAAATTGATACGAATAGAGAAAAAGACAGAAATACCTAAGGTAAGGCTTCTAGAATGAAGCCGAACCATATAAATAATCATAACAATGCGGAAAGAACTTATCCAAAACACCAATAATGCCCAAAATCAGGTGTCAATAGTGTAAGAACTACTAATACAATCCAAGAGTCAAATACATCGAAAAAATAACCACAAAGGAATAATAACTGTCTCCGAACACTAATAAAGACATAACTAGTATAGAAAGATAGAGGTGAACTTCGGACGCATGAATGTCCAACCGCTACCTTGGAAGCTCCAACAACCGCCCGAATCAAGTAAGCTGAGGCGCACTCGAGCTAGGACCTGCACTGAAAGGGCGCAGTAGGCATGAGTACGGTCCACTTGTATTCAGTAGGTATCATAGGCCGACTAAGCAAAGTAGTAAATAAGGCATACAAAATATACACTAAGGGCACGTCACCTGCAATCAGAAAATGTCCCACAACGGTAGCCCACACCGCTTGCACTAACAGTTCTAATATATCTCACATATATTGCAAAAACACATCAAGATATAGAACACAAGTATAGATTATGTCACATATAAAATAGAGCAAGAGAGAACATGTAGATACAAGATCATCAAATACAAGTAAAGAAAGGTAAGACAAATACATAGATGACAAGTCAATAAGGCAATACAATACAACATAAACACAATAAAGTAAGTGCAATGTATATGATAATGATGATGATGATGATGATGATGATGATGATGATGATGATGATGATGATGATGATGATGCACGAGGTTGTCGCACAACCTCCGGGATCGTCGCACAATCCACGTATATACCTACGGAGCCAAAGCTTTCCGACGTAGGACCCATGGGGGGTTCATCAACCTATATACAATCCACATATCTCATATCTCCTTTCCAACACATCCCTCGGAAAGGGTTTTGTAAGGTGTTACAATATTTTTAAAAAGGTGTTGCCAGTGTTTCTCAGATGTTGCCATGGTGGTACCAATGTTTCATGAATGAGTATGATATGAAGATGTAATGCTCACAACCAATCACAATAAGTATTTCCACAACTAACCACATGATATATTTCCACAACCAACCACAATGATACATTTCCACAACCACATGAGTCAATATTCACTCGTTATTTTCATTTCATCCATGAATTTCCACATGTATCATATGTCAATAAAGTATGAGTATAATCACAATACACCCATGGTACCACATTAAACAATACAATACAATTACTCACATGTATTCAAGGCTATCAATGTCACATAGGACCCCACACGGTCAAACATATCACATAATATTTTAATTTCGACAATTACATCACATATAGGCCCCCACACGAGCACAACACGTAGATAGCCATTTTTCATGATTAGTTCTCACCCTTGACATATATTTTGTACCATTATTTACTACCCAGCCCAGTCTGAAGAGTTAAGCCATAACCTACCTCGAAAGCCAAAATCGATCCGCTACACTTGAATCCGCGATCTTACTTTTCACGAACTATCCCGAACTCTACTAAAAAAATCAAATATGAAATCTATGCGTCAAAACAAAACCAACGACACTCATATTGACTACTTTTGGTTCGGAATCAAAATGAACCCCCAAAATAGGTTTCTGAAAAAGAAGGGCAAAATTGAAACTTTACTTCAAAAATATGTTCCCCATATTTTTAGGAACCTACAGCTGAAAACCCAAGTTAAATCGAGTGAAAAACGGGGTTCAAATCGAAGAAAAATCATTTTTGAGCTTTACGGGGTAAAATCCTTGAAATCCGGCTTAAAATCAAGAATCGGAGTTGTTTTGAAGGTTAAATTGATGAAAAACTAGTAATTATAAGATAAAAATATTATTCAAGTGAAAGGGGATGAAATTTGAATTTAAAATCATGCCCTAAGATTTTTGGGGTTTTGAGAAATTTATCAAGAAATTTCTAAGAAAAGGGTGAATTCTTACCTTAAATCCGTAATTAAAATCAAGAAATAGGTGTTAATCTAGCTTCCCAAGCTCTCACAAGCTTCACTTTTAAGCTCCCAAAATATTTAGGGTTTAACTCTCAAGAGACAAGATGAAAAATGAGCAAAATGGGCCAAAAATGTGAAAAAACTGCTATATATATTGCAGATTTTTTTCTGCATAACTGTGCAGTTTTTATTCTAACTCGAAATGGACTTCAACGGGGTGCTCGGGATTCGTTCGGAGTCCGATTTATGCAAATGAACTATGCAACCACACTAAATTCGACGTTCCGGACGCGATGGTGATACCAGATTTTTCAGAAAAAATCGTTTTCACAAAATTGACCCCCAAGATCCGAAATCACAATTTTCCAAACCGAGAGTCGAAATGAGATTTAAAAGCCGTAAAATCATACCAAACATGCTAACACACTAAAATCGATATTCCGTATCTGTTGGCGAAGTCGGATTTTTCATACGAGGTCGTTTCAATCAAAAGTGGATCCCACACCCAACTTTCCAATTTTTTCAACTTTCCGACCAATGGGTCGAAATGAGCTCGGGTGAACCAGGACCCAAACCAAAGGTCTACCTAGCCTAAACTCGATATTCCAGAGCTTCTTGCGCAGTCCGTTCGGTCATCCGTCTCATGGATCAAAATATAACCACATAAGTCCAAAATAAGGCTCTCGAAGCCATAAAAAACCACAATATTGCATAAATGATACCAAAATGCATCAAAAATCATGTCAACCACTCCCACACCCCAGAAATACCATAATGCAACTACGGGAGGGGTAAAACAGTCAAATCACACAATCATAAATTTCACATATTTCATCAAATTTTTAGGTCGTTACACATTTGGCCTTGATACATATAATATTTTGCCTTGATACATATCAGAGTATAGTATAATGTTATGTGACCGACCTAAAATCTAACAATGTTCTTATCAATTTGGGTAACAGCCAAACTGAATGATGGTAAATAATCGAAATCCATAAAAATTGAAAAAAAATAATCAAAAATACCCAGAATAAAATCCACATCACCACGTGAAGAACCAACAATGAAATTATTAATTTGGGTAACACCCGAACTGAATGATATGATAAATCATCAAAATTCATAAAAATTGAAAAAAATAAAAACAAAAAAAATACAAAAAATGTAATTTAAAACTAAGATAAAGTAATCTTTCTTAAAATCAACTTCAAAATTTCACTCACCCTCGAAAATATGAGAAACTTTTTTCAACAAATTTTCTTTAATGCCATTTGCAGTAGATGAATGATGGAGATAATTGATTGAAACTCAAATCTGAAGAGAAGTTACTAATTATTTTAAAGTGGGAAATTTAAAAAATGTAAAAGAGAGATTTGAGGCTAAAAAGTAGGAGTTCGTATAGTTTGAGTGAAAATATATGTATCTAAGGATAAAATCGAAAAAGTGATTAATTATGAAATATTTTAAAAGAGTGAAATTTTTAAAAAGAATAATGCCAAACTTTAATTATTGATGTAATTTTTCCCAAGAAAATCCCCAAAGTTGGCTTATGGTCTTGTATCAGCGAAACAACAAAATACCTCCCCTCCTTTTTACTGAAAAAAAAGAAGAGAAAAGTAGATCATAATTACTCAAATGGATAAAGATCAAACTGCAAATCTAATAAAGATTAAAATTGTCATCTTCTTTGCAAAGGAGTTACTTCCTCCCTTCCACAATAGTTATCACTATTCACTTCATGTGTTCCACAATAGTTATCACTATTCACTTCATGTGCCCTCAGTCGGTTAATTTACTTCATTTTTTTTATTTATTTTTTTGTCTATGGTCCACTGTCTTGAGTCGGGGGTCTATCGAAAACAGCCTCTCTACTTTTTCGGGATAGTGGTATGGACTGCATACATCTTACCCTCCTCAGGCCCCACTTTGTGAGAATATATTGGGTTTGTTGTTGTTGTGTATATTATCCTTTGAATATAATAAATTTAATGCTTTAAAAAATACACTGAATAATGAATCGCATTTAATACAAAAGATAAAATGGGTATAAATGAGTAAATCATCCATTAATTTTTTAAATTGAACAAGTATTATTAGATATCTATTTTTAATAGTGGACAAGTAAGGTTGGACTGACGAGCACCAAGTAATACGACGGATACAAGGAGATTGAAGCTGAATCTGACTCCCTTGTACTAATCAATACCATAAGCAAACAAACAAACTAGGACACCTTGGCAGATTGTCCACGATTATTAAGCTAAAGCAAGAAGGCAATTTTAAGTTTTCCCATTGTTATAGAGATGCAAATTGCACTGTGTCAAACTAAAACTTGCCAGCTAACTGTAGCTTGACATTAAAAGACTTCTACTTTCTTCATGGGAGTTGACATACATTTGAAGGTGACAGTTACTTCGAAGAATGACAAAAACCAATTGATCAACTTCAGAATTAGAAGTTAGAACTTGGAATTTTAACCCTGATGTAATTATACAAGACCAGAATATATATGCTCTATTGAGCCCTTAAGTTTTCTTTCCAAAAAGAGGAAAGCTAACTTATTTTTACTTCGCATGCTCTCGTCAAACCAAAAGGAAAAGGTTTAAATTTTCTCCCACCTTTAGAATTTTCACTCTTTTGCAACCATGCTATAAGATTCAAAGGAAAAATTCCATATTTTTATAAGTAAAATAAAGAAGGCCATGAACCTTTAAAGAGCAAATTATAACAATGAATGGTAGATAGAATTATATGCAGGAAGCTATGTAAAGCTACATGAACTTTAGGATATAATTATGATATGTTTGCATCTTTTAGAGATGGGCTGACCACTACACCGGTTGAAGCTCGCATACAATGCGTTCCTAGTGCAGCAACACATGCGTCATCTGTTTTTAGATGTGGTTGTACTAGCTCCCAAATCTTTCTCTTTGCTATCTGCATAGAGTTGAAGAACGACGTCAGCCCAAAGGCAAATACGATACCCCCGCCTCATCCAACAAAAAAGTAACTGTACAAACGATATTAAAACAGTACTCCCTTTAATGAAATGAGTAAGCAAACATAATAGTAGTACATAATTTCCCGTGCAGTACACTACAAAGCTTTCAACAAGTGCCAAATTAATCAGACAAACTACTTTACTCTTTCCTGACAATATTATCCGATCGGTTACCCAAAGGACAATATTACCCAATCGTTAATAACTGAACGAGGCACACATTGTGAATGCTTCTCCGAGCAATCAACAGATATCCATCTCAGTAGTAAATATTGACAACAACATAGCCAGTGTTGTCCCATAACGTGGGGTCTGGGGAGGGTAGCGTGTACATAGACCGTACCTCCACCTCAGAGGTGAGGTAGAGGCTGTTTCCGATAGATCACCGGCTCAAGACAAAAACAGTCTAAAAAGATGTAATGAAAGCACAAAAGACAATAGATAGTATCAAAAACACCAAATAGTAAAACAACAGTACTACAACAAAATGGTACTCCACTCAAACTACACAAAACATACATAGTAACAGGAATTGAAAAACAAGAAAGTGCAAGAGTAGTCCTCCGACTACTAGAAAGGGCAACAAGACAATGGACTCCTATCTACTAACCTTCTACCCCAATTTGATCCAATTTTGAATTCAGGAAATGACAGATCTAATAATTCTTCAATGAACAAAGGGGGTTTAGCCCGAAAAATTCAAGAGGTAACTTTTTAGTATAGAAAGTCAGAATGTTACAATGGTCAATGGGTTTCTTGAAATCTGTCTTACAGATGCTTATCCATAATTTCTAAATCTTGTTTTTTTCATTCTTAAAAAGGGATGTAGGAACTATGGATAAGCATCTATAAGACAAACTGCAAGAAAATGCAATATAGACCACATTTTATAATTTTGCAAATAGAGTTTTGGAAAGGAGGATGTCTAGTCGTAGATGGAATAGCAAGAGTAGAGATCCTTCAATTTCATCATCCAACTATGTGACGATTAATCGCTGCTTCTCATTTCTGATGTTCCTTTTACCCCCAAAATACGTTGTCACACATTGCTCGGAGAACATAAACAGCACAATGCATGACAAAGGTGTCCATTTACACGTGGATCTATTTAGAGATATAGTAAAAACTCCCGTGCACCCGGTGGGTAGACCAAACTAATGAATGAAGGACATGTAATTTTTCATACACATACATCACTTGACAATGGTTATATGGTTAAGTGACATCTACTATCATTTTGCCTCCAAGCAATTTACAATGTTCCATATTATTTACAAATTTCAAGAGGCAAATGAATGGATAGAGTTCGGCATAACATGATAAAGGCTTTCAAGTTTGTACAGTAACTACTCAAAAATCATCTTTCACACTTTTATACGATCACTTTATTTCTTCAATAGATATTTCATATAAATAGTTTATTTCCAAAAAAAGAGCAAAAGAAAATCAAATTTTCTGCTCAAGAAATCTAGTACTCCTAAACATAAAACATGGGAGGTATATGGCGGAGAAAGATGGGCAATAAGCCTAATGGGTCTTTTTTGTCTTCCCAAGTTTCGAGAATATATTGAATATCAATAGTTAACATAAAGAAGGAGAAAGAAGGAGTGTATCCAAAAAAATAGTTTGTTTAATACAAAGATAAAACCGCATTTGGCTAATATTCCTTTCCTGATTGTCCGGAAACACTAACAAGTGAGGTTAGTGTAATTTCTGGGAAAAGAAAGATCTTAAAACGGTTGGGCAGTACACACCTGTAGACAGAGTCATTCTTCAAATTGAATCTCAAGAGCATGTAACCTTAACTACTTAACATGGTCAAAGACTTAACCTGGATAGCAGTCCTATTTCCTCACAGTCCAGTGAGCAACGATAGAGGAAAGGATGAAAACATTTTCCTTTCCTTCCAACTCAACTACCCTCATGCTCACTATAGGATAAACTAGTTGCTTCAAGTTAAGGAAATAACACACAGAAGCCCCTTGGCTTTTTGGCTAGTGCACCGCCTCTTATAGGCAATCAAACTTTACAACGGATATGTTACCTGGTTGGGTGTTGCCACATCAGGTAGATTATCCTTTTCATCAACAGAACCAAACCATATCCTTTCCCCGGGTACTGCGCCTTCAGGTGGCTCAAGAAGTTCCACTTTTTCATGAGATGCATCTGATGCTGCCATCAGCATTCCATTTGACTTGACACCACGCATATTCCTTGGCTTTAAATTTGCAAGAACAATCACACTCCTTTCCTGCATTTTGCAGCATGCATCAAATGCTTTCTTCAAATTATGAACTGTAAGATTCTCAAACACGTCACTATTGATGGACTTTAGAAGCTTAAGCGTGTAAGAGACGCAGTCACCACAATGTAAGCCCAATAATCATGTTTTGCTGCATCTTAATAAATGCCAAAAAACAGCATATTATTAATTACAGGAAAAGAAACAAACGAATCAAACAATCATAAATAGTTGTCATGGGGAAAAACTAATATACAAAGTTCTATTTTCCAGTTTGACTAGCAATGTGCACCAACAATACTTGAAGCAAGAGGACTTTTTATTCCCAGCAACTGGAATTTACAAAGATCCAAACTCCAATCCTAGAAACTTCAAATCATAAGTATTTTAAAGGTCGTTGGATGACATCTATTTACTTATTTATTTATTTATTTATTTTGCTAAAAGGGCTCATTATATTATAGAGAGTGAATTTATTCATTTGAACTCAAGTGAGTAGGCACTAGCCAGTGTTTCACAAAAGCAAAAAGTGCACATAAGCACAATATCAAATGATATTTAGGTAAAAAAGAGAGAAGTGAAGCGCACAACTAATCAGAAACATGAGAATTTATCAAACATATATGAATTTAGGACTTTTAACATCACATTGCAATTAAAATTACGATCTAATATAGAACAATAATGCAAAAACTTAATTACTCATTATAAGATGTAATTTCAATTTTCAGTAAATCGCTACAGAAGATAATTAATTCAACATAACAACAACAAAAATGCCTCAATCACAAGCAAGTTAGGGTCTACTATATGAATCGTCACCCCAAAATTCTCCTTTCTCACTACAGAAGAGGATTAATTTGCAGCATCAATTTCATATCTAATTGCTTCAGTTAGAATGCTAAGAGAGTGGAAGAGAAGCAAAAGAGAAACTTCAAAAAAGAATTAAGTAAGAAAAACAAGTAGTAAATCAAAGATGAAGAGTAGTTGGTAGTTGAGTGTTTTCTTCCGTTCCTGAGGTATAGGCTTCGTGGTGGTACTTGGACCTTCTTTCTCATCAGTAGTTTAGCTCTATTTGCTCGAACTCTTCAAAAATATCTTCGGGTGCGTGTCGGATCCCCCAAAAATGGTGTATTTTTGAAGGATCCGACATGGGTGCGGCAACATTTTTGGAGAGTCTGAGCAATTTCTGTCTTTTTTTTTTTAAATTTGTATTCCCTTTTCCAAACTGCTTGAAAATGATTTTATTTAAGCTGAGGGTCTATTGGAAACAACCTCTAACTGAGTTCTTCCTATGGTGGCCATGAGAATCCCTCTCAACGGGGAAGAATCAGATTCAATCTCCAGGCTTATAACCAACCTATGAAAAATGGTCTGTCTCGTCTAATTGGTCTCCTTCTTGGCATCAAGAGTCGTCGGTACTGAAAAAGCCCTGGAATTACCTTCGGGAAATCTAGGAGGACCGCTTCCGAGCCTATGGTGGATGTCAGCTGGGTTGTTGAATATTATGACATTCAAATGCATTTTCCCATTAGCTGGAGTAGGAAGGGGGCTGGCATCGATAAATTTATATAAATAGAAGATACTTAAGGCCTAAGTTACTCAGACTCTTCACTTTCGGTGCCGCACCCGTGTCGACACAACGTGGGTGTGGGTGTGGGATCCGTACCCGATCTGGTCAACCAATTTTGGGTATTTTGACCAAAATTGACTGGGAAAGTCCTGACAGATTTAAGAAATTCTGTAATCAAAACAAAAGCTAAGGTGAAATTGAAGAAAATGGAATACCTTGTATATAGAAATTTCTATGTTATTGCTTTTCCTTTTATCTCCTTTCAGGATTTTCTTCTTGAACAATATTTTCTCCTCAAGTTTCATCATAATATCTCATAATTTATGTTTTATAACTATATTTTTAGATATTTAAATTATTTTTCGCCGAATCCCCGTACCCGTATCCATCCCTAGATCCATATCCCCGAATCTTTAAATTGAGACTGTGAAGGATCCGACCTCTAGATCCATACCCATAATGGACACCCGCACCCGAGTCCGAGCAACTTAGCTTAAGGCATTAGGAATCTGGGTGATCACACACTTCATGTGGTATTTATTAGGGTTAGGACAGCTGCTTTCAGGCAGCCCACCCTAGACCATCGCTTTTAGGTAAGATCTCATACACTCTACCCTCCTTAGACCCCACTTGTGAAATTACACTGCTATGTTGTTTGTTGAGTATGCTTTATTCCGAACTCTAGTTAAATCTCCCTAATTTCCTCCATTAGTACTAGAAAAGAGAGTACAACAGTAGGTAGGCATCTGAACATGATTTGGTAGAGATCTGAAAAAGTAGTATCAGAACTAGAAATTGAAATAAAGATATTTAGAAGATGGAGTTATGTTTGGACATTAAACTAAGTTGAAATGTTTTGAGTAAAAAATTGAAAAACTCCTGAAAACTATTTTCCCCTCAATTTCCATGTGAATTTTCCATTTTCTAAAAGTATTCGGTATTGCCATCCCCTTCCTTGAGCCATAGACATCTAGACTTCTGCCTCCAAGAGATCTCTTCAGACTTTGCTAGCTGCTACAGCTCAAGTTTGGATCCATGCATTTTGCAATTTTTGATGGTGATAGAGGTCTGGTTACAGCAGTTTGTTCAATCAGCATTAACTCGCCAAGGCTCTACTCCTTTGTATTTCAACTTTTGCATGGATTATGTTCCATGTTTTTTTATGAAGTAATATCACTGAAGGCATTAAGAAGATGCTAACAGATCCATAAAGATTACAAGAAGGTGCAAATAGCTCCCACACAGAACAGCTACGCTATTCGCACGATGCTAACAAAATCTAAGAACTAGACTCAAGAATTTAATGTGAAAAGATTGAACCAACTAAATAAAAGTAAAAGACATTTGGCTTAAAAGGAATGATTAGGAGTTGATATTCCATCAAAACATCTGCAATTCTTTCTGTCCATACAACCCAAAAGCGTTTGCTGGTATCATCTTCCAGACATTTTTGATGGCTTTACCAAAACTTTCCGTCTGCTCCAGCTTTCTACTGCTTTTCTTAGATTAATTGGCACGACCCGACTGAGTATAAAAATAGAGTAAAATATATTCCAAATATCATTTGCAGCTGTTCATTGAAAAAAAGGATGGCTGATAGTTTATTCAGTTTGATGGCACATATTGCATTTGTTTGACTTCTCTTGAGATTGTCCTGCATCAAGGATGCACCTGAAGATCTATCAAACTGAAGCAGATGACTTGTAGGAAGTTAAGTCTTCCAAATTTGATTCCAAGGCCAATTTCTACCAAGACATTGAGAGCACAAAACTGAGTGTAGCTTCTCTTACAGTGAATGTCCCATAATTTGCATCACCCCATTGAGTCTGTCTTGTATGTCTTCATTAATAGAACAATTTTCCAGTCTTGCTAAAAGGTTCAGAAGCTCTTCAAGTTCCAAATCATTTATGTTCCTCCTGAGAGTTAAGTTCCAGCTATTCCCATTCCTGTTTAGGGCTATGCTTGAGTTATTGGGATAACTCAGCTGATAAATGGCAGGATAATCATTCATCAGGCTAGCATTGCCTAGTCACTTGTCCTTCCAAAAATTAATATATTCCCTAGTACCAACAATGAAAGATATGTTGCTTGGTTTCACTCATTGAAGACTTAAGCTGCAGAAGAAGGTCAGCAATCCCATCAGAGAATTTCGACTTTAGTTTTTATTCAATCCAACCTATCTCCCTAAACTAAGGGTTCTCAAAAGCCTCATAAAAGAGTCGGTCTAACGAGGCTTTTTCACAAGTCAAATTTCCCCGAATAAACAACTCAGTCCAGCTTATAGGATGAATGCACTTCTATTCATTGATCTAAACCAGATCTTGAACAAATAGAGAATTTTGAACTGAGAGGTACTATTACGAGCTCAATATATGCGAGTGTTTTTTACTACTAGGGATGATAAGCCAAATAAATATCGCCACCAATGAGGCAAATGGAGTTCTGTGGAAACATTGAAAAGATGGGGTATTTTCTGTCAACAGTGCTTACAAGAGACACCTACAGATGACAACTGGGGGACCCCAATACCACTGGAACTACTTCTGGAGAACTAACATCCCAACATGAAATGCTTCACTTGGTTGGTTATTATGAGGGCATGTCTAACCCAAGAAGCGTTGCAGAGGAAAGTAAGACACCTGGTTCCCAGGTGTTTTCTACGTAATATGACAGGGGAGACCAAAAAACACCTTTTTGCATTGCAAGTATACCACCAACTATGGAATCTCTTCCTCAACGTTACAGGCACTAGTTGCATCATGCTAGAACAGACTTCAGGCCATTTTAGCTGATGGATTAGAAGGGATGGAAGCAAGAGCCAGAAGAAGTGGTGGAGATTAATCCCATCATGTATATGGTGGTCAGTTTGGAGAGAGGGGAATGGTAGATTCTTTGAAGATAGGCCCAACTTCATTCACAAAGTAAATGGAATAGTATTGTATCTTGCTTGTCTTGGTAACAGTTGTGTATAGAGGATAATTACCTAATTATAGATTTAATAAGAAGCTTGTAATTGCTCTTCTTTTTTTTGGAGGTGGCCAACAATCTTACCAGTTCTCAAGAAAATATATATGAATATTTTTTAAAAAGTAACTCGAATTTTCATATCACTCACATGATTTAACTACTCCAACTATGGATTTAAGAACATCAACTCCATTACTGCGGGCTAGGAGAGAACCTCTGAAGATGGTGGTGCACCAGTCATGCGGCGTTTCTTCTTACTTGCCTTCAGAGCCTTTTCAAGAATGACATCCTCTTGGTGTTTGCGATTGCGAGTGTGAGGAGTCCCCATTGGACCAGGAGAACTTACAGGTTCATCAAGAACCTCATCATTAGGAATTGGAATACGAGCTCCTGTTCTTTTCTTGAGTTGAGATCTAGCCCTCTTAAGTATGAAGTCTGAGATAGGGTGTGTCTCCGAGAGAATAGTCTGAATAGGAATGATATATTGGACTTGACTTGACGGAATGCAATTGAAGGAATCAACCATAGCTTTGAACATTACAAAGAAATTTTCAGGTCAACCCACTCTTCTTCATCATCGCAGAGTTTGAGAAAAGGGAAATGTCTCCTCTGCACTAGCTCTATTTTGATGTGATTCATAAATTTTTCCTTCAAAGGAAGGATAGAAGGACTGAAGACAACTACTTGGACATGACTTTGATGGAGTTGATGGATTCTGAAGTCAAAATTGACTTGCCAAGTCTGATCCTCAAGCACATGAATAAAGTGCTTCATCAGGATGAAAATGGTCATTCTTTGGCATATGGATTTTGGTTGGGTCAAATTTTTGATGCTTTTGAATATCCAGTTCCTGTGTGGGAGTATTAGACCACTGAGGATGTCTTAGGCAGGATACGACAGACTCTGCCCTCCTTGAGACAATGTGACGAGCTAACACTCCTCTCCAAAAGGCCCAAAATGCTCTAGCTGAGAAGATTGAGGGGCTAGAGGATTCTAGGGTGACTCATGCTCAAGAGACAACTGCACTTCGGGCACGCATTGTGGAGTTAGAAAATGAGCTTGCCCAGGAAAGGACCACTAGTGCTGCAGCTATTCATCGTCTCACATAGCTGATTTCATACATCCGCCTGATAGTCCATCCTTCTTAGTGTCTTAGGGTTGTCATTCTTCTATGTTTGTGCTCAGTAGTTTTATGTTCATTTTGGTGCTTGCTTGGCTTTTGATGTTCATCCTTTTGAAGTTTAATGCAATGGATCTATGGTGTGCTCAACTGTATTCTGTCTTCTTGCTTAGATTGATATGCCTCTAATTTAAAATTGTCATGTTCTGATTGTCTTGGTGATAACCCCAAAGGCCATGAATGGTTTGACCTCTGTTTTTCCTTCTAATATGTGTATATTCAACTTTTTAATGATGCCAAAAGGGGAAAGATAATAGAGGATTGTGCAATGCTTATAACCCATACACTAACCCATTTCATTCTAGTGCTTTATGCCTAAAGTGTCTTCAGGTAAAGGCATAGGCTGCACAAAGACAAAGTTTGTCATCATCAAAAAGGGGAAATTTGTTGGGTTCTACGAATGTTTTGATGATTGACAAGATGAATGAAACATGTTGGGTAAGCTGGTTCAGAGATGCACAGGTGCATGAAGGTAAGCTCATAGCAAGACCATTGAAAGAAAGGACAAGACTGCTCGATTGAAGGAGTGGATAAGCAACTACAGTTGATAAACTCAAATTAACTACCACGTGTGAAATTGAAGAGTTGGAGTTTGACTATAACACTTGAAGAAAAAAAAGAGCTTGAATTGAAGAAGGAGTCATACTCAAAATAGAACTCTAAGAGATAAGAGTTCGGACGAGAGAAGAAGTTTGATCGAAAGAACAACTCTTTGGAGAGTTGTGTTTAAATAGACGGAGTGTCTTTCACAGTCACTCACGCACTTACAAGGCGAAAAGGCAATTGACAAATTGACTTAGCAGTGTGCAACTTGGAGACTGAAGGGACACATTGTTGAACCTGGTCCTAGTACTAAGTAAGATAAGGAATCTTAGTTTTTATGTATTAGGTTGGCCCTGTGAGTTGTAACATTGATGCAATCCTAGTTTCAGTGAGTTATAAACTGAGTTAGATTGTTGTCTTCAAGTTAGGGGACTTGAAGACTTTGGGTCACATGCCTTGAGAGGTTTGTTATTTGAGCATTAAATAAGAGTTAGAGTTTATAATTCCTAGATTATAGAAGTCTTGTAAGTTGCCGTTGTTGAGGCTCAAGTTGATTAGTGAAGTCGGGGTGAAATCCTGCAGAGGTACAAGTCGTGGTGTTTTTTTTTTATGAAGTAATAAGAAATTTCATTGCTGGCATCAAGAAGATGCAGAATAGTACAAAAAGTTAGAGAAAGACAGTAGTACATTAGCTCAAAAACAAGGTACAGGTCGTGGTGTTCCGGTCGTTGTTGGAATATTTTTTTTATAATCATGGTGTTCCGTTCAGCTTGCGCACCTCGACTAATTCCAAGAGGTACTTGTCATCTCCCACCAACGACAGGTATCGGGTAGCTTTGTCCACCAAGGCTAGAACAAATGGGAAGAAATTACCTAGTGTTTGTCTCTGTTGGAAATTAAACCTGAGACCTCATGATGCTCAAACCAACTTCATTGTACCACTAGGCCACACCCTTGGGTGCAAATTGTTGGACTTTATGAAAGCGGTATTTTGTTCTTCTAGTTGTGTAAGCCTTCCATTTCTTTCTTAGCTTTGCATCCTACAAATTCTCTGTCTATTTAGCTTTTCCCCTTAATAGGCTAAATTCAAAATGTGATATTTAAGGACAAAGGCCGCGATTCTTTTATACTAGATTACACTAGATTACAGAACCCAAGAAATCAAGACAAGAATAAAGGTTGAATTCTGAATACAATATAGTGTTAAGTATTGAAGATAGGATTTGCTTTTGCCTAAATAAGGAAAGGAAAAATTGATAGGTTCATAGATAACTTGAATTGAGAATGACTTTGAAGAGATAATAGTAATACACAACCTAAAAGGAGACATATAAAGAGCAATGTTGTCTAAGATGATAGTAACAATATGAAGATTTTAGGTGCTAATGCCAGCTAAAACACCCAAGGTCAATTTTGTTCAAGAGTATTTCCCTTATCATATGTGCCATCTCATGTAGTAATAATCTTTTTCAATTGGGAGAGAAGAGAAGGGGAGAGACCGGACTTTCCGGAATTGAATCAATAGGCTCAGAGGTATGCCCTGTATCCGCTGCAAGAGAATCCGCTCTTTGACAAATTAGATCGTAGCATTCCACCGATGTCAAGTCATAGACTGGTTTCTTCAGCCCTTTTCTATGCGTTGGCGTTCTATACAACCGTTTATTCCAGTACCATAATATAAGAAATGTTACGCGGGAAGCAATAATGTAGACATACAAGGAATACTGATATAAGGATTATCGTATAATGAATAATATTGAAAGGTATAGTTATGTAGTGATCATTTTAGAGGCACTTTTGTTAAGCAAAGTTTAATATCGAAAATAATAGGATTAGCATACACAGTTTTATACAAGAACCAAAATGATGTTGACTATAAAGACACTACAATGCAGAAAAGAATACTCCACCCCGTTTCCAACTTTCCTTTTTAGTCTATTTCAAAAAGAATATCTATTTCTTTTTTAGCAACTCTTTAATTACAACTTTCCATATGTCATATTTATGATACAAGATTAACTGGCATTTTGGTACATTTGACATATTTTTAATTTAAGACCATAAAATTCGAAAGTTTTATTTACTTTCTTAAGCTTTGTACCAAGTCAAATTAGGACAAAAAAAATGACACAGAGGGAGTAAAAAATGCATTATAAGGACATGTGACGAAAACAAGCAGTACAAATCCAAATTAGAAACAAGTAGCTGTATTAGAAAGCAGCAGTACCTGAATATGGTCAAGAGGCACATACTTAACCAGCCCACTACAGATGATTCTAGGTTCAGCCTCACCAACATCAACCTCTTCAACATAAAGTGAATCAGCCTCCTCATGTCTCCACGCTCTAACTATTCGCCCAACCCTAATATCCAAACTATTCGCCGCATCCTTAATCTTCTTCACCTTAGTCTCCTCATCCTCCTCAACTACAGTAGCCTCCTGCTCTTCTTTTATACTCACATTTGATGGTGCCGTACAGTATGATTTTGTGCTCTGATTGCTCCAATGACCAATTTTATGGCCATTAACACTAGTGAAAAGGGTTGTAATGTTTTGTAATTTGGAGTGTTGGATTGAAAATGTTGGGGGGAAATAATTGAGCCTCGAGCGTGAAAAAATAGCAGTAGGAATTGAATTGGTGCGGCAAGAAAGTAAGAGAGTGCTACTTCCCTTTAACCAGTTAGCTGGCCCAATCCCCATTACACTCATCGCTTGGCTAATTGCTCTTCGCGCGCGGAACAAATGAACAAGTGGAGTGTGATTGGGGTTAGGATAATAACTAGAGTTTATGTTCAAATGAGTCCCTTAAGTTTAGGATATACTAAAATTCAAACTATTCTATTTTATACTCCTTCATTGCTAAATAGGTTGTGTTTCACTCTTTCCATTTTGCTAATTGCTTTTCTAGTACTAGTAAAAGTAACGCAAAAGAAGTGAAGAGGAGGAGTATGACTTGAGTTAGGATAATAAACTAGAGAAACTGTTCAAATTAGTTCCTTAAGTTTTGGATATACTTAAATTCAAACTATTCTATTTTATACCCTCTTCTTAGCTAAATGTAAGATCCTTACAATTTTCATCATTTTATTTTTGACCTTCCCGTATTTGAAATATCGATTTTTCATTTGAATTGGTATCAGAGTCTTGTTATTTAAAAAAATACGGAAGTCGTATATATATGAATTTACTTGATTAATTTATTAATTATGATTTATTTGAAAAAACTAGATTTAGATATTCCCCAAAATATTATTTAAATGAATAACGTACAAAAATATAAAGAACTAAAGCAAATAATATCTGAAAAACGTAAAGAATTAAAAATAAGGATAGAAAGACTACAATATAACATAATTGCTGGAGTTAGTAAAAACTCAATAAATGCACAAAAAGAAGAAATATCAAATTTAAAATCAACAATAGATAGTCTAGAATATACATACCAATATGATCTATTAACAATTAAATAAAAAATGAACAAAGTAGAATTTATAATAGACGAAAAAACATATGAAAATCACGGAGGATTAAAAATAAAAATAATATTTTCTAATTTAGGTAGAAGGTATAAGAAAATAGGTGAACATTTATATTTAATGTTAGAAAAAGAAGAATTAAAATTAGAAGATAAATTGACAGCTATGGTGAGGATAGAAAAAGAAAACGAAAAATAGATAGAAAAAAAGGAAATAGAAAAAATAAAACAACAAACTACAGAAGAAATACGAAAAATAGAAGAAACTAAAAATAGTAGGATTGCTGAATTAGAAAAAAAAAACTACAACTGCTAAAAGATCTGTATGAAAAAAAGACAAAAAGAAAAAGAAGAAAAAAATAAAGAACAAAAATTATTAAATGAGATAAATCAATTTAAAGAAAAATTAGAAATAGGCAATAAAGAAATAGAAACCAAGGAATTAGAAATTAATACAATAGATGTTGAAGAAACAGATAATTATGATTCGGAAGATAGTGAAACATATACAGAAATCTTAACAAATACAAAAAATTTAGGAATCAATGAAAAACAAGAAGTAATTAATGAAGAAAACTTAGAAAATATAAACACGAAAATAAACTCTCTTGATAAAAATGAAGATGAAAATATAATACCTAGAACATCAGAAATAAGAAAACCTACATATTATAAGAATAAGTTTAAAAGATATAATCTAAAGAATGAATATGACAAATGGACACCAAAACAAATAGTTAATAAAAATTATAACTTTTTAGACTTAGATTGTGTAATAGCTACAGAAAAAATAATACAATTATGGATAGAATATATAACAAAACAATTATTGGATAATAATATAAATGTAATAGATGCACCAGAATATATAGAAAGAACACTAATCGGAACAGTGAAATTATGGCTTTTAAATCTAACTGAAAAAAATAAAAGAGTATTAGGAACTGACAAACCCACAGAAGGAACATCATCAACAACTACAACTAAATTAACACCTATAGAATTATTAAAGAAATATGAAACAACTATAAAAGACGAATTTAGTAGCATGACAACAACAAAAGAAGAACAAAATAAAGAGAAAGATACAAATAGGAATTTAATGTTAAAATTAGCAATATGTAATATGTGCTACATAGATGAATATACTTGCGCATTTAAAGAATATTATTATAAAGGAGCATATAATACAGAAGAAAGTAAAGAAATAAGAAAATTGTATTTTAGTAAATTACCTGAACCATTTAGTTCAAAAATAATAAAAAGTTGGGATGAAGCAAAAATAGTAGATACTCTAGGAGCAAGAATAAAATTTTTACAACAATGGTATAGAAACCTATGTGAAAAATATAGAGAAGAAATAAAAATGGAAAAAACATTAATAAGAAATTTAGCATGTTGCAAAGATAAAATAGCACTCAATTTGGATGCGAAGAAAGATATTATAAGAAAAGAAAAAGGCATAAGAAATATAAGAAATACAAAAAATCAAAATATAAGTATAAGAAACCAAGAAAAAGATATTATGTAAAAAATTATAAACATAAAAGACCATATAGGAAAAAGAAATCTACAAAGGAATGTACTTGTTATAATTGCGGAAAATTAGGACATTTAGCTAGAGATTGCAAATTACCTAAAAACCCAAAAAATAAACAAATATCAGAAATAAAAATACAAAATACAAAATATATGCAGATAGATTATATAGATTACGAATTAGAAAGTGAAGACAGTATATATGAAATTTCAGAGAATTAAACAGAAATGAAATAGAAGATAATGAAATAGATAGTGAATTAGACGAATTAAATGACTGAAGAAGATATACAAATAAACCAAATGACTGAAAAAGATATAAAATTAATAACAAAAGAAGAATATTTAAATGACGAAGGAACAGATCAAAAAATAATATTTGATAACAATGTATTTGATGAAATAAAAGGAAAAGAGTTAGACTTAAGTGTAGAAAAAATATTTAAAATACCAACAATAAAAAATATATTTACTAGGAAAAAGGAAGAATATTATGTAGTAAGCCAAAAAGAACATGTAATAGACTGCAGATATGCAAAAGGTAAAGCTAGTATACCACTAGTAACAAAGATGATCATAAATAAAGAAATAAATGATATAAAAAGTAGAGACCCAATAAAATATGTACACTTTGGAGGTACAGAGATATTGATAAAAGCATGTTTTAGAGAAGGAATAGATACACCAATAGAACTATATTTAGCAGATGATAGGATTATAAGACTTATAGAAAAAAGTATAATAACTGTCATAAAAGGAAATTTAATATACAAAAAATTTAAATTTATAATAAGTGCAAATTATTCAGTAGCAATAACAGATAAAAATATAGATAAATCATTGGTATTATATTGGAAAATATCAGGAATAGAACTAACCCCAGGAAGTAAAATATTTACAGCAAGATATAAAAATCTATATGTATTAACTACAAAACACAAAATAACAGGAAAAAATAAAATTAATAAAATACAAATAGAAAGTCCTTTTGAACAATTCGTAAAAACAATTGATAATAATGATTATAGTTACAAAAATATAGACATAGAAGAAGATTTAGAAATAATAAATGATAGAATAAGTACAACAAAAAGAATAGCTTATGAAAAACCAGAATCATTCAGTTCATAAAAAAGAACAAGTTATGAAACAAATTCAATAGTTAATTTAAATCAATATTACATAACAGGAACAATAAATGAAAAGGAATATTTAATACTCTTAAATACAGGACAAGAAGAAAATTATATAGCAAAATATCTAGTAAAAATGAGGAAATAAAATCTGATAATAATATATGCCTAGATCAACCAAGAAGCTTAATAAACACTAAAAATATAGCAGAAAAAGAAATAATAATAGGAGTTAGAAAAATGAAAATAGAATTTGAAATAAAGGAAAAAATGCAAAAGGCAGACATAATATTAGGAATTAAATGGCTAGAACAAGTAAAACCATACAATATAGAACACACACAATTATCTATAACATATAATAGAGAAACATTATTCTTAAGAAGAGCTTTAACATGATATGAAAATATATGTATTAATGAAGATAGTAGTAGAAGGATATTACAGTAGATATTATACGCCTATGATAGATACAGGAGCAGAAGCTAATTTATGTAGATATAATTGTTTACCAGAAAGTAAATGGGATAAATTAAAAACACCAATAATAGTTAAAGGATTTAATAACGAAGGAAGCTTAATTACTTATAAAGCTAAGAATGTAAAAACACAAGTATGAGATAGAATATTATCAATAGAAGAAATCTATAATTATGAGCTAACATCAAAAGATATACATATAGGAATGCCGTTTTTAGATAAATTATACCCACATATAATAACTATAACAGATTGGTGGTCTACAACACCATGTAAACAGAAAGTATGAGCAAAAAGAGTTATTAATAAAATAAGAAAGAAAATTGATTGGATAAAAGGAAGTGAAAAAATTACACAAAAACTAGAAAATATAAAAAATACTGAAGATACAATAGAATTGGTCGTATTTTCAATAAATAAAAAGGAAATAACTATATTCTCAATAAATAAGATAGAAACAATTAAAAAAAATTAAAACAATTATATAGTGAAGATCCATTAAAAGGATGGGAAAAACATAAAACCACTATAAAAATTGAATTAATAGATAAAAACAGCATAATAACCCAGAAACCATTAACATATAATTTTGATGATTTAAAAGAATTTAAAATGCATATAGAAGAATTATTAGAAAAACAATATACACAAAAAAGTAATAGTAAACATAATAGCTCAGCATTTATAGTAAATAAACATAGTGAACAAAAAAGAGAAAAAAGTAGGATGGTTATTGATTATAGAAATTTAAATGCAAAAACAATGACTTATAATTACCCAATACCAAACAAGATATTAAAAATAAGGCAAATACAAGGATATAATTATTTTAGTAAATTTGATTGTAAATCAGGATTTTACCATTTAAAGTTAGACGAAGAATCTAAGGAATTAACCGCATTTACGGTACCACAAGGATTTAATGAATGGAATGTACTACCATTTGGATATAAAAATGCACCAGGTAGATATCAACATTTTATGGATAGTTATTTTAAACAACTACCTAATTGTATAGTATACATAGATGATATACTATTATATACAAAAACTAAAGAAGAACATTTAAAATTATTAGAACAGTTTACAGATATAATAGAAAAATCAGGAATAAGTTTAAGTGAGAAGAAAGCAGAAATTATGAAAAATCAGATAAAAAATTTAGGAATACAAATAGATAAAAGTGGAGTCAAAATGCAACAACATATAGTCCACAAAATAATAAATTTAGAAGAAGAATTAGATACAAAAAAGAAATTACAATCATTTTTAGGATTAGTAAACCAAGTAAGAGAATATATTCCAAAATTAGCAGAAAACTTAAAACCATTGCAGAAAAAAATAAAAAAGGATGTAGAATATAGATATAATGAAGAAAACAAAAAACAGGTACAAAAAATAAAATTACTTTGTAAAGAGTTACCAAAATTACAATTTCCAGATAAAAATAAAAAAAATACATATATAGTAGAAGTTGATGCAAGTGAATATAGTTATGGAGGAGTACTCAAATATAGGTATGAAGAAGAAAAATTAGAACATCATTGTAGATATTATTCAGGAACGTTTAACGAAACAGAAATAAAATGGGAAATAAATAGAAAAGAATTATGTTCTTTATATAAATGTTTATTAGCATTTGAACCATATATCGTGTATAACAAGTTTATTGTTAGAACAGATAATACACAGGTACGATGGTGGCTAACAAGAAAAATACAAAATTCAGTTACGACAAAGGAAATTTGGAGACTAGTATTAAATATACTGAATTTTACATTTACAATTGAAGTAATCAATACTAACAAAAATATCATTGCAGATTACTTATCAAGACAAAGCTACTCAAACTGATTTACCAATGGAAGAGGCTGATGCCAAAGATACCCCGACTGATTTATTGCTCCAAATGTTTAAGCAAATAGAGTTATTACAAGAACGAGTTATTACACTAACTACTGAAGTTACAAATGTAAAAGTGCAAGTCGAGCACTATAAAAAACAAGATACTGTGCAGGAAGAGCACATTAAAAAACTAGACCTAGAAGGTGACGATGAGAAACACCTTAAAATTCAAATTACTGACGAAACTTGAATTACAGCTGCAGGCACATCTAAAGGGAAAAATATAGTCACTCAAAATAGACCTGGAATACCAAAGAAAAAGAATTATAACCTCAGCCAAATATTTTCCAAAACCATATACACCAAATATACAAAATTTAGAAGCATTTGCACCTCCCCAGATACATACCTCTTCTGAATCACTTAACCAAGAAAAAAAGACATACAATTATTCTTCTCGTAAATATATTGACAACATACACACCTTACAAACCTTATTAAATACAAAACCTATTCAAAGTGAAGAGCTAGCCGCACAACAAAAAGGATATATTACCCAGAATTACCAAAATTATAATAAACTTATTGCCTTACCAGGTACAAGCCCAAATTTTATTAAATCATGTTACTATTATGGATTATTATCTACGGTTTACACAACCGATGGAGAAGAGTTAGCAGGAATCCCAGAAATTCACAAAGAATTTTTGACTTACAAGAGAATTACCAACGGACAATTATTCTATGTTTGATTTTATTCCGCACCAGCAGAAATATTATTTGACGAAATTAAACGGACTATTAATGTGGTCAAAATGGGTATGATCAGAGATTATATTATTTCGGAAGAAATATGTGAACAGACCAAGATACCAAAAACACAGCTACCAGCATTTTACCACAACAAAAGAGTTATTGAAATAAGCAATATATTATCAGAGTTACTTAATAATTATTTAAATAAAAAGCCAGTTTGGATATATAATTCAAGGAACCAAGCATTGATTTATTCAACTTGCAAAGAAGTTAGAGACCATGACATGGAAGAACTTAGAAAATGGGGATTAACACTCCTCAGACCAGAAGAACAACCATTAACAAGATCTATCAGTAAGGGAATTATTTCAGAAGAAGCTATGGATCAATTTTGTGAAAAAGTTGGCTAAAAATACAAAGACCACATATGCAGCAGATGTAGTGGCAAGCACAACTTTATTCCAGATATGATGCTACACTGATAAGAAGATAGAAAAACAGCAGATACAACAAAAAAGAGATAACTACAGAGCGAAATAATGGAGAAGACAAGCTATTAAATTGTGAAAGTGACATGTAGATAACTTTCACAATTTCCTTTACGTAAATTTTAAAAATTTGTATAGAAAAAGTCTTAGGTATCAACAATTTTTGTCTTTTAGTAGTTTAAGATAAAGACTTTTTTGTTAGATAGCTATAGCCTATAGACTAGTCTTTTTGACATTTTTGTTAAAGTTTTTTAGTCTTTAAAAAATAGACACGTGCATGTAAAGTTTGTTTACAACTTCAGCCTATAAATAAACAAACATTTGCTCAGATGAAGGGTAAGCCTTCATGTGTTGAAGCAAAAACTCTCTCTCTTGTCCACAATAAATATTTTGATTATTCATTTAAAAACAGGTATATTTCAATGGAAAAATCTATGGAGGAACAAAACTTAGGATTATCAAACTTACCAGAACAGGTATATTTATTCAGTATTATGAATAGCTAAATTCATAATTCCTAACAATCATGATATAATAAGATAAGTTCATGTTAGATACTTTATAGTAGAATTATTCGAAGAATCGCATGTTAAGAAGTTTATTAGCAAAGTGGAAACGGAGAAAAATCCCTAAGAACTATGTCATCCTAAAGGTGAAATCAATAAGGCAAGAAGCCGTGGTGGGGAGTAGCCAGAGTTGAGGCGCTGTTTAAGAGAAAAGTATCTGGATTACCATGCTAATAGTTATCGACGAACATGTTATTTAAGAATGATCTAGTATATAGTAATCTAATATGATCATATTTTGTTATGTGTATGATTGAAGGAAATGTTTTGAAAATAACAATTTTATAAAAAATGAATAATTATTTATCTGACGAAATGGTAGATAAATTTAAAATACTTATTTTGTATTCACTTAAGGATATAAAAGTAGTAGATATAAGAAAAATCATATTAGAAAAAGCATTTGGTAAATATTATATGACTAGAATAAATTACATACCATGCCTACTTAACTACTCTTACAAATAGGGAAAAGACATCGTTTCCACCCCAAACTATACCCGAAAAGTCGAAGCCACACCTAAACTATACCAGTGACCTATTACACACCTAAACTATAAAAAAGTAAAATTATTTACACCCTGTCAGGCTACCACCACTTGCATGTGGTGTAGTGTTTTACACGCGCTGCCACATCAGCACCACATCAGTAAAAAGTATCACTTTTTTATAATTAAGGTGTGTAATAGGTCACTTATATAGTTTAGGTGTGGATTTGACTTTTCGACTATAGTTTGGGGTGGAAACGATGCCTTTTCCCTTAATGTTTTTAGCCGTTTAATTTTGTTATTTAATAGGCTGGACGCGCCTAAAATAAGTGTAACACACGCGCCTTAGAATGGGGGTCGCGAGGAGGTAATAATATCACTTTTATATAGTTAAGGTGTGTAATAGATCACTTATATAATTTAGGTGTGGCTTAGACTTTTCTTGTATAGTATGGGGTGTAAATGATGCCTTTTCCCCTTACAAATACTTACCATGATAAATTACATATATCTAGAATTTTGAAAAAAAAAAATATGAGAAACATACAGTTAGTAGAAAAATAGATGAAAGTAAATTTAGACAAATACATGGAAACTAAAGATATAAAATATATAGAATTTCTTAATGAAAATATGCAAGAACTACTTAGACTAAAACAAACAACCGAAAGATATTATGAAAAAACATTTAATCATGCTTAAATAACAGATGATATTAAAATACTTATTTTATATATACTTAGAGATATAGAAATCATAGACATAAAAAAAAAAATATGGAAAAAATTACAAGATTATGAAGAGGAAGAATTATTAAACAGTATAGAAAACTTACTCATTTATTATGAACACCAATACTCTTTAGATTCAGATGGATATTATACAGACTAAAAATTTCAGAATATATTAAGAAAATTAGAGAAAACCAAGAAGACCTACATAAAAAAATTGATTATAGAAAACAAATTAGAGAAATAATGAAAAATCTAATAGAAAAATTAAAATGGATAGACGAAACCTTGAAAAATTTAGAAAAAAACAAAGATAAAAGTTTAGATAGTTTAAACAATTCATTAAGAAGAGAACAAGAAAAAATAGTTAGTAGTATTAATAACCTCAAACAAGATATTAAATATAGTACAAGTAGAATAGATTATTATACATTTACTTTAGAAGAATAAAATGATAAACTACGAATATCTAAAATACTGGGATCAAGAAATGGAAGAAATAAGATTAATAGAAAATCTTATAAAAACGAATTTAATTGAATATTTTAAAACAAAAGATATAGAATATTTAGAATATCTTAAAAATAGTATAGAAGACTTACAAAAACTAAGAGAAAAAGCTAAAGAATATTATAGCCAAGCATTTAATCAACTACCATTTAATCACCCCTCAAAATATGAATATCAGTAAAATTGAATATATTAATAAAATATATGAAAATAAAAAATACAAGAGCGAAGAAAAACAGTTAATGAATATTACTACAAAGCATTTAACAATTACATAAATTAATGGATACATCATACGAAAAGAATAAACCATTAAAAAAATCGAAACCCAACTATATAGTTTATACCAAGAATACAAAAGATTACATAGTACTAACGAGGATCCTAGAACACTAGATAATTTAATTACGATAATATCTAAATTAAAATATGAATTAATAAAACATCTTAAGTCAAGAAGATAAAAATGAAAAATAATTACTTTTTATCTTTACTAAGAAATAAATAGTTATTAGTAAGTATCTAGTGTTTTATTTTTCATTTTTATCTTTTTGACTTAAGATGTTTTATTAATTCATATTTTAAATTAGATATTATCGTAATTAAATTATCTAGTGTTCTAGGATCCTCGTTAGTACTATGTAATCTTTTGTATTCTTGGTATAAACTATATAGTTGGGTTTTGATTTTTTTTAATGGTTTATTCTTTCCGTACGATGTATCCATTAATTTATGTAATTGTTAAATGCTTTGTAGTAATATTCATTAACTGTTTTTCTTCGCTCTTGTATTTTTTATTTTCATATATTTTATTAATATATTCAATTTTACTGATATTCATATTTTGAGGGGTGATTAAATGGTAGTTGATTAAATGCTTTGCTATAATATTCTTTAGCTTTTTCTCTTAGTTTTTGTAAGTCTTCTATATTATTTTTAAGATATTCTAAATATTCTATATCTTTTGTTTTAAAATATTCAATTAAATTCGTTTTTATAAGATTTTCTGTTAATCTTATTTCTTCCATTTCTTGATCCCAGTATTTTAGATATTTGTAGTTTATCATTTTATTCTTCTAAAGTAAATGTATAATAATCTATTCTACTTGTACTATATTTAATATCTTGTTTGAGGTTATTAATACTACTAACTATTTTTTCTTGTTCTCTTCTTAATGAATTTTTTAAACTATCTAAACTTTTATCTTTGTTTTTTTCTAAATTTTTCAAGGTTTCGTCTATCCATTTTAATCTTTCTATTAGATTTTCCATTATTTCTCTAATTTGTTTTCTATAATCAATTTCTTTATGTAGGTCTTCTTGGTTTTCTCTAATTTTCTTAATATATTCTGACATTTTTAGTCTGTATAATATCCATCTGAATCTAAATAGTATTGGTGTTCATAATATATGAGTAAGTTTTCTATACTGTTTAATAATTCTTCCTCTTCATAATCTTGTAATTTTTTCCATATTATTTTCTTTATGTCTATGATTTCTATATCTCTAAGTATATATAAAACAAGTATTTTAATATCATCTGTTATTTAAGCTTGATTAAGTGTTTTTTCATAATATCTTTCGGTTGTTTGTTTTAGTCTAAGTAGTTCTTGCATATTTTCATTAAGAAATTCTATATATTTTATATCTTTAGTTTCCATGTATTTGTCTAAATTTACTTTCATCTGTTTTTCTACTAACTGTATGTTTTTCATATTTTTTTCTTTCAAAATTCTAGATATATGTAATTTATCATGGTAAGTATTTGTAAGGGGAAAAGGCATCATTTACACCCCATACTATACAAGAAAAGTCTAAGCCACACCTAACTTATATAAGTGACCTATTACACACCTTAACTATATAAAAGTGATATTATTACCTCCCCGCGACCCCCATTCTAAGGCGCGTGTGTCACACTTATTTTAGGCGCGTCCAACCTATTAAATAACAAAAGTAAACGGCTAAAAACATTAAGGGAAAAGGCATCGTTTCCACCCCAAACTATAGTCGAAAAGTCAAATCCACACCTAAACTATATAAGTGACCTATTACACACCTTAATTATAAAAAGTGATACTTTTTACTGATGTGGTGCTGATGTGGCAGCGCGTGTAAAACACTACACCACATGCAAGTGGTGGTAGCCTGACAGGGTGTAAATAATTTTACTTTTTTATAGTTTAGGTGTGTAATAGGTCACTAGTATAGTTTAGGTGTGGCTTCGACTTTTCGGGTAAAGTTTGGGGTGGAAACGATGCCTTTTCCCTATTTGTAAGAGTAGTTAGGTAGGCATGGTATGTAATTTATTCTAGTCATATAATATTTACCAAATGCTTTTTCTAATATGATTTTTCTTATATCTACTACTTTTATATCCTTAAGTGAATACAAAATAAGTATTTTAAATTTATCTACCATTTCGTCAGATAAATAATTATTCATTTTTCATAAATTGCTATTTTCAAAACATTTCCTTCAATCATACACATAACAAAATATGATCATATTAGATTACTTTATACTAGATCATTCTTAAATAACATGTTCGTCGATCACTATTAGCATGGTAATCCAGATACTTTTCCCTTAAACAACGCCTCAACTCTGGCTACTCCCCACCACGACTTCTTGCCTTATTGATTTCACCTTTAGGATGACATAGTTCTTAGGGATTTTTCTCCGTTTCCACTTTGCTAATAAACTTCTTAACATGCGATTCTTCGAATAATTCTACTATAAAGTATCTAACATGAACTTATCTTATTATATCATGATTGTTAGGAATTATGAATTTAGCTATTCATAATACTGAATAAATATACCTGTTCTGGTAAGTTTGATAATCCTAAGTTTTGTTCCTCCATAGATTTTTCCATTGAAATATACCTGTTTTTAAATGAATAATCAAAATATTTATTGTGGACAAGAGAGAGAGTTTTTGCTTCAACACATGAAGGCTTACCCTTCATCTGAGCAAATGTTTGTTTATTTATAGGCTGAAGTTGTAAACAAACTTTACATGCACGTGTCTATTTTTTAAAGACTAAAAAACTTTAACAAAAATGTCAAAAAGACTAGGCTATAGGCTATAGCTATCTAACAAAAAAGTCTTTATCTTAAACTACTAAATGACGAAAATTGTTAATACCTAAGACTTTTTCTATACAAATTTTTAAAATTTACGTAAAGGAAATTGTGAAAGTTATCTACATGTCACTTTCACAATTTAATAGCTTGTCTTCTCCATTATTTCGCTCCGTAGTTATCTCTTTTTTGTTGTATCTGCTGTTTTTCTATCTTCTTATCAGTGTAACATCACATCTGGAATAAAGTTGTGCTTGCCACTACATCTGCTGCATATGTGGTCTTTGTATTTTTAGCCAACTTTTTCACAAAATTGATCCATAGCTTCTTCTAAAATAATTCCCTTACTGATAGATCTTGTTAATGGTTGTTCTTCTGGTCTGAGGAGTGTCAATCCCCATTTTCTAAGTTCTTCCATGTCATGGTCTCTAACTTCTTTGCAAGTTGAATAAATCAATGCTTGGTTCCTTGAATTATATATCCAAACTGGCTTTTTATTTAAATAATTATTAAGTAACTCTGATAATATATTGCTTATTCCAATAACTCTTTTGTTGCGGTAAAATGCTGGTAGCTGTGTTTTTTGTATCTCGGTCTGTTCACATATTTCTTCTGGAATAATATAATCTCTGGTCATACCCATTTTGACCACATTAATACTCTGTTTAATTTCGTCAAATAATATTTCTGCTGGTGCGGAATAAAATCAAACATAGAATAATTGTCCGTTGGTAATTCTCTTGTAAGTCATAAATTCTTTGTGAATTTCTGGGATTCCTGCTAACTCTTATCCATCGGTTGTGTAAACCGTAGATAATAATCCATAATAGTAACATGATTTAATAAAATTTGGGCTTGTACCTGGTAAGGCAATAAGTTTATTATAATTTTGGTAATTCTGGGTAATATATCCTTTTTGTTGTGCGGCTAGCTCTTCACTTTGAAGAGGTTTGGTATTTAATAAAGTTTGTAAGGTGTTTATGTTGTCAATGTATTTACGAGAAAAAGAATTGTATGTCTGTTTTTCTTGGTTAAGTGATTCAGAAGAGGTATGTATCTGGGGAGGTGCAAATGCTTCTAAATTTTGTATATTTGGTGTATATGGTTTTGGAAAATATTTGGCTGAGGTTATAATTCTTTTTCTTTGGTATTCCAGGTCTATTTTGAGTGACTATATTTTTCCCTTTAGATGTGCCTGCAGCTGTAATTCAAGTTTCGTCAGTAATTTGAATTTTAAGGTGTTTCTCATCGTCACCTTCTAGGTCTAGTTTTTTAATGTGCTCTTCCTGCACAGTATCTTGTTTTTTATAGTGCTCGACTTGCACTTTTACATTTGTAATTTCAGTAGTTAGTGTAATAACTCGTTCTTGTAATAACTCCATTTGTTTAAACATTTGGAGCAATAAATCAGTCGGGATATCTTTGGCATCAGCCTCTTCCATTGGTAAATCAGTTTGAGTAGCTTTGTCTTGATAAGTAATCTGCAATGATATTTTTGTTAGTATTGATTACTTCAATTGTAAATGTAAAATTCAGTATATTTAATACTAGTCTCCGAATTTCCTTTGTCGTAACTGAATTTTGTATTTTTCGTGTTAGCCACCATCGTACCTGTGTATTATCTGTTCTAACAATAAACTTGTTATACACGATATATGGTTCAAATGCTATTAAACATTTATATAAAGAACATAATTCTTTTCTATTTATTTCCCATTTTATTTCTGTTTCGTTAAACGTTCCTGAATAATATCTACAATGATGTTCTAATTTTTCTTCTTCATACCTATATTTGAGTACTCCTCCATAACTATATTCACTTGCATCAACTTCTACTATATATGTAAATTTTTTATTTTTATCTGGAAATTGTAATTTTGGTAACTCTTTACAAAGTAATTTTATTTTCTGTACCTGTTTTTTGTCTTCTTCATTATATCTATATTCTACATCCTTTTTTAATTTTTTCTGCAATGGTTTTAAGTTTTCTGCTAATTTTGGAATATATTCTCTTACTTGGTTTACTAATCCTAAAAATGATTGTAATTTTTTTTTTGTATCTAATTCTTCTTCTGAATTTATTATTTTGTGGACAATATGTTGTTGCATTTTGACTCCACTTTTATGTATTTGTATTCCTAAAAATTTTATCTGATTTTTCATAATTTCTTCTTTCTTCTCACTTAAACTTATTCCTGATTTTTCTATTATATCTATAAACTGTTCTAATAATTTTAAATGTTCTTCTTTAGTTTTTATATATAATAGTATATCATCTATGTATACTATACAATTAGGTAGTTGTTTAAAATAACTATCCATAAAATTTTGATATCTACCTGGTGCATTTTTATATCCAAATGGTAGTACATTCCATTCATAAAATTCTTGTGGTACCGTAAATGCGGTTAATTCCTTAGATTCTTCGTCTAACTTTAAATGGTAAAATCCTGATTTACAATCAAATTTACTAAAATAATTATATCCTTGTATTTGCCTTATTTTTAATATCTTGTTTGGTATTGGGTAATTATAAGTCATTGTTTTTGCATTTAAATTTCTATAATCAATAACCATCCTACTTTTTTCTCTTTTTTGTTCACTATGTTTATTTACTATAAATGCTGAGCTATTATGTTTACTATTACTTTTTTGTATATATTGTTTTTCTAATAATTCTTCTATATGCATTTTAAATTCTTTTAAATCATCAAAATTATATGTTAATGGTTTCTGGGTTATTATGTTGTTTTTATCTATTAATTCAATTTTTATAGTGGTTTTATGTTTTTCCATCCTTTTAATGGATCTTCACTATATAATTGTTCTAATTTTTTTTAATTGTTTCTATCTTATTTATTGAGAATATAGTTATTTCCTTTTTATTTATTGAAAATACGACCAGTTCTATTGTATCTTCAGTATTTTTTATATTTTCTAATTTTTGTGTAATTTTTTCACTTCCTTTTATCCAATCAGTTTTCTTTCTTATTTTATTAATAACTCTTTTTGCTCATACTTTCTGTTTACATGGTGTTGTAAACCACCAATCTGTTATAGTTATTATATGTGGGTATAATTTATCTAAAAACGGCATTCCTAAAAGTATATCTTTTGATGTTAGCTCATAATTATAGATTTCTTCTATTGTTAATATTCTATCCCATACTTGTGTTTTTACATTCTTAGCTTTATAAGTAATTAAGCTTCCTTCGTTATTAAATCCTTTAACTATTATTGGTGTTTTTAATTTATCCCATTTACTTTCTGGTAAACAATTATATCTACATAAATTAGCTTCTGCGCCTGTATCTATCATAGGCGTATAATATCTACTGTAATATCCTTCTACTACTATCTTCATTAATACATATATTTTCATATCATGTTAAAGCTCTTCTTAAGAATAATCTTTCTCTATTATATGTTATAGATAATTGTGTGTGTTCTATATTGTATGGTTTTACTTGTTCTAGCCATTTAATTCCTAATATTATGTCTGCCTTTTGCATTTCTTCCTTTATTTCAAATTCTATTTTCATTTTTCTAACTCCTATTATTATTTCTTTTTCTGCTATATTTTTAGTGTTTATTAAGCTTCTTGGTAGATCTAGGCATATATTATTATCAGATTTTATTTCCTCATTTTTTACTAGATATTTTGCTATATAATTTTCTTCTTGTCCTGTATTTAAGAGTATTAAATATTCCTTTTCATTTATTGTTCCTGTTATGTAATATTGATTTAAATTAACTATTGAATTTGTTTCATAACTTGTTCTTTTTTATGAACTCGATGATTCTGGTTTTTCATAAGCTATTCTTTTTGTTGTACTTATTCTATCATTTATTATTTCTAAATCTTCTTCTATGTCTATATTTTGGTATCTATAATAATTATTATCAATTGTTTTTACGAATTGTTCAAAAGGACTTTCTATTTGTATTTTATTAATTTTATTTTTTCCTGTTATTTTGTGTTTTGTAGTTAATACATATAGATTTTTATATCTTGCTGTAAATATTTTACTTCCTGGGGTTAGTTCTATTCCTGATATTTTCCAATATAATACCAATGATTTATCTATATTTTTATCTGTTATTGCTACTGAATAATTTGCACTTATTATAAATTTAAATTTTTTGTATATTAAATTTCCTTTTATGACAGTTATTATACTTTTTTCTATAAGTCTTATAATCCTATCATCTGCTAAATATAGTTCTATTGGTGTATCTATTCCTTCTCTAAAACATGCTTTTATCAATATCTCTGTACCTCCAAAGTGTACATATTTTATTGGGTCTCTACTTTTTATATCATTTATTTCTTTATTTATGATCATCTTTGTTACTAGTGGTATACTAGCTTTACCTTTTGCATATCTGCAGTCTATTACATGTTCTTTTTGGCTTACTACATAATATTCTTCCTTTTTCCTAGTAAATATATTTTTTATTGTTGGTATTTTAAATATTTTTTCTACACTTAAGTCTAACTCTTTTCCTTTTATTTCATCAAATACATTGTTATCAAATATTATTTTTTGATCTGTTCCTTCGTCATTTAAATATTCTTCTTTTGTTATTATTTTTATATCTTTTTCAGTCATTTGGTTTATTTGTATATCTTCTTCAGTCATTTAATTCGTCTAATTCACTATCTATTTCATTATCTTCTATTTCATTTCTGTTTCATTCTCTGAAATTTCATATATACTGTCTTCACTTTCTAATTCGTAATCTATATAATCTATCTGCATATATTTTGTATTTTGTATTTTTATTTCTGATATTTGTTTATTTTTTGGGTTTTTAGGTAATTTGCAATCTCTAGCTAAATGTCCTAATTTTCCGCCATTATAACAAGTACATTCCTTTATAGATTTCTTTTTCCTATATGGTCTTTTATGTTTATAATTTTTTACATAATATCTTTTTCTTGGTTTCTTATACTTATATTTTGATTTTTTGTATTTCTTATATTTCTTATGCCTTTTTCTTTTCTTATAATATCTTTCTTCGCATCCAAATTGAGGTGCTATTTTATCTTTGCAACATGCTAAATTTCTTATTAATGTTTTTTCCATTTTTATTTCTTCTCTATATTTTTCACATAGGTTTCTATACCATTGTTGTAAAAATTTTATTCTTGCTCCTAGAGTATCTACTATTTTTGCTTCATCCCAACTTTTTATTATTTTTGAACTAAATGGTTCAGGTAATTTACTAAAATGTAATTTTCTTATTTCTTTACTTTCTTCTGTATTATATGCTCCTTTATAATAATATTCTTTAAATGCGCAAGTATATTCATCTATGTAACACATATTACATATTGCTAATTTTAACATTAAATTCCTATTTGTATCTTTCTCTTTATTTTTTTCTTCTTATGTTGTTGTCAGGCTACTAAATTCGTCTTTTATAGCTGTTTCATATTTCTTTAATAATTCTATAGGTGTTAATTTAGTTGTAGTTGTTGATGATGTTCCTTCTGTGGGTTTGTCAGTTCTTAATACTCTTTTACTTTTTTTCAGTTAGATTTAAAAGCCATAATTTCACTGTTCCGATTAGTGTTCTTTCTATATATTCTGGTGCATCTATTACATTTATATTATTATCTAATAATTGTTTTGTCATATATCCTATCCATAATTGTATTATTTTTTCTGTATCTATTACACAATCTAAGTCTACAAAGTTATAATTTTTATTAACTATTTGTTTTGGTGTCCATTTGTCATATTCATTCTTTAGATTATATCTTTTAAACTTATTCTTATAATATGTAGGTTTTCTTATTTCTGATGTTCTAGGTATTATATTTTCATCTTCTTTTTTATCAAGAGTGTTTATTTTCGTGTTTATATTTTCTAAGTTTTCTTCATTAATTACTTCTTGTTTTTCATTGATTTTCTAATTTTTTTGTATTTGTTAAGATTTCTGTATATGTTTCACTATCTTCCGAATCATAATTATCTGTTTCTTCAACATCTATTATATTAATTTCTAATTCCTTGGTTTCTATTTCTTTATTGCCTATTTCTAATTTTTCTTTAAATTGATTTATCTCATTTAATAATTTTTGTTCTTTATTTTTTTCTTCTTTTTCTTTCTGTCTTTTTTTCATACAGATCTTTTAGCGTTTGTAGTTTTTTTTCTAATTCAGCAATCCTACTATTTTTAGTTTCTTCTATTTTTCGTATATTTTCTGTAGTTTGTTGTTTTATTTTTTCTATTTCCTTTTTTTCTATCTATTTCTTCGTTTTCTTTTTCTATCCTCACCATAGCTGTCAATTTATCTTCTAATTTTAATTCTTCTTTTTCTAACATTAAATATAAATGTTCACCTATTTTCTTATACCTTCTACCTAAATTAGAAAATATTATTTTTATTTTTAATCCTTCGTGATTTTCATATATTTTTTCGTCTATTATAAATTCTACTTTGTTCATTTTTTTATTTAATTGTTAATAGATCATATTGGTATGTATATTCTAGACTATCTATTGTTGATTTTAAATTTGATATTTTTCTTTTGTGCATTTATTGAGTTTTTACTAACTCCAACAATTATGTTATATTGTAGTCTTTCTATCCTTATTTTTAATTCTTTACGTTTTTCAGATATTATTTTCTTTAATTCTTTATATTTTTGTACGTTATTCATTTAAATAATATTTTGGGGAATATCTAAATCTAGTTTTATCAAATGAATCATAATTAATACATTAATCAAGTAAATCAATACATATTTCACTTTCATATTTTTTAAATAACAAGGCTCTGATACCAATTGTTGGGGGGTGCAGATTAGGCGCGGTAACTTTACTAAGAAATAAATAGTTATTAAGTTCGGGGCAATTTTGAGACTTTGAGGCAGTAAGCCTCCGCCTTATCATCGTGTCACGGAGGCTACCTTCCGCGATAGTGTGGCACGGAGGATAGTCTTCGCGATATTGGCATGCCACGCCAAGGTGAAAATTTCGTACAATTTTATTTTTATTCACTTGGGGTGAGGGGCTTTTGGTATTTTCACCTTTTCCATGACTCTTAAACATAAAGTTCCATTCCTATCAGTTTTCTAAGATCAAATCCCCCTATTTCACTCTCAAACACAAAATCCAAGAACAGTTAAGGGTTTCACTGTACATTCCTCATCTCGGCTTCAAACTTCAAATTGATTATAAATCTTGTGTGTTTCAAGCATGTATCTCTTTCCTAAATTAATTTTTATATAAAAACGTGTATTTAATTATTATCCATGCGGTTTAATGGTTGGATTTAAATATGGGTTGAGGGGTTTGGAATGGTTATTACATAAATTGAATTCCCATGATTTTGAATTGATTGTTTATGCTATATTTTAATGATTTTGAACTAATTAAATGCATGGATATGGGAATTGGAATGGGGGATATGGGTTTTCCCTAAATTTGATGGTTTAATAGTTTGAAATTGGTTTTAACCTCAACCTAACTTGTGAAATTGATTTGAAACATGGATATATACATAAATTACTTCACTTTTGAAACCTTGCATCGCATAAAAGGTTAATGAAACATAAATTAATTTTGAAAGGCCATGGTAGCCATGGATTGTTTTAAATTGTAACTTTTGAGTCAATTTGGCTAATTGATTTTGGAATGGTATAATGGGATTGACTTGTAAGCTTAACTTTATTTGGTAAGACGATACCAATGGTAAATGCCTAATTGAAAGACTTTTTAGGAAGTAGAAGGGAATGTGTGTAAATGGTTTTAATTTGGGCTTAAAGGAAGTTGTGGAGCTGGCCATGAAAGGTGGAGGTCCCGGAGGGACCGATACTGGAAACCACATTTACTGGCGTAGAGGTCTATATGACCGTGTGTATAGTTCACACATTATATATTTTTATTGAAATAGTTGGAGCCTCGGTGGTTTGGCCCTTCGCGCTGGGACACTTTCAGCAGGGGGAGCTATACCCATATAGCCCATGTGTGCTCTTAGGACGGTTAGAGATACACAACCCAGGATAATAATTTTAAATCTCATGCTTTAACCTTGTTCTCTATCCCGACAATGTGTGTATGTGGTTTAGTTTGGTTTTGGACATGACATTATTTTATCACTTTCTCTGAGTTACATGTCAGTGTTTATCCCACTGACCGTCCTAGGACATTACATCATTTCATAATGTAGGGTTCGAAGTTTTTTTTTACCCCTGTGCAGCGTTAGGTGGATTAGCACATCTGTCGAGTAGCTGTGAAGTGGTGAGCCTTTATCCTTCGAAAGGCTTTATTATTTCCATATTCTTTTATTTGACTCAGTACTTTTGGATTCTTTTGATCATGGTCGGAAATATGTTTCGACCTGCTTGGTATTCTGGTTTAGAGGTTATTGCGGATAGATGCGAGTTGGCTGGTTATTGTTTTGACCCTTAGTTTCATCGAGTCATTTATTCTTCTACTTATTTATTCATTTACTTATTTCTATTTAGTTAGCTTTCGCATTGCTTTTTTTATTATTATTATTAGAATTACTGTGCTCCTGAGGTTAGGTTAAGGGGGTGGTCTCCGATCCATGGTGGACTTGAGATACCCGTCACGGCCAGGCCCTGGTTCGGGTCGTGACAAATTTGGTATCAGAGCACGTTTTAGAGTCGTTGGGTGTCCACAAAGCCATGTCGAGTAAAGTCTTTTTATGGGTGTGTAGCATGCCACACTTATAAAGAGGAGTCTACAAGACATTTAGGAATGTTTTCCTTTCTTGTGTTCTATTTTTGGGCTATAGTCTAGTATTTTGAAACTTCTCTAACTCCTGGCTTTCTCGCATTTCAGATTATGCCTCCCCAAAGATATGATATTCGTAGAAACTCTACTAGAAACTCTATCCTACTTGAGGACAATATGGAAGGGACTCGCCCTGTGTATGAAGTGCAGACCAGGTCTAATGTCCCTTCTCCTGATTGTGTTGTTTCACGCAGATTTTGACCTGTCCCTACTAGTCTTTCTCGAGCCTCTCGGGGTGTTGATGTTTATGAACAACTTCCTTAGGGGACATCTCTAATGCAGAGTTTTGCCGGTCTATTCATTTGCTTACTCAGTTGGTGAAATCTCAGTCTTATTAGTTGAATCGTTTTGGTTTTGTTGCTCCTTCATCTGAGGTCAGTCGGGTGGGCCACTTCATGAGGTTGAATCCCCAACCTTTACGGTCTCTAGGGTTGAGGAGGATCCTCAGGGGTTTATGGATGAGATAGAGAATATTTTCAGAGCGATGCATGCTACTGATTCTGAAGGTGTAGATTTTGTTGCTTATCAACTGAAAAAATGTAGCTTATTAGTGGTATGAGAAGTGAGAGCAATTGAGGGGTAATGATGCGGAGCCAAAATTATGGTATGAGTTTTTGGGTGCCTTTTTTTTACTTCTTTCCTCATGAGTTAGGGGAAGCTAAGGCTGAGGAGTTTGTTAATTTGAAGCAAGGTAAGATGAGTGTGAAAGAGTATGCATTAAAATTTCAGCAGTTGTATCGTTATGCTCCAGAGTTGGTGTTTAACTAGAGATCTAACATGAGAAAGTTTGCTTCTGGGTTGTCCCGTGACTTGGTTTTGGAGTGTAAGGCTATAGTGTTGAACAATGTATGGACATGTCCAGACTTGTGGTTTATATGCAACAGGTTGAGGATGAAAAAATAAAACAGGCAGAGATTGGGGAGAGACAAAGTAAGAAGTTTAGGTATTCAAAGCAGGGTGGGGGTCAGCAGAATAGTGGGAGAGATGACAGGCAGTTGACCAATAAGAAGAACTGGGGGAATTCTTATTCGTCTACTAGTACTCCTTATCTTAAGCCTTCGGGTAATCATCATTCTCAGGATAGCGGTGGTTCTAAGGCACAGGGTTCCCAGTCTCAAGCTAGTGGAGCTCAGTCAGCCCCACCTTATCCTCTGTGTTATTTTTATGGGCAGCTTTATCGTGGCTATTGTGAGGAGAAGAGGAATTGGTGTTATAATTGTGGTTAGTTTAGTCATATGCAATGAGATTTTCCTTCAGCCAGAGTAACCACTGGGGCTAATAAAATTTTGGTTGCCATATCGTTAGCTCCTACGCCAAAGGGCACTACTTTCGGTACCGGCACTGGTCGGAATTTCCTCTATGCACTTGCTACTCGCTAAGAATCTGAGGCATCTCCAAATGTTGTTTTTGGTATATTACAACTCTTCTTTCGTGATGTGTATTGTTCGCTTGACCTGGGGTTTACCCTTTCTTATGTGAGCCCTTATATGGTTGTGCACTTTGGTTTTGATCCTGAAAGTATTTCTGACCCCTTTTCTATGTCTACCCCGTAGGTGAGTGTAATACCCCGAGACTCTAACAAATAGTGCAACCATGACTCAAGCTCATGAGAAGTAAATTATAGTGCTTTGGTTGTTTTCTGATCAAATGTGATGTGTATTAAGGCCTCAAATATGTCCTAGCGATTAGGTGAATCAAAACATTCCTTACCGATTGAATTCTTGGGAAGGATATTGCCATATTCAATTTCAAATGAGCATATCTCTCGTTATACTACGAATTATTGAGCTTATAACCTACCAAAAGATAGATAATTGAATTAGCTTTCCAACGATACCAATTTCACCCAAATCCGGTATCAGAGCCAAGAGTTATGCCCATTTTACTCCAGCATGTCAGGCTGGAAAACTGAGTGACGACATTTTGTGATAAGCTGTCACAAGTGTGACGACTTATCACCAATGTCGTCAGCCTTAGGCAGATTTCTACCCCCAGTGACGATATTTTGTGATAAGTTGTCACAAGTGTGATGACTTATCACCAATGTCGTCAACCTTAAGCAGAAAATCATAAAATCCACCCTTTTATGACGACATTTCGTGATGACTTATCACAAGTCTGATGACTTGTCACGAATGTCGTCAGCTATTTTTTTCAGCAATTAAAGGACATTTTTGTAAGGGTATTTTGATCTTTTCCCATCTTTTGGAGGCCCCTATATATATGAGAATTCCCATCTAAACCCTAATTTCTTCATTCTCTCTTCCAATTCTCTTAAGAAATATATCTAGGGTGTTTATTTAAGGACATTAATCTTCCAAAAATCATCCATAAATCTTCAAAGTTTCTTTAAGAATTAAGTTCCTTATAGTGTGGGCTTCGAGAATCATTTATTATAAGTGTGGATAGAGTCTCAACCACTAGAATTCACCCAATTTCAAAGATTAAGGTATGTGGGGTTTTGAACAAGAGCAATTTTTTCGTTCTTGTGCCCAAAGTTTTGATTTCTATCATGGATTTATATGATTTTGCAAGTGGGTTTATACTCAAATTACTTCATCATGAGATTATGAGAATATAAATTGTTCAGGCTTTGTTATACATGATTATTTTGCTATTCCCAAGTTATGACTTGATATTTAATATTATGAATTTCATATTTCTACCATGAGTTGATATTTCAAGTGCTTTCAAGATATGTGTCAAGCTTTAAGCTTCCTTATGACAAACTGGATTATTGAGTATATTGATTTATGAGATTGAGTTGTTACAATAAGTCTTGATATTTTCTCAAAGTTATTGATGTTGTCATGATTTAATAAATTGATACATTTTGATATTGAGAAAGATTGATTTGATTTGAGTCGAGTTAGAAATCCACAAATTTATTATGATTTGATAAATGAGAAAGAGATTTGATTTGGTCTTCATGATAGACCCTTGTGATGTTTGTGGTGGATTTCCTAACGCGTTCTGAGCTTGTGTCTGGGAGTAGTATTTAGCACCGAGCGGCAAATATGGTATTTCCCCAAAATTACGTGCCACCGTAGGATTGATATTGATAATTGTGGGCCAGAGGCCGAGTATGAGATTGTGATCACTAAATTTAGGTTGTACTCCCTGGCAAGAGTACGATGCTTCCACCAATGTGGGATTCTCTCTTTAGGAGGGCAAAATGTTGGACTCCATATAGCTCACATGGTTTATGTCGGTTATAAGAACCTCTCATGTCCATAAGAGTTGAGTTTCTTGAATTACCGAGTCACTCTGAGTCTTGAGTTGAAGAGTTGAGTTATTTATGATGATTTATGAGGTTTTTATCATATGATTTATTTACTATGAGATCATGAAAAGTATGTTTCAATCTAACTCAAGCCAAGTGAGCCATCATTGTACATATGCATATTTTTATGAAATTGATGATGATATTTGCATTATTATATGAACCCCCACATACTCATTACATTCCAAAGTGCTGACCCCCATATTTTTCTATGGACTACATTTTCTCGTAATGTAGGTTCAGGTACTCAGCCGCAGCCACGTTAGCGATATTCGAGTGCCTCAACTACGTTTCCTCAGTGGTGAGTCCTCATGGTTCGAGGACCATGTCTATATTTTTGGTGATATCGTTCTGTTGTTATGGCTTTCAGTACTATTTGAGTCAGTTGGGGGTTTGTCCCAATGGCTCCTTGATTTTGATGTATAGAGGCTTTGCCAGACTAGAGGGTTGGTATGTACAGACATTCAATATATTTTGGTTGTACAATCTAGTATTCTCCAGTATTTCTCTTGAACCCAATGTGGTATATCTCTTTGTTTTGCATGACTATTGTTGAATTGAATTCCTTGAGGTAGTGTCTGGCTCCGAGGGTTAGCTTGGGGCTACGTGTAGCCCTAAGCACCGTGTGGCATCTCGGGATGAAATTTTGGGGCGTTACAGTGAGTCTATTATGGCTAGAAAAATCTATAGGGGTTGTGTGGTGTCTATTTTTCATAAGGAGACACTGGTGGATTTGATATAGTTGAATATAGTGGATTTTGATGTTATCTTAGGGATGGATTGGCTTCAGTTATGCTATGCATCTTTGGGTTGTATAACCCAAAAAGTCTGTTTCCAATTTCCTAACGAACTAATAATTGAATGGGAGGGAAGTTCATTAGTGCCTAAAGGGAGGTTTATTTCCTATTCTAGAGCTCAGAAGATTTCAAAAGGGTGTTTATATCATCTGGTTTGAATTAAGGGTTTCAATTCTGAAGGTCCTTCTTTGTCTTCTATCCCGCGGTTAGTGAGTTCCCTAAAGTTTTTCTGGATGATCTTTCTAGAATTCCTCCCAATAGAGAAATAAACTTTGGGATTGATCTTTTAGCGGACACTCATCCTATTTCTATTCTCCCTTATAGAATGGCTCCGAATAAATTAAAGGAAATAAAGGATCAATTAAAAGATCTTCTTGATAAAGGTTTTATTCATCCTAGTTTTTCTCATTGTGGTGCTCCTGTACTTTTTGTGCGTAAGAAAGATGGGTCTCTTCGTATATGTATAGATTACTGTTAGTTGAATAAGGTGAAGTGAAGAATAAGTACCCTCTTCCTAGTGTTGATGACCTTTTCGATCAACATCAGGGTGCTAGATGCTTCTCTAAGATTGATCTTTATTTGGGTCATCAGTTAAAGATTTAGGAAATTGATATTCCCGAGACTACTTTCCGAACTCGATATAGTCATTATGAATTCCTGGTTATGTCATTTGGATTGATTAATGCTCTGACTGCTTTTATGGATCTTATGAATTGGGTTTTTAGGCAGTTTTTGGACTTGTTTGTTATTGTCTTCATTGATGATAACTTGGTGTATTCTAAGAGTGAGGAGGACCATGCCAATAACCTCCGAATTATGTTGCAGACCCTTAAGGATCAGAAGCTGTATGCTAAGTTTTCTAAGTATGAGTTTTGGTTGAATGGTGTGACTTTTCTTGGTTATGTTATTTCTAACGAGGGGATCACGGTGGATCCACAAAAAGTTGAGGTAGTGAAGAAATGGCCTAGACCCACGACTCCGATCGACATTAGGAGCTTCTTGGGCTTGGCTGGGTATTATAGAAGATTTGTGGATAATTTCTCTTCTATTATTGCTCTATTGACAAGATTGACTCAAAAGAAGGTTAAGTTTTTGTGGTTCGATACTTGTGAGGGTAGCTTTGAGAAGTTGAAGGATAGGTTGACTTCTGTGCTAGTTTCGACCCTACCCGAGGGTACCGATGGTTTTGTTGTGTTTTGTGATGCATCCCCTGTGGGACTGGGCTTTGTGTTAATGTAGGATGGAAGGGTTGTGGCCTACGCTTCTAGGCAGCTTAAGGTTTATAAAAGGAATTATTTGACTCATCATCTAGAGTTGGTGACTGTGGCTTTTGCTTTGAAGATTTGGCGCCATTATCTGTATGGGGTGCATGTGAATATCTATTCGGATCATAAGAGCTTGCAGTATGTATGCACGCAAAAAGAAATGAACACCAGGCAGAGGAGGTAGCATGAATTGCTTAAGGATTACGATATGAGTCTTCACTACCATTTAGGTAAAGCTAATATTGTTGCTGATGCTCTTAGCAGGTTATCTATGGGAAGCTTATCTCATATGGATGAGGAAAAGAGAGGGTTGGTGAAGGACATTATGAGGATGGGGGAGTTATTGTTTAGAAAGTGGTCAAATCATCTCTTAGTGCTGAGGTGAAAGAGAAGTAGGCTCTTGATCCTATACTTATATAGTTTAGAGATTATGTGGGTCGGCAAAAGGTTTTGGCTTTTGAGATTGGGGGAGATGGTATTCTGAGGTACCGAGGTAGATTGTGTGTTCCTGATATAGATGGGTTGCGGGAAAAGATTCTGATTGAGGCTCATGAATCTAGATATACAGTTCATCTAGGCTCAACTAGGATGCACCATGACTTGAAGGAGATGTATTAGTTGAATAATATAAAAAGAGATGCAGCAAATTTTGTGGCCAAGTGTATGGTTTGTCAATAAGTTAAGGTTGAGCACTTGAGGCCTGGAGGCATGTCTCAAGAGATAGAGTTGCCTCTGTGGATGTAGGAGATGATCAATATGAATTTTATTACGGGTCTTCCGCGGTCTCGCAATCAGTATGAATTGATTTGGCTCATTGTGGATAACATGAATAAGTCCGCTCACTTTTTGCTTGCGAGGACTAACTACTTAAGAGAGAATTATGCCAGGTTGTTCATTCAGGAGATTGTGAAGCTGCATGGTGCGCCAATGTCTATTATTTCAGAACGAGGTACACAGTTTTCATCTCACTATTGTCGTTCATATCATAAAGGTTTGGGTACATAGGTGAACCTTATCACCCTTTTCCACCCTCAAACAGATGGGCAAACGGAGCATACTATTTAGACTTTGGACGATATGCTAAGGTCCTGCGTGATTAATTTTAAAGAGAGTTGTGTTGATCACTTACCTCTTATTAAGTTTGCAAATAATAATAGTTATCGTTCGAGCCTTCATATGGATCCTTTAGAGGCTCTATATGGTAGGAGGTGTAGGTCTCCTATTGGATGGTTTGAGTTTGGTGAGACTAGGTTGTTTGGTCCTAACTTGGTTCACCATGCAATAGAGAAGGTAAAAGTAATTAATAAAGACTCAAGATTGCTTAAAATCACCAAAAGTCTTATGCAAATGTGAGGCAAAGAGAATTGGAGTTCGAAGTGAATAATTGGGTGTTCTTGAAGGTGTCCTCCTGATCTGAGGTGGATTATGCACCTCAGTGTTGCTATCCGGGCTTAATTAGTCTTGTTTTGAGGATTTCTCTTGGGCTGAATGAGTAATTCTTTGTATAATAAGAATCTTAGTATTATGCAATGTAAATGTAGTGTCCATAGTGTGTTGATAGTGAAATTAGAGTCAGAACCCTAAGTTAAGAATTAAGGGACAAAAGCTAGTACTCTTAACTTGATCTATAGCCTTTACTAGTTTTTGATCTTGAATTGTAGGTGGTTGTGTGCTGTAATGTGTGGTGCTTGATGTTGTGGGAACCTTGGGAGTTAATTATTATGATAAAGGGATGCTAAAAATCTAAAAATCAAGTAGAAACACCACCACAATGCATGGACTTAAAGGACAAAAACAATGGACAAGGCTTGATCAAAGTTGGCATTTTTGGAGTGCTTGGCGTGACACGCTACCTAAATGCCTTGATTTGGCCATGTCACACCCTTGGAAACTTTTTGAATAGAAAATTCCAGTATGTTGGTGCAATATTGGTATGCCATGGTGCCTACATGGAGCGATATTGGCATGACATGCCAATAGGTTGAAATCGACAGCTTATGTCCTATTATAAATAGGACACTTAGTTATCGTGTGGAACACCTTGTATGACCTTGGGACTTGAATGGAGGATGGAGAACATTTAAATTAGGATTTTTATTCCATTAATTTGGTTTGTTTATGGATTTTAACATGTATTCATTCATTGTGATTACGATTACGCCCACGATCGGCTAAACACCTTTTTTCTAGGTTAAGGCCAAAAACATGAGTATTATTGCTATGAATTGATTTTGTTTGGTTGTTTTATCATAATTGGTTATTTATTTATCCTTGTTATCACTATTTTAAGGATTCACAACCCTTATAATACAAGCATAATCATCTTGTGAAGTCGAAAGGAGAAACATGAGGATAGAACGTGGGATAAATATAATAGAATTGTAATCCTCTAATTGAATGGTGTTATAATTTGCATTTAGGATAGGAATATACCTAGGTGCTCTATTTGTTTCAAGTAAGGGATGAAATATGAATGTATTTGGCTTAGTTCTCGTATCCCCGCTCAATGATGTAGTTGTGGGGCTAAGTTAGATAATCGATTAGAGGTTCAGAAGACCATAGTTATAGTATAGACCACGGGAACCAACAACCAAGATAATTAACCTAACCAATAAAGTTCTATAACGTAGTATGATTTTTTGTAGTTCCTTAACCCTTGTTTCTCTCCATTGTTGTTCAAGAACCTTTAATTTACCGCATTGTTAAGTTTACTCTTAGTTTACTCTCAAACAATCTTTGGTTATGTAGCACTTGATTAATCTTAATAGTTGAATTGGATAGTTGTTTAATACAAGTACTTGTGGGATCTATACTTGGCTTTTAAAGGCCATTATATTACTTGGTGAGACTACGTACACTTGCATGTGCACTTTCGCGCAATAAGTTTTTAGCATCGTTGTCAGGGACTTGTAATTTAGAGACCATCATAGTTTTAGTTTTACTTTTTGATTTCTTTGGTGCTTTTGACTTGGTCTTGGTTTCTAAATTTGCAGAAAACAGGTTAATAAGCTAGTAAGCTGGCAAGGGATCAAGAATCGATTGAACCATGCCCTGAGCCTGAGCAACGCTTTTACTAATAGAGAAAAGAAATAGTACTTCTCTACCGTATCCCATAAATTCATGAGGAACAAGATATTTCTGCTCCCATAGCTGAGGATCCACCATCCCATAGGATAGTTCGTGAAGTGGCAATCCCACTTGTGACTAATTTGACCTCCGTATTCGAAGACCGAATCTTGGAGGAAGATATGAATTAAAGAAGAATACACCAGCTTCTACACAGTAGTAGATAGTTTATCAAGATATCTCATGAAGATCCACAAGTCCACTTGCAGAATTTTTTCGAGATTAGTGACCCATTTATCCTTAAGGGTGTGTCAAATAATTATGTGAGGCTGGCAATCTTCCCCTTTTCACTTTTAGGAAAAGAAAAAAAGTGGTTGAACACTGAACCGGCATGTTCGATCACAACTTGGGCTGACTTAGCCTGAAAGTTCCTCGTCCGATTCTTCCCATGTGTCAAGATTATTAGACTACACAGTGAGATTTTGAGCTTTAAGCAAAGTCCAGATAAAAACTTATACCAAAATTAGGAGAGATTCAAGTCTCTTCTTTGAGACTGTCCATATTACCAACAGTCCAATAAGGTAATAGATCACACTTTTGTTGAGGCACTTGACCATAACACAAAAATATTTCTAGATTCAGCTGTAGCTGGTCAAACTTTGGAAAAGATTTATGATGATCTATACACCTTATTGAATCGAATTGACCAAGGACACCGGATTGGCATGGTGATACCTCAAGGAGCTTGTTGAAAAAAGCTATAGGTATGAGTGAAATTGATAGCATAATAGACTTAGCTGCCCAACTATCTGCTCTCTAAAATCAGATGATGACACAGTTTAGCAAGTTGGGTGTGCAACAGACTCTGGCACAGGTCAATACAGTTCAGAAGACTCCATCATGGTGTGAGATTTATGGAAACAGTGGCCACTCTACAGATATATGTGGTGCCAATCTCGAATTGTCAACTTTGTAGGCATTGCATATAAGTCAAATTATAGTAATGCCTACAACCAAAAGTGGCAGACTCAACCAATCTATCCTTAGGGCAACAACCAACAATAATAGTTTCAACAATAGCATAATACTCAAGCCAGTAACATTGAAGAGACTCTGAAAAAGATTTTGTCCAACAGTTCCTAAAAGAAAAAAAAGATGCATACTTCAAGAAGTTCTTTCACACGTTCAGAGATCTTCATATTAACCTTCCTCTTCTAGATGTTTTGTAGGAAATGCCCAAGTACGCTAAGTACTTAAAGGATGTGGTGACTAATAGAGTTAAGATTTAGGATGTTGAGACCATGGAACTTATGGAGGAGTGCAACTCTGTGGTAATGAACGAGATGCCCAAAAAGCATAAGGACCCAGGAAGTTTCACCCTCATAATTCAGATTGGTGATGGTGAAGTGGCACATGCCTTAAGTGATTTGAGGGCACGTATAAGTCTGATGCCTCTGTCTGTATTTAAAACTCTTGGGTTAGGTGAGGCGAGACCGACCCAAATGATGATTCAATTGGTGGACAAGACCATAGTCAAGCCCAAAAGAATAATTGAGGATGTCCTCATAAGGGTTAGTAAGTTTGTAATTCCATATGATTTTGTTATTATGGATTTTGATGCAGATTACAGGGTGCCAATCATTCTGGGACGTCCGTTCTTAGCGACGAGTGAAGCGTTGATAGATGTGAGAGAGGGCACTCTCACAATAAGATTGGATGACAAAGTGGTGGTTTTCAGAGTGTATAAGCCACTTAATCCACCTCCCCACTACAAAGATTAGTGTATGATTACAATGGTAGAAGTGGATAAGTGTAGGGTGGTAGAAAGTGCACCACCAAATACCTTTTTGATCAGTCTTATTGAGTTACCCGAGCCACCACCTAAACCTGAGTTGATGATGATTGATGAGCCTAAAAAGGATAAACTTGAAAAAGTTATTGACTTTGAGAGTTCACACTCAAGAGGTCAAAAAAGAATGAAAATATGGCCTCTAAATAGGAGGAAGAGGATGAAGAAAAATGATTAAGTTGTGATTTTGGGTCGTGCCCTGACACTAAATCAAGCGCTGCTTGGGAAGCAATACAAGTTAAGATACATTTATTTTTAATATTTTGACTTTTACTTCACGTAGTTTTTGTTTTTGTTTTGAGTCATAGGTTAATAGGAAGTCTGAGTACTGGAAACCTGCTAAGTTGGGGTCCCCAGACCCTCTTGATGTTAAAAGATGCTACTAGTTGGGCCTAGAGTCCTCAAAGAGTATGTTTATCTCTACTTTTAAATTCAACTTTGGGGACAAAGTAGATTTTTAAGTGTGGGGTGGGGAAATTTCCATGTTTTGGGTAAAGTGATGCTGTAGGGTCCATCTTAAGTCTTAAGTCTTTGTTGTTTTCTTAGTTTTTGGGTTAAATTAGAAAATCACAAAAATATTTTGCTTTTTTGTTTGTAGTTTGTGAGTGTCAGTTTAGTAGGTGCACACTTTACCCACCCCGTGGTTGTTCTTTTCAATTTTTTTTCATGGGGGTATCCTTTGAATCCAATATCCTTTTTTTTAGGGGTAAATTTTTAAATTTTTTGTGTTTAGGTAAGTGAGATGCTCTTATTGGTGCTATGTGTGATTGCATAATTCAAGTTGGTTTGATTGTAGAGCATGTTGATTGTGGAAGTACTGCTGTTGAGACTCTTGGGCTCTAGTTTATGACTCTTAAACATTATTGGCTTAATGTTGAATTCACGCTATTATTTGGTTGGGAGTCTATAATGATCCTACTTGAGTTGAGCATGTGCCGTATGTGTGTGAGGTTGTTGTGTATTCCTTGTTGCATGTGATGTTTAGAACTTGCCTATGTGTATGCAAAGCGAAATAAAGAGTGTGGGTTTAGGAGATGATATAGGCATTTTGTTGACAACCTTATTTTATATCCTCTTTTATCTATCTTGGTACATAATCCTAGTTAACCCAGTTGAGCCTTTAGCCTATTTAGTTGGTAGCTTCATATGTAGCCTCATTCCTTTTCTTTATGTGACCTTAATTTAATCCAAAGATCCTAAGTGCTTTAAATGAAAATTAATTGTGTTAAGGAGTTGAAATACAAGTAAGAAAAACGGTGAAAGTGAATCCCCCAAGAAATGGATATTGGTATTGTAAAATTGATATGTGTTGCGATTGAAAGATGTGTAATAAAATAGAGAAAATTTGTGTTAAATTTTGATCCTGGGATCAGAAAGAATACTCCCTCCATGATACTTGTGAATCATCTTAATGAGATGAGGGCAAAATAAGAGAATTGTGTAGATGAATATGTGGGAAATTAGTTGCTAATATAGTGATATTAATGCTCGTGTGATGTATTAAAGCACTTAGGGAAGATAGTCACTATTCTTGGTCAAATAGTTCCTACCCGTCCCTTAGCCTACATTACAACCCTCAAAGTCCTACTTGATCCTAAGCTTCAATATTCTGATATTAGTAAAGTACTACACTAAGTTTAAGCCTATGGTTCATCATGTGTAACTTGTGAATTCTTTGTGAGAGTGAGCGTAACTTGATTATTGTACCCATTTTGTGATAAATTATATTTGTATGAGTGTTTATGGGTAACTCTCTTGTTATGGGGGAACATGTTTAGAGATACCTGAGTGATTTGTATGATCTCTTTGATTAAGTAGTATGCATGAGTTTTCCAGCTTGGTGAGTCAATTCTTGAGGCTAGGGTGTTTTGGAGTAGTATTCATTATCTTTTAATTGTGTGTATAACATGCTTAGTATAAAAACTTACATTCTGTATAGTCATTGTAGTACTAGCTCGAATGTCTTACTTGTTGTAGAAGTGTGGAGTCTTCCCTGATTATGATGCTTAGAGTAAAGAGTTGTTCAAGGACGAACAAGACTGTAAGTGTGGGGTGATGATCTGAGGTGGATTTATGCACCTTACTGTTGCTATCCGGTCTTAATTAGTCCAGTTTTGAGGATTTCTCTTCGGCTGAATGAGTATTTCTCTGTATAAATAAGTATCTTAGTGTTATGTAATGTAAATGTAGTGTCAATGGTGTGTTCATAGTGAAATTGAAGTCAGAACCCCAAGTTAAGAATTAAGGAACAAAAGCTAGTACTCTTAGCTTGAGCTATAGCCTTTACTAGTTTTTGATCTTGAATTATAGATAGTTGTTTGCTCTAATGTATGGTGCTTGATGTTATAGGAAGCTTGGAAGTTAATTATTATGATAAAGGGATGCTAAAAAATCTGGAAAACATGTAGAAATAACACCATAATGCATGGACTTAAAGGACAAAAACAGTGGACAAGGCTTAATCAACGTGGGCGTTTTTGGAGTGCTTGGCGTGCTACACTACCTAGGTGCCGCGATATGGCTATGGAATGCCCTTGGTCACTTCATTGATAGAAAATTCTAGTATCTTGGTGCAATATTAGCATGACACACTGCCTACATGGTGCAATATTGGTGTGGCACGCCAATAAGTTGGAATCGACAGCTTGTGTCCTATTATAAATAAGACACTTAGCTATTATGTGGAACACCTTGGGACTTGAAGGGAGGCTGGATAAAACTTAAATTAGGGATTTTCCTTCATTATTTTGGTTTATTTATGGATTTTAATATATATTCTTTCATTGTGACTACGGTTATATTCACGGTCGGCTAAACACCCTTTTGTGGGGTTAAGGCTAAGAACATGAGTATTATGGTTGTGAATTGATTTGGTTTAGTTGTTTTATTATATTTGGTTATTTATTTATCTTTTTATCACTATTTTAAGGATTCGTGTCCCTTAGAATACATACATAATCATCTTGTGAACTCGGAAGGAGGAACAAGAGGATAGAACGTGGGATAGATAGAATTGAATTATAATCTTCTAATTGAATGGAGTTATAATTTGCATTTAGGATAGGAATATACCTATGCGCTCTATTTGGTTCAAGTACGGGATGAAATATGATCGTATTTGACTTAGTTCTAGCATCCTTGCTCAATAATGTAGTTGTGGGGCTAAGTTAGATGATCGATTAGAGGTTTGAAAGGCCAAAGTCATAGTATAGACCCCATGGACCAACAACCAAGATAATTAACCTAATAAATGAAGTTCTATAGTATAGTATGATTGTTCATAGTGCCTTAACCCTGATTTCTCTCTATTGTTGTTCAAGAACCTTTAATTTACCACATTGTTAAGTTTACTCTTAGTTTACTCTCAAACAATCTTTGGTTACATAACACTTGATTAATCTTAATAATTGAATTAGAATTGGATAGTTGTTTAATACAAGTCCTTGTGGTATCAATACTTGGCTTTTAAAGGCCATTATATTACTTGGTGAGACCACATACACTTGTGTGTGTGCTTGGGTGCAACATCTCCTATGAAAGGAGTAATGAGGTTTGGAAAGAAGGGAAAACTCAATCACTGTTATGTTAGTCCATACCAGATATTGAGAAGAATTGGGAACATTACTTATGAGTTGGACTTGCCTGTGAGTTTGGGTTCTATTCATCCCGTGTTTCATGTGTCCCTGTTGAAAAAGTATGTGGGTGATTCTTTCTTGATAGTGCCTATTGAGGATGTTGTTGTTACAGATTCCTTGTCCTACAAGGAAGTCCCGATTGAGATATTGGATAGGCAGGTTCATAGATTAAGGATCAAGGATGTAGATTCGATGAAGGTCCTTTGGATAAACCAAAAGGTAGAAGAGGCTACATAGGATGCTGAGGAAGATATGAAGGCTAAATATCCATTCTTGTTCCCCGGGTTAGATTTAAAGTACTTAAGGTATGCGTTTTGTTTTCCTTTTATCATTTTTTTTGAGTTTGTCATTTGATTCTGGTGTATTCTTGCTATTCTCGTGCTAAAAGTATCCTAACTCATCATTCGGGGATGAATGATCCTAAGGGGGAGGGGGATAATGTAAGACCCTTAAAATTTCCATTATTTTATTTTTGATCTTTCCATGTTTGAAATATCAATTTTTTATTTGAATTGTGTTTAAGGATGTTAAAAGGGTAGTTTGGGAGAGTTTTAGAATTTTCAAATAGGGTTCAGTGCAATTTTAGAACTTCTAGGTAGTGAGCCTCCGCATTATCCCCGTGTCAAAGAGGATACCCTCCATGATATTAGTGTGGCACAAAGGATAGTCTCCGGGATATTGGTGTGCCATGCCAAGGTAAAAATTTCATGTAGTTTTATTTTTATTTACTTGGGGTGAAAAGCTTTTGGTCTTTTCACCTTTTCCACTATTCTTAAACATAAATTAGTCCTATTCCCATCAGTTTCAAAGATCAAATCCTCCTATTTCACTCTCAAACACAAAATCCAAGAACATTCAAAGGTTTCACTATCATTCCTCAGCCGGGCTTCGAACTTTAAATTGATTACAAATTCTTGTGTGTTTCAGGCATGTATCTCTTTCCTAAATTAATTTTTATATAAAAACATGTATTTAATTGTTATGCATATGGTTTAATGGTTGGATTTGAATATGGGTTGAGGGATTTGGAATGGCTATTACATGAATTGAATTCCCATGGTTTTGAATTGATTGTTTGTTCTATATTTTCATGATTTTGAACTAATAAAATGCAATGAGGAACATGGTTTTCCCTAAATTTGATGATTTAATGGTTTGGAATTGTCTTTAACCTCAACCCAACTTGTGAAATTGATTTGAAACATGGATATATACGTAACTTAAATTCACTTTTGAAACCTTGCATTGCATAAAAGGTTAATGAAACATAAATTGGTTTTGAAAGGCCTTGATGGATATGGATTGCTTTTAGATTGAAACTTTGGAGTCAATTTGGCTAATTGGTTTTGGAATGGTATAATAAGATTGGCTTGCAAGCTTAACTTTATTTGGTATAACGATATCAACGGTAAATGCCTAATTGAAAGACTCTTTGGTTAATGGAAGAGAATGCGTGTAACTTATTTTAATTTGGACTTAAAGGGGGTTGTGTAGCTCGCCGTGAAAGGTGGAGATCTCGGGGGAATCGATATTGGAAACCATGTTTGCCGTTGTGGGGGTATGTATGATCGTGTGCATAGTTCACACACTTTACATTTTTATTAGAATGGTTAAAGCCTCGGTGGCTTTAGCCCTTTCGTAGATTTTTTTGGTTCGTGCGACTAATATGCACTGGGACCCTTTCAGCAGGAGGAGCTGAACCCATATAGCCCGTGGGTGCCTTTAGGATGGTTAGATCTACACAGTACAGGATAATGGTTTTAAATCTCATGCTTAAGCTTTGTTCCGTATCCAGACATCTTATATATATGTATATACAATGTGTGTATGTGGTTTAATTTGGCTTTGGATATGACATTATTTTATCACTTTCCCTGAGTTACATTCCAATGCTTATCCCACTGACCGTCCTAGGATGCTACATTATTTCATAATGTAGGGTTCGAAGACACTTCTTTTATCCCTGTGCAGTGTTAAGTGGATTAGCGCATTCGTCGAGTAGCTGTGAAGTGGTGAGCCTCCATACTTCAGAAGGCCTTATAATTTTCATGGTATTTTATTTTGACTCAATACTTTTGAATTATTTTGGTCATGGTCGGGGGCATGTTCTGACCTGTTTGGTATTTGGGTTTAGAGGCTATTGTAGACAGATGTGGGTTGGTTGGTTATTGTTTTAATCCCTAGTTTCATTGAGTCATTTATTCATCTACTTATTTCTGTTTAGTTGGCTTCCACATTGATTTTATTATTATTATAACTGTGCTCTGATGTTTGGTTAAGAGAGTGGTCTCCAGTCTATTGTGGACTTGAGATACCCATCACGTCCAGGCCCTGGTTTGGGTCATGACACTAAATAAGTAGTGTTTCACTCTTTTTATTTTGCTAATTGCTTTTCAAGTGCTAGTCAAAATGAGACACAAAAGAAGTGAAGAAGAGGAGTATGACTTGGGTTAGGATGATAAACAAGAGAAAATGTTCAAATGTCCCTTAAGTTTTGGATCATAATCAAATTCAAACTACTCTCACCATTTTAATTTGTTTGTGTGTTTTTTTACTCAATATATAGTTTAAGAAAATAAAGAAAACTTTTGAACCTTGTGGTTTTAAATTAAAGTTATAGAATATAACTAAGTGTCCTTAAATCTTATGGTCCTAAACATATTTAATGGAAAGTTATAATAAATAGTTATCAAAAGAGAGAATTTTTTTGACGGTTTAAAAAGAAAAGTAAGACAAATAATTTGAGACGGAGAAAGTATATTTTAGGAAGTGAGAGTTAATAGTCTTCCTACATAACTAAATCTATACCTTATTTTTTGTTAATTCCTCCACCCTCAAGTAATAGCATAGACTAGTATATGATACTGACATGCATATTTTATGGGACTCTTTCATGTGTAGATAGTTATATATTTCTCCTTGTTATTCTTGAATGACATAAATAGGTTCTTTGTAAAATTTAAAAATTGTACATGATATAAACACGATCTTCATTTACTAAGTTTGTTAAGAAATTTTCTCTATGCATTAATTGCTTTCAGGTCTATTCACAACTTGCCAATTGCATTAGGGATGCTCATCGGTCGCTTCAATCGATTTAATTTTTTTTAACTTTGTTTTAATTTGATTTTTTTAAAATACAACATCAAAATTAAATCTAAATAAATTTTGTACAGTTCAATTTTTATTCTTTTTTTGGTTTTGACTTGTTCGTTTTTAGCTCAAGTAACAAAATAGGTCACAAATAACACTGTGGAATACAAAAAATTACATGTAATGACCCCCATAGCGGGTGAATTTAATTTTTTGTTTCCCATAAGAAAAGTCTTTGAAGTCTAGTCTTCCTTCCTTTTTATGTATAGTATAAGTATATTATTGTCCCTCTACACCTCAAATATTTTTAAACTTTCCATGTTCACTTGCCTCTCAATTTCTATTTTTATTTCTTTTATTTCACTCTTTTTATTTTTTCTTGATTTTTATTCATTTGTCTCAATCTTTATTTTTCTTTTATCTTTTTCTTTTTCTCAAACATTGTCTATTTCTTCATTTCTCTTTTTTTTTTTTAAATTTTATTTGGCTTAACCTTTATTTTTTATTTCTATTATTTTTTTTTCTTTTTAATTTTTCTTTTTCTTTTTATTTCTTCTCATTTTTATTTTTCTCAATCTTTATTTTTTTCCTTTTTATTTTGTTTTTTTCTTTTTTCTTAACCTTTTTTTTTCTTTCTTTTTTTTCTTTTCTTTTTTTTTTCTTCTTTTTTTTTTCTCTACTTTTTTTATGTTTTGCTAATAAATAGAAAGTTGGATTATCCGCAAAGAGATTATTTCTTTGACATCAAAGTAAATTTAAGGACATGACTTGTTGTTTGGAAGTCCTTTAGGGTAAGTCTTGCCTCTAAGGTAAAAGTTATACAACATCTCATAAATCATGACATAGTGAGGTAGTGTCAAGTCTTACTCGTGGGGCATAACTTCTTTGAAATTCCTTGAATTAATTCTTTCCTATAAGGCAAGAGTTATAGAACATCTCATAAATCAAGACATAATGTGGTAGTGTCAAGACTTGCCTATTGGGCGTAACTTAATTTTTTGGGAGGTTATTGGGCTAAGTCTTATCTTAGAGGCAAGACGAATAGAGCATCTTATAAATTAAGAAATAATGTGGCAGTGTCAACTCTTTCCCATGAGGCATAACTTGTGGGCTAAGTCTTGCCTCTAAGGCAAGAGATATAGAACATCTCATAAATCAAGGCACGATGTTGTAGTGTCAACTCTTGCCCATGGAGCATAACTTGCTGTTTGAAAGTCCTTGGACTAAGTCGTGTCTCTAAGGCAATAGTTATAGAACATCTCATAAGTCAAAACATAATGTGGTAGTGTTACCTCTTACTATAGGGCATAACTTATTGATTGAAAGTCCTTGATATATAAAATATCTCATAAATCAAGAAATAATCTGATAGTGTCAACTTTTATCATGTGGCGTAACTTGTTGTTTAAAAGTCCTTGGGTTAAGTCTGGCCTCTAAGGAAAGAGTTGTAGAGCATCTCATAAATCAAAACATAATGTGGTAGTGTTAGCTATTACCCATGGGGCGTAGCTTGTTGTTTGAAAGTCCTTGGGTTAAGTCTTGTCTCTAAGGCAAGAGTTATAAAAAATCTCATAAAACAAAATACAATGTGGTAGTGTCAACACTTTCCCATGGGATGTAACTTGTTGCTTGAAAGCCCTTCGTCTAAGTCTTTCATCTAAGGGAAGAGTTATAGAGCATCTCATAACCAGTACACAATGTTACAGTGCTAACTCTTGCCCATGGGGCATAACTTGTTGTTTGATGGTCCTTGGGCTAAGTCTTGCCTCTAAGTCAAGAGTTATAGAATATTTCATAAGTAAAAAACACAATTTAGTTGTGTTGACTGTTTCCCAATGTACGTAACTTATTATTTGAAAATTCTTGGAATAAGTCGTGCCTCTAAGGCAAGAGTTGTAGAACATCTCATAAATTAAGACATAACATGGTAGTGTCAACTCTTGTCCGTGGGGCATAACTTGTTGTTTTAAAGTTCTCGGGCTAAGCCTTGCCTCTAAGGTAAGAGTTAAAGAACATCTCATAAATCAAAACTCAATGTGGTAGTGCCAACCCTTGTCCATAAAACATAACTTGTTATTTAAAAGTCCTAAGTCTTGCCTCTAAAGCAAGATTTAGAGAACATATCATAAATAAAGATAAAATGTGATAGCTCAAATGAAGTCAAATATTAAAAAAGAAAAATAAAAAATAAAAAAAGAAAATATAGATGTTGAGAGGAGAAAAGGAAAAAAATAAACGTTGAGAAAAAAGAAAAAAAAGACAAAACAAAAATAAAGGTTGAGAATTTTTCTTTAAAAAGAGAACAAGAAAACAGAAACCAGGAAAAAGAGAAAAAAATTAACAGAAAATAGAAATTGAGAGGAGAAAAGACAAAAAAGTAAGAGTTGAAAAAAACTTTTTTAAAAAAGAGAAAATAAAAAATAAAAATCAAAGTAAAATAAAAAAGATGATTTTTTTTTAAAATAGAGGTTGAGAGGAGAAAGGAAAAAAGTAAGGGTTGAGAAAAACTATAAAAAAAAGAAAACAAAAATAAAAAAAGAAAAAAAAATAGAAGTTCAAAGATAAATAAGTATGAAATTGTTTGAAAATATTTGAGATATAGAGGGGCAAATATGTATTTGTTCTATATATATAAAAAGGGAAAAATGGTTCGATGGACCCTTGTACTATGTCGGTTTTGTAAGTTGGACACTTCTACTTACATGTTTGTCATCTAGACCCCTGAACCCACTAAAAAGCAATATTTCAAACTCTTTGACCGTTGACCAGGCCTATGTGGCATTAAAAGGGCTGACTAGGACGAGACACATATTTTTGATCAATTTTATATTAAAATAATTTAAAAATTTTTAAAATTAATATTAAAATTTAAAAAATTTAAAAAGGTCCTTTTTTTCCCTTCATCTTTTTTAATTTAAAAATATTTTTAAAAATAATAATTTTTTTTTAAAAAAACCCTTCGCCCCCGTTCAGTCCCTCCCCACCCCACCCCAGCCTTGTCCAGCCCCTCCCCACCCACCCCAGCCCCCGTCAAGCCCCTACCCACCCACCCCATCCTCGTCCAGGCTCCCTCACCCCACTCCAGCCCCATCCAGCCCCTCCCCACCCACCCCAGCCCCCGTTCAGCTTCTCCCCACCCACTCCAACCCTCGTCCAGGTCCCCCACCCCACCCCACCCCACCCCAGCCTCGTCCAGCCCCTCCCCACCCTTCCTAGCCCTCGTACAACCCCCTCCCCACCCTAGCCCCATTCAGCCTCTCCCCACCCACCCCAGCCCCGTCAAGACTTATCCTCCATACTAAAAAATAATTAAAATATTAATTTTTAGTGGATTCAGGGGTCCAGATGAAAAACATGTAAATGGAAGTGTCCAACTTACAAAACCGACATAGTACAGGGGTCCATCGAACCATTTTGCCTATAAAAAACAAAGAAGGTTAGTTTTGCAGGACTTTTCTTATGGGGGACGAAAAATGAAAGCCACCCATTATGAGGGTCATTTATGTAGTTTACCTTGTGAATATGTCGTCCCATTGTCTAAATTGTGAAGGATACAAAGATGGTAAAAAGGTATCCCGGTGTACAAAACATTTTGTTTTCACGCAGGATTCAGGGAAGAGATTACCTTAAGGGGTTTGATGTAGACAACCTACCCTAATTTAAGTATTTATAGTTGCTTTCAATGATTAAACTCGTGATCTATAGATCACATGAAGATAACTTTATCGTTGCTTCAAGATTCCCCTTTCTGAATATAAGGATGGTAAAAGTTAAATATGGTTACTTATAGCCAGTAGTAAATAAGAAGGATAAATGTCTCTAGATTAGAATAAAAGTTTGTATGTTATGCTTTCTAAAGTATCCACCACCAAAAATAGAAATTAGTGATTGACGAATTATGTAGCTAAACAACAAAATTTATCATTAATCTTATTTAGTGATGAATAAGAAATCATCACAAAATTATGTTATCTATTTGAAAATTAGCAATGACTTAGCAATCAATTATTACATAATTATGTTAGCTACGAGTAAATTAGCGACGGATTACCGAAAATTTCGTAGATAATCCTAATTATTTTTAGTGTGAAGAGAGTCAAATTGTTCCTCATCCTTTCCTTGAGGTTTATCATGTCTTACAAACTCATTGTAAGTAATGATTTGCAAAGGATTTGAAATTGAGAAGACATCGATGATCTTGACTTTTGATTTTCTCCTTTTTGTTTTGTCTGTAATAGCATTTTAGATTTGTCTTTTTGTTTTCTTTGTTTTGGATCGGGTTCTTGATGGACTGGGTTGAGTCTAAATGGTTCTCTTATTAATAAAAAATTGGCCTTGTAACACTCCACATGTTTCTACGTCTTTTCTGGCTTAGAAATGAACCCACGTGACCCTTAGAATGAGTATAAAACATCGTGAAATGGGGTCGTGCATTGCAAGGGGCGAACGTGAGTTGGCCTTGCATAACCCGGACCACCGTACCGTAGGGGGTGATTACCTCACCCGAGTAGTGGAACCACGCCGCATGGTCTAGGCCACGTGATATCCCTATGACGTACGAAGGTCAGCCATGCATTAGGGTATGCACCGCACCCCTTCCCCCTTCCCCGTCTTATCTAGCGAGATTTCAATCTTATGCTTTATTTTAAGGTTGTTTGGGTCTTTTTACACTATTAAACCGTTCCCCATTCACCCAAAATATTCATAAGTCCCTAAATACAACTTTTATCAATTCTTAATACATTTTAATCTTCCTCAAGACACTAAAATTAGAATTTTATCATTAGTATGAGCGGGAATCGTAATTAACTGTGTGCCTTATCTATTTGTCAGGATTCAGAGGCCTCCCCAGATGTTGTTACGAGTATGTTATAAATCTTCTCCCAAGATGTTTATGTGCTACTTGATCTCGGTTCTACTCTATCTTATGTAACCCCTTATGTGGCTGAGAAATTTGTTTTGATATCGAAAATATTCCTAAACCCTTTTCAATTTTGGCCCCTATCAGTGAGTTTATTATTGCTAAAAAAGTCTATAAAGGTTGTATCGTGTCCACCTTTCATCGGGATACTATGGTAGATCTAGTAAAGCCTCACATGGTAGACTTTGATGTGACTTTGGGGATGGACTGGCTTCACTCTTGTTACACGACGTTAGATTGTAGAACCAGAAAGTCACCTTTTATTTTTCTAACAAACCAGTCATAGAATAGGAGGGGAGTTCTGTGGCACCAAAGAGGAGATTTGTATCTTATCTTAAATTCTGTAAGTTTATATCGAAGGGTTGTTTTGTAGTGCCCCGAGACTACCTCCTAGATGTCACACGATGATTAGAATCACAAGTGATCCTAAGCAAACCCATGATACTGGCATAATTCATGAGCAACTGAATAAAAATACATGTAATAGGAAATACTAGGCGGAAGCAATGTCATTAGCTGAACTTCTTCAATGCAATATTGTATGAAAACATTTACATCACTACAAAAGGAAACTAAAACTAAATACATCATCTCTGACTGACTATCTATGAAGCCTCTACTAATACTGAATATGGATAGTCAAGACATGACCCCCAACTATCCCTAATAAATACAGTTGAATCAAAATAAAATGCTAGAACGATAACTGACTCGAGTTCTCGAATAAAGAGAACTCATCACCTGCTGGCTGAAAGCTATGAGATGCTTGATCATAGTTTATGAGCTATAATTGATACCTACAATATGAAACAATTTAGCCACACAAACTTATATGTGGCAAGTACTTCTAGAATGTACTGAGTATATGAGCATCCATTCAATAAGTAAAACTAATATACATCATAAGCTTAAAAACACGCATGCTAAGGGTATACATACTCACCATATTCATGAATAAAACTGAAAGCTAAAATATCATAAAACATAATTAGTAAAACATAATCTGATAAAGATAGTGAATCATTACACTTAATTTCTAAAATTATCTTTTCTGTGGGAGATTCTTATAACCAACATAAACCATGAGAGCAACATGGAGTGCAAACATCTGAACCACATTGAGAAGGGTTGATTCTTATCTTAATATAAGTTTAAAACCTAAACTGGAGTGATCACTAAACTGAACCCATTTGGAAAAGAAAAACACTCTGGTAAGGGCTCTTTTAACCTATGGTGGCACATAGTTTTTTGAAATTTGTCTTACTAAATCCTCCTCTCCTTGGTGCTAAATACTACTCCCAAAATATACTAGTGCTCATAATATATGAAATTCACCATAAAGAAAGCATATAGGTTTATAAGTTTGAAAACCAATCATGCTTTTATTGCTAAATCATGCTCATGAGTAAATATGTGAATTTCATATCTTGTCTGAGATCATAATCATGTTGTAATAGACTTTAATCTGAAATAGTAAGTCTGAATTGCTTATGAATAAATCATGATAAAATCATATGCGTTTACCAACCTATAGAATTTCATGTCAAAATACTAAAACTCAATTCATAATATATAATCATGTGAGTAAAAACATGAGTAAATACGAATTCTCTTACTAAATGAAGTTTAAGTCATATGAAAACATCATAATTTCAAAAGCATGGAAAATGGGTATGAAACCTAATCATCAAATTCATATGAAAACTGAGTTTTTAAGACACAAGAATGAAACAAAATCCTTGTTCAAACCCCACGTACCTAGCCTCATTGATTTCTTGAAGGAAAGCTTGAATTGGACCTTTGAAAGTATGAATTTTTAGAGAGGAAACTTTTATCTTCGGTGTTCTTGAGAGGTTTGAACGAGAGGAAATAGTGAATTTTGAGTTATGGGATGGGGAAACATGCTTAGTATTATTTATAGGACCAATTAGGACGTAAATGACCAAATTACCCTAAGGAAGGAAAATGGGATTTTAACATTTATGTGTCTATTAGCGTGGCACACCCTTATCGTGGAGCACAACTAGAGTGCCACACTATTATCATGGAACACATATAGAATTCCATTCTCTTATTGTAGAGCATAGCTAGCGTTCCATGCTCTTAACATAGACCCTCAATGGTTCGCTCATAAAAATGCTCATAATTTTTCACTCTGGTATCAAATTAAAGCAAAATTTGATGTGTTGGGAAGATGACTCAAATAACTTTCATTTGGTGGGTCTTGGTATCCGAAACTCAATATATTCTAGAAGTTATATTCATTTAAAGTTGATCCTTATAAGATCGAATACTAAAACTCAACTGATTACAAATGCTCTCAACTCAACTTTGCTCTAAGTGTTTTCTATGACCACGATTCATATCGAAATCACTTTGCACACTAGACAAATGATCATGACACTTATATGTGATTATAATTAATCATTTTGGAGCCTATAAACATATGACTAACGGTTAGAAGCTTAGCTAGGATTTTGTGGGGTATTATGATATCTTCTCTTTGGGATCATTCGTCCTCAATGAAGACTGATATTGAGATGAAAAAAGTGTAGTTGCTAACATGAAACTTTATTTCTAAAATTGATCATGTTTCATAACTGGAATCACCTTTTGATAAAGTACTGACTCAACTGATACTTATGGAATATGAAAACATACATAGAAATCGTATGAAATAATGTAGACATGAAATAAGAGGAGCGAAATGCTAGGAGGGAAATATATTAATACTATTGAATTATTGTTTGGAGTGAACAAATAAGGGTACTCGACCATCATGTCTGCAAATAAAGGATATAAATATGGATGAGCTGAAAAGATAAAACTATAACATAAAACTGATTTCTGAGCTGACTTGATTGAATATAAGGGGTTGATTCATGCTGAGAGTTTATAAATCAATTGAAACATTTATGACATGATCGTACATATAGAACTATGATCTACTGCTAATAGAATAAAATTTCCCAGAGTTACTAAGAAGGGAACTATGAGTTTCCTCAGACTCTTCTTATCAAAATTTCTAATAACAATCGATGGAAAGAATTTTCGGCATGATTTAAGTATGCAATTCGAACAAAGAATCACAACATGGATAAAATTGTATAATATGGAATATAGGCACATAGAACAGAAGCTAGCATAGGATTACTAAACCTTAGTTGATGCAACTGTTAACTTTCAATCTTACACTTCTCAAATACTTTCTCAACTATACTTTTTCTTTTAAATACTACACTTTATTTGATGCAATTTATAACTTTTGCATGGGTAGAGGTGACTACTCCTACCAAAACCTGAGTTACACTACATACTCTTACCATGTTCAAGCCTAACTCGAAGTCACAAAGAACTACACATAATACAATAATACTAGTCTAAACTACATGATTCAATATCCTATGTCCTTTCAGAGCTCCTATCTCAATAATAATACTTCTTACCACTTCAACAACTAACTTTGAATGCTAATCAAGAATTCACTAGTGTACAATATATTCTTCCACTTCTATACCAATATGACATTCAAGACTATCATTATAACCACATATAAACTTCTAGGAAACCAACCCATCTAGGAATTTATACCATATTCTCTAATACTGCTATCGATAATAATTTCATGAATTACCTCCAAAAAGGCACTCTAAAATTTCTCAATTAACTATGACATATACCGAAGATTTGCCTCGATCTTTCTTCATACTTATAGATTTAGATAAAACAAGCATACAACACTTTCCCTAATAAGGAACATCTACTCTCTCTTATTAAAACATTATTCATCCTTTTTTTCATCACCACTATCTGAACATAAGGAGGGCCACTAAAGTGATAGAACACACGGACCTAAAGCATGAAACAATACTATCTATAACTTTGACACTTAATTGTGGCTTGAGGAATAGATTATTGTAGGCATAGATTTGTTAAAGAGATCTGAACTGAGGACATACATGGCATAATATGAGTTTACTAGTTATTAAGGGTGTACCTTAAGTTCAGGGAACTGAGCATACTATGAAACAGGGGTTTATATTTATCATAAGTTACTTAACATAAGACTAGAATTCATAGATTCATGGGGGACAACTAGGATTATGGAGTGAAGCTATTACTTCTTTTACTAGAAACTAAGAATGAACATGAATATGCATGAAGTGTATAAGCATTGGTCATGGTGTGGCTCTATTATGTAAGACATGGGTAGGGTGCTATAATGACTGAAATTCAAGGAATACGCTAGAGTAGGAATGGACCATTATCTCATCATAACTATTATTGACATGCATCATAATCGAATTCACAAAACTTGATTTGGGTTTTCACCCTATTATCCCCCCTTAGATTAAAGCTAGCATTCTAAGCCTATGAGACTATTCCATATTCTCAAGACTGAGCCATAATTCCTTTTCTATAACAATCTACACATGAAATCTCAACTTACGTGAATAAACTATATTTGGAAAATACTAACTTCACTATTGCATATTTCTTTCATATATACCATCCTTAACTCTTTCTCATTTCAATAATCATCATCATATACTTACACTCTTCTTCATAAACATAACTGTCTCTCTAAACTGCATAATCTGCCCTTTTGTTTATAGTTTAGTATTATGCCTCTAAGTTCATACTTTTCCCAAAACCATGAGAATTAAATTGTATCGAAATACTCAACATCGTCTATCCATAACTCCTTAATTTGACTATAAAGAACATCATGTATTGTATAACTAGCCTTCTTCACATGTAAAAACTCAAGGGTACTACTAAGTAAATATGATACTTTACAATCTTAGAAAATCACACAACCACATATTACCTTGGGTCCATCACTACATCATACCTACACCATCATACTTAATTGCGAATGAATGAACTTAAACTCTTGCACACCTTATTTCCAGCCTAATATCTCACTTATATAACTAACATCATTATTCAAATCAATCATTATTCCCACCTTCAATCATTCAATGTTCAAACTTAGTGTCTATTATCAGACATGATTAACAACATTTCACATACTATTCTTGCTTGGAGGCTTTATAAGAAAATCAAGAAATACTAGTCCACTAGAACCTCATAATAACAATAATTGATCATAATCTTATAATTTGTCTTATTATAATCCATTAGTATAACCTCCTTTCACACATCACTATTACTTATCCACCCACATGTCTAAATTATATTTATGGCTCTATAAGCATCAACCTATTTCCTTTTCACGATCATAAGGAAAGACTCGATTAATATTCTTTAAACAACATAGTACTTTCATTAGTGACCTATATTTTTCTAACACAATAAACCATCAAGAACTCCTTTCCTAGTTCAAGCATATTCCCAGTCATCTTAACTAATAACTTTTTCTCTACCTTCCACTATGAAATCTACACCACACTCACTACCCATTAGTTAACACCCAAAGTCATATAACCTCAATCCTAACTTAATAGAATACATAGATTCATCTATATGATTTTAACCAATTGTTATCCCTAATTTTCTTGTCACTATACTTCTAAATCCATACTCTCGACTCTGAGAATGTCCTACTACTTATGGATCATAACACCCTAAGTTACACAATCGCTCAAACAAAAACTTTATTTAATAATCTAGGTGCATACTCTCTCCTTTCATGAGCGTAATTTGTGTAATGAATGGTTAAAGAGAAATTTAAGTACATGTCATATTATGTCTTAATCGTACAACTCATATGGATGAGGACATAAGCTTTTGAAGTAAAAGACTTAAAACACATTATCGGGCTCCTCTCAAGACCTCTATATAATTTCTAAAGTTTCTGATAGTTATATCTGAGAGCATCATATCAGGAGGAATTGAAACTTACTACTTATATTATCTCGAGGGTCAGCCATAGTTGGAAGATTTTGGAGTAACATATGAATCAACATAAGTTTCTACAAGAACAATATTACTGCACGGTCTAGAGTATGAAAGAATGGAATCATTTCTTAAATGCCTAATAGTCTCTCAAAGAAAAGTACAGACAGAAAAGTACAGACGTCTTCATGTAATTTTGCACGACTCTACTTGACACGGCTTCAGTAAAACCCTAGTACACTTGAACTTTGATTTCTGATACCAAGTTTGTAATGCCTTGAGACTACCCTCCAAATATCACTTGGTGCTTAGAAACACAAGATATCCTAAGCTAACTCATGATATTAGCATAATTCATGAGCAACTTAATAAAAATACATATAACTAGAAATACTAGGCGGAAGTAATGTCATTAGATGAACTTGTTCAATGCAATATTGTCAGGATTATACAAAAGAAAACTAAAACTGAATATATCAACTCTGACTGACTGTCTATGAAGCCTCTACTAATACTGACTATAGGTAGCTGGGACACAACTCCCAACTATCTCTAATCTATATAATTGAATCAAAATAAAATGCTAGAATGATAACTGACTCAAGTTCTCGAATAAGAAGAACTCATCACCTGCTAGCTGAAAGCTGTGAACTGCTTGATCATAGTTTTATGAGCTATAATTGATACCTACATTATGAAATAATATAACCACACAGACGTATATATGGTTAGTACTTTTGGAATGTACTGTGTATATGAGAGTCTATTCAATAAGTGAAACTAATATACATCATAAGCTTAAAAACCCGCATGCTAAGGGTATACATACTCACCATATTCATGAATAAAACTGAAAGCTAAAATATCATAAAGCATAATTAGTAAAATATAATCTGATAAAGACAGTGAATCGTTACACTTGGTTTCTTAAATCATCTTTTCTATGGGAGATTCTTATAACCAACATAAACCATGAGAGCAACATGGATTCCAACGTCTGAACCATATTGAGAAGGGTTTCTCCATACCTTAATATCGATTTAAAACCTAAACTTTAATGATCACTAAACTAAACCCATTAGGGAAAGGAAAACACTCTGGCAAGGACTCCTTTAACCTATGGTGGTACGTAGTTTTTAGAAATATAGGCACACCAAATCCTCCTCCCCTCGGTGCTAAATAGTACTCTCAAAATATACTAGTGCCCATAATATATGAAATTCACCATAAAATAAGCATATAGGTTTATAAGTTTGAAAACCAATCATGTTTCTATTGCTAAATCACGATCATGAGTAAATATGTGAATTTTATATCATGTCTGAGTTCATAAGATTAAAATAGAGATCATAACTATGTTGTGATAGATTGTAATTTGAAATAGTAAGTCCGAATTGCTTATGAATAAATCATTCATTTCAAAATGCCAAAACTCAATTCATAATATACAATCATGTGAGTAAGAAAATAAGTACATACTATTTATCATACTAAATAAAGTTTAAGTTATACGAAAACATCATAATTTCAAAAGCAAGGAAAGTGGGTATGAACCCTAATAATCAAATTCATATGAAAATTGAGTTTTTAGGACACAAGGATGAAACAAAATCCTTGTTCAAATACCATGTACCTAGTCTTGTTGATTTCTTGAAGGAAATCTTGATTGGATCCTTGAATTTTTTGGAGAGAAAACTGTTCCTTTGCTTGAAGTGTTTCCTATGACCATGATCCGCATCAAAAGCAATTTTCACACTAGGTAAATAATCATGACACTTATATATGATTATAAATAATTATTTTTAGGCCTATAAACATATGAAAAATAGTTAGAAGCTTCTATGAGGTATTACATGCTTGTACCATCTACTCTGGGTCAAGGTTTCCAACACTGTGAGTCCCTTACTACAGTCTATCCTTGTAGTTAATGAATTTTCTAAAGTCTCCCTACTGATCTTCATAGAATTTCTCCTGATAGAGAGATAGATTTTGAAGTTAATCTTGTGCCCGTTACCCAATCCATTTCTATCCCACCATATAGAATGGCTTCTGTAGAGATAAGAGATTTGCAAGAGTAGCTAAAAGACCTTTTTAATAAGGGTTTCATCCATCCTAGTGTCTATCCTTGGGGTGCTCCCATACTCTTTGTGCAAAAGAAAGATGGAACCCTTCATATATGTATAAATTACCACTAGTTGAATAAGGTCACAATGAGAAATTGGTATCCTCTACCTAGATTTGATGACCTTTTTGACAACCTTTATAGGGCTAGGTATTTTTCCAAAATATATCTTCATTTGAGTTATTAGCAATTGAAGGTTAGGGAAGCTGCTATCCTCAAGACCATATTTTGAACTCGATATGGTCATTATGAATTTTTGGTTATGTCCTTTAGTTTGACTAATGCACCTGCAACCTTCTTAGATATTATGAATAAGGTGTTTAGATAGTTTTTGGATTTGTTTCTTATAGTCTTCCTTATTGATATTTTGGTGTACTCCAAAAGTGAAAAGGACCATATCGATTACCCCCGGATCGCACTTTAGACCCTTAAGGATCTAGAGTTGTATGTCTAATTTTCCAAGTGTGAATTCTAGATTAGTGTTGTCACTTTTCTTGGGCATATTATTTCTAGCAAAGGGATAAAGGTTGATCCCTAAAAGATTGAGGCAGTGTAGAAATAACATAGACCAATGACTCCCATCGACATTAGGAGCTTCTAGGGTCTGTATGGATACTATAGGAGATTCGTGAAAATTTGTTCATCTATAGCTGCTCCACCAACCAAGTTGGCTAAAAAAAGGTAAAGTTCCTATGGTCTGAGGCTTATGAGAGCAGTTTTGAAAAATTAAAAGACCAATTGACCACCGCTCCTATCTTGATGCTACCCATAGATACTAAGGGATTTATGGTTTATTGTGATGCATTCCTAGTGGGACTTGGTTGTGTACTTATGCAACATGGTAAGGTGGTGGCTTATGCATCCAAGCAACCTAAAGACTAGGAAATTTTTTTCCCACTCATGATCTTGAGTTGGAGGCTATGGTTTTTGCTCTTAAGATTTGGAATCATTATATATATGGGGTGAACATAGATATTTTCACTAACTACAAGAGTCTGCAGTATGCGTTCATGCAGAAAGAGTTGAATCTCAAGAAAAAGTGGTGGCTTGAGTTGTTGAAGGATTATGACATGAGCTTGCACTATCACCCAGGGAAGTCTAATTCCATTATTGATCCTCTTAGCAGGTTTTCCATGGATAGTATTTCCCATGTTCATAAGGAAAAAAAGGGTTTGGTGAAGGACATCCATCAACTTGCTAATCTAAGAGTTTAACTTTTAGACTCCAAGGATAGAGGCGTGATTATTCATGAAGTGGCCAAGTCCTCCTAATGCATTGGAGTGGAACAGAAGCAGACAAATGATCCCATATTGATGTAAATTAGGAAGGATGTTGGTCAATAAAAGGTCTCATCTTTTGAAATTGGATGAGATGGTATATTGTAGTATTAAAGAAAATTATGTCCTCCTGATGTTGATGGGCTATGATAGAGGTTCTTGACCGAGGACCATGTCTCTATATATGTTGTTCATCCCTTCTCTACTAAAATTATCATGACTTAAAAGAGGTGTATTGGTGGAATAACATGAAAAGAGATGTTGTAAATTTTGTTTCTAAATGTTTAAATTGTCAACAAGTTAAGGTTGAACATTTGAGGCCTAGTGGCATGTCCCAAGATATAGCTATACCCATGTGGAAGTGGGAGATGATTAACATGTATTTTATTATCGGCTTCCACAATCCCAAAACCAGTATAATTTTATTTGAGTCATTTTTGATAGAATGACCAAGTCCGCGCATTTTTTTGCCTGTAAGAACTAATTATTCAGGGGAGGATTATACAAAGTTATACATCTAGGAAGTTGTTAGATTGCATGGGTCTCCTGTGTCTATCATATCCGACAGAGGTACATAATTTTCTTCTCAGTTTTGGTTGTCATTTTATAAAGGTTTAGGTAGACATGTAAATCTTAGCAATGCTTTCTATCCTCAAATGAATGGGGCAAGCAGAACATACTATTCATACTTTAGAGTATATACTAAGGTCCCGTGTCATTAACTTTAAGGGTGGTTGGGTGGATTACTTTCCTCTTATAGAGTTTGCCTACAATAGTAGTTATAATTTTAGCATCCAAATAAATCCGTTCGAGGGCCTTTATGGTAGAACGTGTAGATCATCCATTGGATTTATTAGGTGGGTGAGACAAAATTGTTCTAGCTTGATCTTGTGCATCAAGTACTAGAGAAAGTTAAGGTTATTAAAGAAAGGCTTAAGATAGCTCAAAGTTGCAAAAAGTTTTATACTAATGTGATACGAAAAGAGTTAGAGTTGGAGATTGATTAGGTGTTCTTGAAAGTATCTCCTATAAAAAGAGTTATAAGGTTTGGGAAAAAAGGAAATCTCATTCCTCACTCCATAGTTCCTTATCAGATTTTGAGGTGAATTGAGAGTGTTACTTATGAGTTGGATTTGCCTACGAGTTTAGCATCATTTCATCCCATCTTCCACGTATCTATGCTTAAGAAGTGTGTTGGTGATCATTATCTTGTTCTCCCTATATAGGATATTGGTGTGAAAGATTCGTTGTCATGTGAAGAATTTTTTATTAAAAATCTTGGATCGACATGTCCAAAACCTGAGGACCAAAGAAATAGCCTCAGTTAAAGTTTTGTAGAGGAATCAAAAGGTAGAAGAAGCTACTTTGGAGTTGAAAGATGATATGAGGGCTAGACATCCCTTATTGTTTATGCCATCAGATGAGGATATAAAAGGTACTACTCTTGAGCTCACTCTTATCCTTTATTATAACTCTTAAATTGTGCTAGTTGTGTCCTTAACCATCATTCGGGGATGAATGATACCAAAGAAGGGATAATGTAATGGACCATATGTTTCTACGTCTTTTCTGGCGTAGAAATAAACCCACATGACCCTTAGAATGAGTATAAATCATTATGTGATGAGTTTGGAAGCTTTAGGGGGAGTTTTGGATGTGAAATGGGGCTGTGCATTAAAAAGGGAGGGCTGTAGGTTGGACCTGCATTGACTGGACCTCCGTAGGAGGCTACTTCTTCATCTACATATGTAACGCCCCAAAATCGGATCCCGAGACGTCACACGGTGCTTATGGTCACAAGTGACCCCAAGCTAACCCTTCATTTGGCATAACCCAAAGCAACTGAATAAAATACATAAAATAGAAGGAATAATGCGGAAACAACCCATAACTTAGTCTGACCAACATGAAAGTAAATTTACATGGTCACAATTCTGCTCATATATATACAAATCTGAAACTGAATACACTGACTACTAGTGACTGTCTATGAAGCCTCTACTAGCATTGACCAAAGATAGCCGGGTCATGACTCCCAACTACCCCTACTCAATACGACCGAGTACAGAAAATACAATATACCTTAAATCTGAACAACTCAAGTCCCTGAATCTAAAGGACTAATCACCTGCCGATCGAGAGCTGCGACCCAGCTGAACATGATATGTGCGCTACAGCTTGTACCTACATTTTGGTAAGAATGTAGCCCATGGAAATATGTGGGTCAGCACTTTGAAATGTACTAAGTATGTGGGGGTGCATGCAACAATATAAATAGTATAATCAATTTCATGAAAACATGCATACGGACAATGATGACTCACTTGGCTTGAGTTATATCAAATCATACTTTTCATAATTTCATAATAAACAGTTCATATGATAAAATCTCGTAATCCACGTAAATCATTATAAATCATAAATTATGATAAATCATCCTAAATCATCATAAATTATCATATTGTCAAAAATCATCATAGGTAATTATAAATCATCATAAATGACCATAAAACATAATAAACATCTCAACTCTTTGACTCAAATCTCGGAGTGACTCGGTAATTCAAGAAACTTAATCTTATGGACACGGGAGTTTCCTATAACCGACAACCCCACGTGAGCTACGTCGAATACCAACGTTTGAAACCCCCATTGGCGGGAGCGTCATATTCTTTGCCAGGGAGTACGACCTTAAAACTGCAATAATCACAATCGTGCTCTCTGGCCAATAATATCATCATCAAACAACCCTACGGTGGCACATAGGTTTGGGGAAATACCAAATTTCCCTCTCGGTGCTAAGTACTACTCCCCGACAAGCTCAGAACGCGTTAGGAAATCCACCACAACATCACAAGGGTCTATCATAAAGACCAAATCAAATCTCTTTCTCATTTATCAAATCATATCAATTTGTGGATTCCTAACTCAACACATTTTAGCTCAAAACATTTTAATCTTCCTCAACATCAACAAGGTATCAATGCATTGAACCATAACCGACTCGACATTTGAACAAGGATATGAAGACTCAATACGTAATGTTTTCAACAATTTAACTCATCAAAACCATCCGGAAAATACCAAGACTCATTGCAACTTCGATATCAATTTACCCAATAACTCAAATCGTCATAAGGAAGCTCAAAATTTGACACATGGCTCGAAAACACTTGGAAATACCAATAATTCATTCTTGAACTTAAAAGGTGGATACATGTTCAAAATATATCAATTCTTGATAGAAACACCAAGAATCCCAATATTAAATCTTAATTCATAGAACGAAAATAGTCAAATACTCATGTGATTCAAAACTTACAATTCAAATCTTTATAAGTTCATAATCGAATTATTTAGACATAATTCAACCTACAGAACCATATGAATCCATTAAATAATTATAATTGGCAAGCTTGAACAATTTACATATATACATAATCAAAATCTCATGGTAGGATATCTTGGAAATAAATTCATTTGCCAAACTCATAATAATCCATAATAAAAATTAAAGATACGGGCACAAGAACGGAAGAATTATTGTTGTTCAAACCCACATACCTTAAAATTAAAGATTGGAATGAATTCTTGCCTCGGAACACTATTCACGAAATTGATTGATGCATCTCGAAGAGCTCGGAACGGGGACTTCATTTATCGGATTAATTTGGAATTTCTGGAATTGGAAGATTTAGGAAGGGGAATTTAGAGGTTTAGGGTTTCTTTCTTGGATTTTTTTTGAAAATAATAGACTTTGATGCCCAAAATCAGTTTTTATGCTTATTTCCACGAAATGGGGCAAGGGTGAAATGACTGAATTGCCACTAAGGAAATTGAAAAATGGCAGAAAAATCCTGTGTACCTTGGCCACGAAAAACTGAATAACTCCTCGTTCGGGTATTGGATTTTTGCAAAATTTATATCGTTGGAAAGATAACTCAAAGATATTTAATTTTATATATGGTAGGCCACCCAGTTCGTCATATATAAGGAGTTATGATCGACCGAAGTTGACCCAAATCAAATCCGTCCCTCAGTTACTGATTTGACATGCTGACATAAATTGATCGTAACTTATTACTCTGATGTTGGAATTGGGTGAAACCAATTGCATTGAAAATAAGACTCAAAGATCTTTCGTTTTATATATAGCAGATCTACCAGTTCCTTATATTCAGGAAGTGATGATCGTTTGAAGTTGGCCCTGAAAGGCTGAAAATTTCTGGAGCATGCTAATCGCATGGTGCCACTGTTTTGGGCACCCAAACGTGCCCTTATGCTACTCCAAAAATTCCGAAACTCACTCAGGATGTATTAAGACCTTTCCCCATCGCAACGCAACTTGAAAATCGAAAAACGGATGTCGGAACGGTCGTCAAATAAATACCCGAAGATCAGAGGTCTAAATGAGAAAGTTTCAACACTTAGCAATTTTTTTTTTTTTGAGTGCTAAGCTTCTCTTGGCAAGATAAAAAGGCTTTAACGACTCGACACATTTGGGAGCGAAATATTTAACGGGAAAAACTCGAGGTATCACATCATCTCCCCCTTGAAAACATTTGTCTCCGAATGTTGCTCGTTAGGTTAGGAAGGCAAGGAAAATTGAGGATACGCAACTAAAATAGCTTGATGAACAAGTTTATATTTTTCTAAGCTTTGGAGTACTTTCCGACGCATAAGCTCATGATAATCACAACGACATAGTTGAGTCTATTACTAAAAGAGTTGGATGAAGGAAAAATTATTAACTTCAATTTAAATCCGCATTCACAAAGAAAGAGATGAAAGATCTAGGATATGAAAACTCAGGATATCACAATATCTCCCTCTTGGGATCGGTTCTCCCCGAATAATACTAATTGATACACGGGACACTTTATGATTGACCCATAGCTTAATAATTGGGTCGGGAACAAAAGCAAAGGCTAAATAAAATTTGGTAACTCGCTTCAACGCAAATAAATCATTCTTGAAATGGTTATGCTCACGAAACTTCAAGTAGTGAGATTGGACCACATTGGAAGATGGAAGAAATATATGAATCCGTAGGAATAACTATCAAGTTGAATTTCTAGGTGGATGGACCGAATCAAGACACACTCTCATTTAATTAGGAAATGATTCAAAATCTTTCCAAGGAACTTTCAACGCTACTAGGAAGCAATTCGGTTTGGGATATGGTCCGAACAATATATATATATATATATATATTGAAATAAGGATTTATAACTCGACCCCAATTTTAAGTACGGAGCGTAGGTCGATCAGTCTTATATCAAAATAAAAGTACTAGACCCCACGCAGTACAACTTACTTTCAAGATTATCAATACGCTTCGCACACCCTTTCTCCGCAATACTATTTTCCCCAAATACCAAACTTACTTGATTCAATTCATAATTCTCACAAGGCATTTGCAATCTTGGCTATTCAAATCTAACTAAGCCAAACTCTCTCTCCTCACTTTCAAGCTTAATTTGGAGTCACCAATTCCTCAACCTAACACCGTAACATAACACCATTCCGAATTATAAATTTACACACATCCACATTGTTACAATTCCCCATCTCACAGATAATTCTTATTATCACTCAATCAACTCTAATCCACTTAATACTCACCATTTTCAACCATCATATTCATATCAACAAGTCTTGAAGCTTAGGGAACTATTCATAGGCATATACATAATTCAACTTATAGCAAGGCCAAGGCTTGCAACTAATATCCTCAGACAGGAGATATATTCACAATACATGAGTGCTATTCAAGATCAATTTACAAGAGCTTTTAGCTTAGACTTCTAAATCAACATAGACACCAAAACTTATCGATAATATAAACTTTAATCTCCATCCATATATACACATATAATGTTCAAGCCTATCTTTATAATTACGTATACACTCCTAATCAACACCCATAAAACACCTTTTTCAAATTCTACAATCCTTTATTAAGACAACTTCCGGGCACTATTCTTAAGAAAACACTCACTATCACTTCAATAATTCCCCACCTACAAACCTAGATAAACCATCACACAACCACTTTCACAAACACAATACAAAATGCTTCAAATAACCATGACATCCATCAAAAGCCTAGCCTCAAGCTTACTCCACACTTGCCACCTTAGCTAAAATGAACATGCCACAATCTTTATCAACAAAAACCCGCTCACTCTCTCCTATCGTCACCACTGTTCATCCACACTCCCTCGACAAATGGAAAGTCATGAAAGGGTAGAATATGAAAGGATATTGTGTATGAATTGGTGCGGTTATTGAGGCCGGAGAACTAGGGCATCAAATGCATGAATTCAACCAGAATCAAGATTAAGGATTAAGGACAACCAGGACATAAATTGAATCTTATTGGTCGCTAAGGGTATTGCTGGTGGACTGAACTTGAACATACAATAAAACTTAAGCACATGCATTATGAACCGCGCAACTTGAGTTTGGAGTTTATAGCTTATGGAATGTCGATTTTGCCCGCTAGAAAAATTGGGGCTCCATATTTCGATAGTTAGGAGAATACATATTTTCCCATGATATGCATGAACATGTATTATGATCGGGGGAATGAAACATAAGGCATGAGAAAATATCGGAGTCATTGAAAAGGCTGGGGTAAAATAGGATCAACACCACTACCTCTCACCACCAACTTGCAACCCACCGATACACCTACCTGAATCCCACAATCTTAACTTAGTTAATTTTTTTTCTACTATCTCCCCCTTAGACTTAAGCCAACACTCCGAGTCAATGAATCACCATACAAACTCTAGTCCACAGCATTCGCTTTACTCCAGGTCCCCATATATACCCATACACAAGATCCATAACTTAACCCACATAACTACACCCGCGAGCGCAAAACCCATTCTTAACATAACTCTCAAATACCCACCAACTTAGACAACTTCAAAAGTTATCATTCAACAATTCATGCACTCCGCAACTTAGATTCTAGTACTTACCATGGATATATCAAACCTTCGCTAAACCATACTAACTTCTTCATGCTTTACTAACATCACATCTCAAACTAACACCCTCATCAACCTCTAATGCCCAAGTTAACTCACAATTACATCGTATACCACATATCCTCATTCATACTTACCCGATCAAGGATAACACTAACTTCTTAACATTTAATATCTTAAAAAAAAATCCCCATAACACCTTGAGCATACTACTACCTCAACACACAATATCACAGTTGATCACAAACAAATAGACTTAAGCTCCCGTACATACGGTTCAAACCTACTAAATCTCCTCCCTATCACTAACGTCGTAGCAATTCAATCATTAAATTCATTTTTCTCATCACCCGCTATGCAAACTTAACAACTCACTCTGACTACGATTAACAACAATCTCAACAACCATTTCCATCTATCAAACACCCCAAACATACTAGTCCACCATAACCTCATAACGACAATAATCATCCACAATTCCATGGCCTATGCCATAATAATTAATTAACACCGCCTTCCACCACGTTTCCAACCACTGCAAGAACAACAAAGTAAACATTCAGCTGCTAGTGAATCAAAACAGGCCTCACACGACTTCACTAGACTTTGGTTTTGTATTTTGAAAAAGGAAATAAATATCAAAACAATTATGCTAGTGAATCAAAATAAGCCCCACACGGCTTCACTAGACTTCAAGTTTTCATCAAAAGATGATCAGAAAATATTTTCAAGAAATAAAAGCCTGGTACACCATAATCAAGGATCCGAGAATATGTGTCTCGCTTTACCTCAACTGAACGACTCAAGAGGGATGATGGTACATCTTGAAAGCTATGGAACCTTTGCTAGTAAGCCCAGGAATATAATCAAGAGAGGAAATTGGAACTAGTTAATCACCCTGTCTCAACATTAGTACACGGATAAGGAAAATACGAAATCACATCATGAATTCTAGGGAGAAATCCAAAAACACTTCCGACATTGGCTTAATGCACAACTTTCAAGAACGTACATACGACACCTCAATTTTTTGAAACTCAAGAGCACTAATGAAATCATTTTTTTTCTAGCTCACTTACAAGCCCGTAATATCAGAGGAGATTATCTAAGAAAGCACCATCTATAAGGATTTACGCTTGACTATATCCAGTATTTTAGAACAAGGCGAAATGGCCCAATTTATGCAAGATATGAACCCGTATGAATTTCTTAAGGAACCTTTCCATAGAACGATCTACGACTTAAAAGAAAGGAAACATTTTCCTAAATGCCTCGTATCCTCTCGAAGAAAAGTACAGACGTCTCCGTACCGGGCCGCAAGACTCTACTAGACACGACTTTATAGACACCCTAGGACACTTGAAATCTGTGCTCTGATACCAAGATTGTAACTCTCCGAAATCGGATCCTGAGACGTCACACGGTGCTTAAGGTCACAAGTGACCCCAAGCTAACCTTTCATCTGGCATAACCCAAAGCAACTGAATAAAATACATAAAATAGAAGGAATAATGCAGAAACAACCCATAACTTAGTCTGACCAACATGAAAGTAAATTTACACGGTCACAATTCTGCTCAAATATATACAAATTTGAAAATGAATACACTGACTACTAGTGACTGTCTATGAAACCTCTACTAGCATTGACCAAAGATAGCTGGGTCATGACTCCCAACTACCCCTACTCAATACGATCGAATACAAAAAATACAATACACCTCAAATCTGAACAACTCAAGTCCCTGAATCAAAAGGACTAATCACCTGCCGATCGAGAGCTGCAATCCAGCTGAACATAATATGTGTGCTACAGCTTGTACCTACATTTTGGTAAGAATATAGCCCATGGAAATATGTGGGTCAGCACTTTGAAATGTACTGAGTATATGGGGGTGCATGCAATAATATAAATAGTATAATCAATTTCATGAAAATATGCATACGTACAATGATGACTCACTTGGCTTGAGTTATATCAAATCATACTTTTCATAATTTCATAATAAACAGTTCATATGATAAAATCTCGTAATAAACGTAAATTATTATAAATCATAAATTATGATAAATCATCCTAAATCATCATAAATTATCATATCGTCAAAAATCATCATAGGTAATTATAAATCATCATAAATGACCATAAAACATCATAAACATCTCAACTCTTTGACTCAAATCTTGGAGTGACTCGGTAATTCAAGAAACTTAATCTTATGGACACGGGAGTTTCCTATAACCGACAACCCCACATGAGCTACGTGGAATACCAATATTTGAAACCCCCGTTGGCGGGAGCGTCATACTCTTTTTCAGGGAGTACGACCTTAAAACTGCAATAATCACAATCGAACTCTCTGGCCAATAATATCATCATCAAACAACCCTACGGTGACACATAGGTTTGGGAAAATACCAAATTTCCCTCTCGGTGCTAAGTACTACTCCCCGACAAGCTCAGAACGCGTTAGGAAATCCACCACAACATCACAAGGGTCTATCATAAAGACCAAATCAAATCTCTTTCTCATTTATCAAATCATATCAATTTGTGGATTCCTAACTCAACACATTTTAGCTCAAAACATTTTAATCTTCCTCAACATCAACAAGGTATCAATGCATTGAACCATAACCGACTCGACATTTGGACAAGGATATGAAGACTCAATACATAATATTTTTAACAATTTAACTCATTAAAACCATACGGAAAATACCAAGACTCATTGCAACTTCGATATCAATATACCCAATAACTCAAATCGTCATAAGGAAGCTCAAAATTTGACACATGGCTCGAAAACACTTGGAAATACCAATAATTCATTCTTGAACTTAAAACATGGATACATGTTCAAAATATATCAATTCTTGATAGAAACACCAAGAATCCCAATATTAAATCTCAAGTCATAGAACGAAAATAGTCAAATACTCATGTGATTCAAAACTTACAATTCAAATCTTTATAAGTTCATAATCGAATTATTTAGACATAATTCAACTTACAGAACCATATGAATCCATTAAATAATCATAATTGGCAAGCTTGAACAATTTACATACATACATAATCAAAATCTCATGGTAGGATATCTTGGAAATAAATTCATTTGCCAAACTCATAATAATCCATAATAAAAATTAAAGATATGGGCACAAGAACGGAAGAATTATTGTTGTTCAAACCCCACATACCTTAAAATTAAATATTGTAATGAATTCTTGCCTCGGAACACTATTCACAAAATTGATTGATGCATCTCGAAGAGCTCGGAACGGGAACTTCATTTATCGGATTAATTTGGAATTTCCATGGTGGAATTGAAAGATTTAGGAAGGGGAATTTAGAGGTTTAGGGTTTCTTTTTTTTTTTTTTGAAAATAATAGACTTTGATGCCCAAAATCAGTTTTTATGCTTATTTCCACGAAATGGGGCAAGGGTGAAATGACTGGATTGCCCCTAAGGAAATTGAAAAATGGCAGAAAAATCCTGCGTACCTTGGCCACGAAAAACTGAATAACTCCTCGTTCGGGTATTGGATTTTTGCGAAATTTATATCGTTGGAAAGATAACTCAAAGATATTTAATTTTATATATGATAGGACACCCAATTCGTCATATATAAGGAGTTATAATCGACCAAAGTTGACCCAAATCAAATCCGTCCCTCAGTTACTGATTTGACATGCTGACATAAATTGATCGTAACTTATTGCTCTGATGTTGGAATGGGGTGAAACCAATTGCATTGGAAAGAAGAATCAAAGATATTTCATTTGATATATAGAATATCTCCCAGTTCCTTATATTCAGGAAGTGATGATCGTTTGAAGTTGGCCCTGAAATGCTGAAAATTTCTGGAGCATGCTAATCGCATGGTGCCACTGTTTTGGGCACCCAAACATCCCCTTATGCTACTCCAAAAATTCCGAAACTCACTCGGGATGTATTAATACCTTTCCCCATCGCAACGCAATTTGAAAATTGAAAAACATATGTCGGAAAGGTCATCAAATAAATACCCGAAGATCAGAGGTCTAAATGAGAAAGTTTCAACACTTAGCAATTTTTTTTTTTTGAGTGCTAAGCTTCTCTTTGAAAGATAAAAGGCTTTAACGACTCGACACATTTGGGAGCGAAATATTTAATGGGAAAAACTCGGGGTATCACAACATAGTGCCCCTATGCTGCATGACTTGGCCACACGATGGCCCTGCGGTGCATAGGGGTCGACCACGTATTAGGGTGTGCATCACACCCAATGTGTTACCTAGTAAGATTTTAATTTTATGCTTTATTTAAGGGTGATTGGGTCTTTACACTATTAAGCCATTCCCATTCACCCAAAACGTTCCCAAGTTCCTAAATATGACTTTTATTAATTCTAAACACATTCTAATCTTCCTCAAGACACTAAGAGGAAAATCAATTAGGGTTCAAGATCCAAGGCAAAACGTTCAAGATTTTCTTAAGGTTCTTCTATCAAAAGGCATGTAGAGCGACCTTAGTTATATGGGGTTTAAAACTATGATTTTTTGTAAACTCTTAATTATGTAAAATTTGTATGTTTCAATATGTCCCAAATTCTCTATCATACCAAGGACCACAGATTTATCTGAAGATGTGGATTAGTGTATGGTTAATGAAAAGGTTGGGTCTTTGAATGTTTTCTGCTACTGGATCATTCGTTATTTATGTAAATGATTTTGAAGGCTATTTCTCATATTCTAGTTGCTCTTGCTTTCATGGTGATTATTTAAATACTTGATAGAGATGATTTCATCCTAGAATTTTATAGGAGTCTTGAATGAGAAACATCTTTGTGTAAAATCTTATATTGATCTTGAAAATCATTCTTATTTGACTCTTAATTTACTTTATGGTGGTTAGTGAACAACTGGATGAAAAAAAATTAATTTGAAGATATGAGATGGCTTATGTGACTTGCAAGTCTTGTTATGACGATACCAAATCAAAAATTTCCATTTAGAAAAAGAATAATTTTTTTAGAAATATTAATGTCTTCAAATGGTTAAAATATGGGCTTTAAGTGAGTTAGATGGTTAATCGAGAAGGAATGGGTTCAAAAGGCTCATTGCCTAAAATCGTGTTATGACAATGCGGGGTTGATTATGTCCTGAAATATGGATAATCATTGTATACTTTTTTTATGTTTTGGTGTACCAAAATTTAGAAACTCCAATTTTTGCAGCATACTTGGATTGGGGGCTTGGATGACGAGTTAAATTTGGACCCACATAGTCCGTGGTATTGATAGAAATGTTGGGAATGTCATCTAGCTCAGAATTACAGAAATCAGAATGAGTCTAAGTACACAAATTTAAACTGAAGACTTTGTTTATATCCTAATGATTTAGCTTCTACTCGTGTAATATAATTATCCAAAGCTTTTATTATTATTACTACTACTACTACTACTACTACTACTACTACTACTATTATTATTATTATTATTATTATTATTATTATTATTATTATTATTATTATTATTATTATTATTATTATTGGCCGTTCTACATGACAATAGATTCCACGTATTGACTGTCCCCAGACGGATGTATTATTTCATGATGTAGGTTCAGAGGCACATTCTTATGGTCTAATATAGCATTAGGGTTGTCCAGAAAAGCTTCGAGTTGGTGAGCCCTCCATTTTTCAAAAAGGCGGTTCATTCTAGATATTTAGTATTTTCAGTTTATGGTATCGTTGGGGCCTTGTTCCAGCCTAGGCAATTTTGTTATGATTAAAGGCTTTATAGATGGGTTTTAACAGATGTTTTGTTATTATGCTTTATGGAGTTTGGGATAATTAGATCATTTATCTTGAAGGAATTCATTTGATTTCATTGTATTTCCGTACTTCAGTTATAACTGTGCTTATGATAGAATGCTAACGAGTCCTCTCAGGCCTTCATTGGTTCTGTATGGCTATCACATCTAGGGCCTCGACTCGGGTCATGACAGACCTCTAGAGTTTCTTAAAGTCAAAGGATGACAATAGTGACATTTGATCCTTTAACTTAAAGGAGGGATGCAACAGAGCTCTAGCCTTTTTAACTTTAAAAAAATAAAAGAAAGTTTGCATCCAATTAGAACTATGATTATGTGAGACCCCGTAAAATTTCCATGATTTTATTGTTGACCCTCCCGTATGCGTTATATTGATTTTTGACTTGAATTATGTTTAGGGATGCTAAAAGGGTAATTTGGAAAAGTTTTGAAATTTTTGAAAGGGGTTCGAGGTCATTTTAGGACCCTAAGGCAGTGAGGGTCCACGATAGTGATGTGTCACAGAGGATAACCTTTGCAATAGCAGCGGGGCACAGAGGCTAGTCTCTGCATTATTGGTGTGCCACGCTGCTGTGGTAAAAGCATTGAGTTTTTATTTTTTTCACTTGGGGTGAGGGGCTTTTGATCCTTTTACCCCTTATATGACTTATAAACATAAAATTAATCCTTTTTCTTCAATTTTCAAAGATCAAATCTTTCTCTTTCACTCTTAAACTCAAAACCCAAGAACATTCACGGGTTTTACAGAGAATTCATCATTTGGGCTCCAAACTTTGAATTGTCTTCAATTCCTTGTGTATTTCTGTTATGTTTCTCTTTTTCTAACTTTAATTTTACATTGTGGCATTAATTGAATGGGTTTTCATGTGATTTTAATTGTTGGGTTGAAATTGGGTTGAGAGGTTTTGGTTGTTATTGCTGAAATTACTTGTCCCACATTTTAAATTGATTATCCATGCTTTAAATTAGTGGTTTTTGGGACTAAATTGGTGCATTGTTTTAATAGTTGGAATGGGGGACATAGGTTTTCCCAAATTGGATGAATTTTGTCTTGGTAATGACATTAACCTCAACCCACCTTGTAAATTTGTTTTGACCATGAAAAATTACATGGTTTAACTTATTTTTGAACCCAATGCATTGTATTAAAGGATAAATGAATGAATATGGTTTTGGATGTCTTGGTGTCCTTGGTTTTTAATTTTAAATGGAACTTGGGAGTCAATTTGGTCATATGAATTAGTTTGGCATAGTTGATTTAGCTTGCAACCATATTGGTATGACAATACCAAGTGGTAAATACCTTAATAAATGGATTTTGGGTTAATGGTTAGTTATGTGTTAATTATTTTAATATGGGAATAAAGGGAATTATGTAGATCACCACGAAGGTGTAGGTCCAGGGGATCAATACTGAAAACCATGTTTGCCGGCGTTGGGGTCCATGTGACTATGTGCTTGGTGCACACATTATATATATATATATATATTTAGGAGGGTTGTGTGCTTGTTTTCTCTAGGATTTCCTTGGTTTTTCCTTGGTTCGTGCAACTAACACACATCGCGGCCCTTCCAGCAGGAAGAGCTGGACCCATATATCACATGGGTGCCTTTAGGATGGATCGAGCTACATAGTTTAGGTTAAATCTTTAAATTCTCATGTTCATGACCCTTTTCCCTATCCTAGCATTCTATATATAAGTATATGAATGTGGTGCATATGGTTTATGACTAGATTTTGGTAATTGCATTATTTTATCCTTATTTCATGAGTTAGATGCTAGTGCTCGCCCCACTGACCGTCCCCGGACGCTACATCATTTCATGATGTAGGGTACGAAGGTTTTTCTATTGCTTTTGTGTAACATTAGGTGGCTGAGTACTCATATGGATTTGCTGTGAAGTGGTGAGCTTCCATCTTTCGAAAGGCCCATTCATTTCATTAGTTTCATTATTGTTTTTAGAATTTCATTTGGATCCCTTTTTGGTCATAGTTGGGGGCATGTCCCAACTTAGCTGATATTTCTATATTTAGAGTCTTTTGTGGACAAGTGTTGGTTGGATTGTGGGTTTTGACTCTTGGAATTTTCATTTGACTTATTTATCTTTTTATTACTATCTTGATTGGCTCCCACTTTATTATTATTTTGATATTGAGGATACGCTAAGGGGGTGGTCCTCGGTCCATGGTGGGCTTGATATACCCGTCACGGCAGGGCCCTGGTTCAGGCCGTGACGGATTATTTATTCCACATATTCGACATGGATTTAATTTTGGTCCTTTATTTTGTTGGTTGTTTTCATTATTTGCTCCTCTAAATTGACTTTGGTAAGGGGACATTGACAAATTGTATTGATGTAGGGAAATGAGGGTTTCCTAGTAACAGTTTGAAGAGTCTTTTGTTTACTTCAATGATTCTAGCAAAATTGATAACCTTGATATCTTCATTCAATGGTTTAAATATATCCATAGAATTATCAAAAATTCCTTTGAAATCTTTTGTGTACTCATCTATAATTTTGGTGGCTGGTTTTACAATTTATAGTTGTCACTTTAACTAAATTCTTTATCTTTTCTTTCTTGTAGGAATGTAGTTTCAAGACAATACTAAATCTACTTAGAAATTGAACACCCTATGATGAAAAACATAGACTCTTAAATCATTCTAACTAGAATATCCTATTATTCCCATTCTTGAAATTTATGGTCAGTATAAGTCTCTTCTTTATCATTTTCTAGGATCTTACATGGTAATTCCTCTTTGATTATATGAGAGAATTTTAATGTCTGCATATGTAGGAGAAACTTTATTCTCCAAACTAGGTAACTGATAGGTTTCTATTTAATTGGGGAGGTGATAATATGTTGGTGAAGAAAAGAAGGTAATACTTAAACTCGATGTTGCTGCTATGTCGCTATTAAAAATAAAAGAGTACTTCAATATTTGTTTAGTGAAGTCAAAATTCTTATTCCATGAAGAAATTTAACAAGAGATTAAACACAAGAATTGAGCTTTTGCTCATAAAACTGTAGCCATACATGACAGTGTACTTATAAACCTTAGTTGAAAGAGTCTTACTACCTAGTCAAGCCTATCTTGACATAATTATCTGTATCACAAGATACTCTATATATTATCAACTAGAAATTTTATTTATATTTTGAATAGTTGTGCACAAACACTTTGTAGTTAGCTCATAGTAGGTTAGATTCTACAATTGCATGATAAACTAAGTCTATTTCACTAACTGAAAGAACATTCAATGTTGGTATGTTAAGGTGAAAATGCAACATGTGTTGGGTTCAAGGTGTATGTATGAATGGAAAATGGAGGGAAAAATAGTGAAGGGAAATAGAGTCACTAAAATGGAAAGTGTACTCTTTTACTGGAAAGTTCACTAATTTTCCCACATTGGTGGGAGAAGGGAACTTTTGAGTGTTATAATAAGGAATACTTACTCCACTTGGATAGTGAGGCAAGAACAAGGTGGTGCCTCACGTAGTCGCTCTCTCGACTCGGATTTAGACTTGAAAAATGATCGATCGATGAGATCTATTTTTTAGACAAAATTTATTTGAAACTTGATGAACAAGTGAAATTTTAATCCAAAGAATCTGATAGAAATATTTTTCTCTATGTGCGGGTGCATTTCGGATGCCATAAAAACGCATACGTAATGCATCTTGAAGGGATGCAACCCTTTGAGGTAGAAGGCACACTGTTTTGCATTGTTGGGTGATCTGCACGCGCACTTCGATAACCTGCAGGTGCAGGTGTAGCGCAGGTGCTTACTAGAATTTAAACAGTGTCACCTGCGCCCACAGATCAGGCGCAGATCCAACACAGACTGGGCGCAGGTGATGCGATTGTACTGAATAGGTGCCTTTTTTCTGAACCAATGCATTCTTTCCAAAAGGACACATTAAGTCTATAAATACATGACATATTCCTAAGGTATTAACATAATTTTTGACAGCAAAAACATTCTTCATATCTTCAGAAAAACTCATTGTGTTCATTACCTGTTGAGTGAGTTCGACGAATCCAATAATTTGAGGTACCGCTATTGTTGGATTGAAAACCATTTTATCCTGGGAGGAAAATTCCATAATCTCGAGTACAGTGAGGGGAATTATTCCTTAAGGACACTCCGTGAAGTCGGGGGACTTGGCTTTAATTTCTGTTTCATCTTATTTCTGAAATTTAACATACTTCTTGGATAGATTATTGTTAATCTTGTGTTGAAGGTGTTAAGTAACTTCATAGGTGTTCTTGGTTTTACACTTGAACTTGTGTTGAAGTTGTTGTGCCTAAATACATATTCTTGTACCCGAAAACATTGAAAATAACAATCTTAAGGAATAATTTTTGGAATCTATATTGATTGATTTCTGGAGATTAAAACTTTTAAGCTTTCTACTCCATTTGAACTTAACTAGTGGTTTGAAGAAATAAAATCTTCATCACAAGTTAAAGATCACTCGATTGACGATTGAAAATCACAAAAACTTCATCGTTGAACTAGAAACAAGGGGTGTTTAAAGTTGCTGCAACTTTATTGGTAGTATTTGATATACTAAATTTACTGTCTTATTGTGACAGGAAAATAACTAACGACAGTCAAATACATGATACTGTAACGACTGTGGCAGCGACTAGTATTGCCACAATGAGTCGTAATAATGCTCCACAAGCTATGGTACCAGCGGAGAAACCCAAAAAATTCATGGGTATTGACTTCAAGAGATGGCAGCAGAAAATGTTTTTCTACCTTACAACTCTTTGTCTTCAAAGGTTCACATTTGAGGAAGCTCCAGAGGTGCCCGAGGGAACCTTTTACCAAGAGCGATTTGTTATTGTGGAGGCTTGGAAACACTCTGATTTCCTTTGCAAGAACTACATTTTGAGTGGTCTCCAAGATGATCTTTACAATGTGTATAGTGGAACAAAGACAACAAAAGAGTTATGGGAAGCGCTAGAACAGAAGTACATGATAGAGGATGTAGGAACTAAAAAGTTCTTCGTTGTAAGATTCCTGGAATTTAAAATGATAGACCATAAGTCTGTTGTTTCCCAAGTGCAGGAACTGCAAGTGATCATCCATGATCTCCTTGCGGAAGGTATGATTTTAACAAATACCTTTTTTGAATAGTTTAAAAATGTTCTTAGTATTCACATAACCTTTATTGTAGGTTTGATCGTGAATGAAGCGTTTCAAGTAGAAGCAGTAGTAGAGAAGCTACCACCTATGTGGAAGGTCTTCAAGAACTATTTGAAATACAAACATAAGGAGACCCCAGTCGAAGATCTAATAATACGACTGTGCATTGAAGAAGACAATAAGGCTGTGGAAAGAAGGTTAAGATGAAATTCTGCAATGAATGGAGCAAACATTGTAGAAGATGACCACAACAACTCTAAAAAGTAAAAGAAAGCTGGAAATGAAAGCAAGCAACCCAAGAAGATATTCAAGGGTAAGTGCTTCAACTGTGGAAAGATTAACCACATGTCTACGGATTATCGTGCCTCAAAGAAAAGGAAGAAGAAGGATAAAGCATAAATGGTTGAGTCCAAGAAAGAATTAGATAATCTGTGTGCCATACTATCTGAATGCAACTTGGTGGGAAATCCTCGCGAATGGTGGATGGATTTCGGTGCCACCCGCTATGTTTGTTCTAATAAGGAGTTGTTTTTGATGGTCTCTCCGACTCAAGAAGAAGAAAAGATCTACATGGCAAACTCTGCTACTACAAAAGTAGAAGAAACAAGAAAAGTGTGCTTTAAAATGACTTCAGGCAAAGTGTTGACACTCAACAATGTCCTGTATCTACCAGAGTTACGGAAGAACTTGATTTCTGTATCACTTCTAGACAAAAATGGATTCAAATGTGTATTTTTTTTGGAAAAATTATACTTAGTAAAAAAATGGATGCAATAGAAAAATCAAAACAACGAGAGACGGAGTTGATCATTTCCAAAAAATATAATTAAAGTATTAAAATGATGCAAGTAGGCAAAAGAAATAATATAGAAGAATAAAAAAGTAGAGGATGAAGGAACTAACCTAGTCACTTCTGAGCAGAATACTTAAAGCATTCGAATGACATAACCTAATGTACAAATACAAATATATATACTAGAAGTAAATTTTGTAAATATACTAGTAGACTAACCTTAATTCTGAGCATCAAATAAATGACGACTACCTCTGATTATTCTCTACTCCACATAGTGCAAGGAGAAGTGTATGTAGGAAAAGGTTACCTCAATGAGGGCCTATTCAAAATGTAATGAATGTTGAAATCAATAAAAGTTCAATTTCTTCTTACTTGATTGAGTCTTATAATTTATAGCATGAATGATTAGGCCATGTTAATTATAAAACATTGCAAAAACTGATTAACTTAGAAGTTTTGCCAAATCACCAAGTCATTGTTTGTTTGTATGTGGATGATATGTTGATCATCAGTAGAGACATTTCTGACATAAATGCTACAAAATGAATGCTTGAGAGCAAGTTTGATATGAAAGATCTTGGAGTTGCAGATGTGATCTTAGGAATAAGAATCTATAGAACTCCACAAGGTTTGGCATTGTCATAGTCTCACTACATCGAAAAGGTACTTAATAAATTCAAGTATTTGAAATTTGGTGTTTCCAAGACTCCATTAGATGTGAGCTTCGCATTGCGAAAGAATGAAGGTAAAAGTGACTCACAATTGGAGTACGTAAGATTACTGGGATGTTTAATGTATATAATGAATTGTACATAACCAGACATAACAAATGCTATTAGTAAGTTGAGTCAATGCACGAGTAATCCCAATAAAACTCATTGGATGGTAATGAAAAGAGTTTTGGGGTATTTTAAATACACTCAAGACTACGCTTTGCATTATAATAAATATCCTGTGGTACTTGAAGGATATAGTGATGCAAATTAGATCACCGGATCGAACAAAGTAAAACCCATAAGTGGTTATGTATTTATTATTGGTAGAGGAGTAGTTTCTTAGAAATTATCTAAACTGACATGTATTGCTCACTCTACAATGGAATCAGAATTTATCGCATTGAATAAAGACGGTGAAGAAGAAAAATGGCTCTGGACTTTTTTGGAAGATATTCCTTATTGGCCCAAACCAGTGGCACCAGTATGTATACACTGTGATAGACAAACGACAATAGGTAGGGCAGAGAGCATGATATATAACGGTAAATCTTATCACATAAGACGGAGACATAATACCATTAAAGAACTTCTCTCTAGTGGAATTATCACTGTTGACTATGTAAAGTCAAAAGATAATATGTCGGATCTACTTACAAAAGGCCTATCTAGAGAAGGAGTGGAAGAATATCCAACGGAATGGGTTTAAGGCCTAGGACAAGTCAGCATGACGGTAAATCCACCTAGCAGACTTGAGATCCCAAGAGCTAGGTTCATGGAGATCAAACAAAGTTTTGTCTGATAGGTTCAACATTGTCAATTACCTAACCGATTCTCATGATGTAGACAATGTTTAGAAAATGAGGATACGACTTATGGTGTGAAGTCTTTTAATGATTATCTAAAGTTGATAGATTTGACCAAATAGTTTAATCTATAGGATTGAACCTTTAAAAATCACCTATGTGAGGGAAAAGTGGAAACCATATCTAGGAGAATGTTAGGAAAGGCCTATTCTTTAAGCTCTCATGAAATCGGGACTTGTTCATGGCTGAAAAGAACAAAACCACGAGAACCATAAATAGTAAAAGGCTGATTGTGTGACATATGTTATCTAGGTGTACATTAAAGCTCGAAGGTTCAAGGATATCAAATCTACCGATTGACCGAGTGAATCCGATGCATGTTCACTACGGAAAGTTCAAAGGGAAACCCATTTATCCAAATGCAATCAGTCTTTGCTAAATAATCACATGCTTGTTCGTAAATTCTTCAAAAGATAGCCATTCCCCATTCATGTAGGGGATTATTGGGTTCAAGGTATATGTATGAATAGAAAATGGAGGGAAAAATAGTGGAGGGAAATAGAGTCACTAAAATGAAAAGTGTACTCTTTTAATGGAAAGTTTACTAATTCTCCCACATTGGTGGGAGAAGGAAATTTTTAAGTGTTTATAATAAGGAAAACTTACTCCACTTGGATAGTGAGGCAAGAACAAAGTGGTGCCTCACGTCGTCGCTTGCTCGGCTCAGATTTGGATTTGGATTTGGAAAATGATCGATCGATGAGATCTATTTTTTAGACATAATTTATTTGAAACTTGATGAACAAGTGAAATTTTAATCCAAAGAATCTGATAGAAATATTTTCTCTATGTGTGGGCGCATTTTGGACGCCATGCAAACGCATACGAAATGCATCTCGAAGGGATGCGATCCTTCGAGGTAAAAGGCATACTATTTCACATTGTTGGGCGATCTGCACACGTACTTTGATAACCTACAGGCGCAAGTGTAGCGGAGGTACTTACTGGAATTCGAATAGTATCACCTGCGGCCGCAGATCAGGCGCAGATCCAGCACAGACTGGGTGCAGATGACGCAACTGTACTGAATAAGTGCCTTTTTGCTGAACCAATGCATCCTTTCCAAAAGGACACATTAAGGCTATAAATACCTGACATATTTCTTAGGTATTAATATGATTTTTGATAGCAAAAATACTTTTCATATCTTCAGAAAAACTCATTGTGATCATTGCCTATTTAGTGAGTTCGATGAATCCAATAATTTGGGGTACCACTATTGTTGGATTGAAAGCCATTTTATCCTGGGAGGAAAATTTCATAACCTCGGGTATAGTGAGGGGAATTATTCCTTAAGGACACTCCGTAAAGTCAGAGGACTTGGCTTTAAATTTCTGTTTCATCTTATTTTTGAAATTTAACACACTTCTTGGATAGATTATTCTTAATCTTATGTTGAAGGTTTTAAGTAACATCATAGGTGTTCTTGGTTTTACACTTGAACTTGTGTTGAAGTTGGTGTGACTTAATACAGACTCTTGCACTTGAAAACATTAAAAATAACAACATGTACACAAATGATATGACCAGCATATGATGGCATTTCATGACACATCAACATATATCACCTTAAATATACAATTTAGATTACATAACAACCATGTCTATTGCATATAAATGTTAAGGTTAGACAAATGCATGACCATTTTTCAATCTATTATTGAATACTATTAAATAGGATTAATACATATCTTTCCCCTCCATAAATTATTTGAAACAAAATCTCTTTTGATACGCCCTTACTTGATGAGAAAAATTATGTTCACACCAAACTTTCCCAAATCGCGTCTAATAGACACATCTTCAGTATGTGATCACTTTTTTAGTAAGTGTATATCAAACAACTGTGATGATGTTATATATTGTCATTAACTAAAAAAATATTTATAACTCCTGTCTTTTACCTAAAAAAATCAAAAAATTAAGGAACCCATTGAAAAATAACAATCACAAAATATTTTATCGACTATCATTATTTTAGATGAATTTTTCTTTTACATCTCTCCATATCCTCTTCTATTCAACTCAATTCTCAAGAAGAAAAAAATAAAATACCACAATCCTCTTAAATTCAATCAATTATAATAAGATTATGTTAGTTGCAAGCAAATTGGTGCCGAAGTTAGTAGTTAATCAAGTTATTTTTACTATGTAGGAGACTCATATTAGTCATCACCCTTTCTTTGAGGTCTATCATGCGTTACAAACTCATTGTTCTTATACGTGTTTCCACTCGCGTGGTTAATGTCTTAGTGGTGGATCGAATGTACCAATCCTATATTGTTACTTTGATGGGTTACGATACATGAATAGACCTGATTATATTGGATATGGTTGATTTCAACGTCATCTTGGGTATGGATTAACTTTCTCTTTATTATATGATTCTATACTATCTATCCAAGATGGTCACCTTAACTATGCAGGGTATCCTTAGATTAAAATGAAATGGTACATAGTGTCATTATTTGAGGAAGGCGATTTCATTTTTGAAGGATCAATGGTTGGTTTAGGAGTGTTATCTCTCATGCATATTTAACCTATGTTCATGATAGTAGTATTGATACTCTCCCATTGCAATAAGTACTAGCGGTGAGAGAGTTCTCAGTGGTTTTTGATAGATCTTTAACTTATTGTATATGCTCGATAGTTGATTTTGAGTTTGACTTGGAGTCAGGAACTCAGTCTATTTCAATTCCATTGTATCAAATGGCTCTTGTAGAGTTGGAAAAGCTGAGAGAGAATCTTTAGGATTTGTTATGCAAGGTATTCATTTGATCAAGTATTTTTCCATTGGGGTGCTTCGATATTATTTCTGAAGAAGAAGAATATGACTATGATAATATCAATAGTTGAATGACTATTAATAACAAGTATCTGATACAATTTATTGATGAGTTATTTGATTAGCTTTAGGGTGCTTCAATGTTTTCGAATACCAATTTAAGGTTTGACTATCATTAGATGAGTCCTAGAAGTTGTGATGCACCTAAGATGACTTTTAAGGCCCATTATAGTCATTATTATGTGTTTATAATTATGTCTTTTGGGTTGACCAATACAAAAACAAAATGCCTAGTGAAATTCCACAAGTTAGGTCTGTGGAGGGTAAAGTGTACACAGACCTTACCTGAAACACCCCAGACTTTGGCCCTTGAAAATTTCTTGAGCTTTAAGCTCACTGCCTTTGTTATGACTTGACCCCATGAGTCATAAGGTGTATTGACAAGTGATGTGACCCAATTATAAGATGTCCAATAGATGTTGTTGAGTTTTTGTCCTGGGTACGACTTGAGGACATGAGTCGTGAAGACTCGTGATGACTTATTAGGATGAGTCATAACCAAATCATGTAAGTTGTTGGCTTAATTCTGCTCTGAATACGAGTGGCTCACTACAATTTGTAAGGACTCATTACGAGTCGTAATGATCAAACCGTAGGATGTACAATGTTCACCGTATTTGGTTATGCTCTGGTCACGAGTAGAACCCTATGAGTCATAGGGTCATGTTACATGTTGGTTGGTTGAGTCGTAAGGATAACAATATTGGGGTCCTAGAGACTGTCCTTGTTACGACTCATGGTGATAAGTTGTAAGGTGATGTTACAAGTAGATAGATGACTCATAACCAAAGATGATGCTTTTCCAGCTTTTAAGTTGGTGACATTTTATACATTTACCACTTAAAACACTTTAGACCTCACATCCATAAAACACTTTTGGGGCCCTTCTAGCTAGGGGAGAGCTGGGCCCATATAGCCCATGGGTGCCTTGTCATATGATAATTATGGTACATAACCCAGGTTAAGTTTTTTTTGGAGATCATGCTAAGCCTTGCTCCCTACCCCAACATGTGATATTATATATATATATATATATATATGTATATGTACTTCATATGAGATTATGCATTGAATGTTGTATTGGTTTTATATTGTTATCCTGACATTATTTTGTTATTCTAACCCTGAGTTACATCCTAGAGCTCCAAAAGCTAACTTTCTTCTGACACTATATCCTCACGTGATGTAGGAACCAACCATACTTCCATATCTCCTGCTAAGTGACTTGGATTCGGGATCAACTAGCGAGTCAGATTGAAGTGGTGAGCTTTCATCCTTTGGAAGACCCCATTTCATGTTATGGTTTCCTTTTTATGTGTTGAATATCTCTTTGGATATTGGTTTTGGCTATTGTCGAGGGCATGTCTCAACATTTTATTAACTTTTAGTTTTGTAGAGGCTTTGTCAAATTACTGTGGACTTGGGTGGTTTGATCGATTATTTTGGTGAAAAATGGTTGTTCGGTTATCGGTGGTTGGTATAGACATATCATGAGTTATCATAGGTTCTATTATAGGCTATCTTTTTATATGTTTGAAATTCATTCAATAATTAGGGATTTTGTGTTGGTTCGGTTAGGAAAAGGGGTTGATCTTTAGTCCACGTGGGACTTAAGATGCCCGTCACAGCCAAGCCTTGGTTTGGGTCATGCCATTACCACTACCTTGGAGAAGTAGAGAGGTTGTAACACCCCAAAAATTATAAGTTAATACTTGAACCATTTTTTGTATATGTATAGGCCTAAATCCAATGATTTCCAATTGTGCATAGGTGTTAGGATCAATTCCTTAGAGCGGGTAGATTTTTGGATATAAATTAAGGTCATAGGGAACTTCTAGGTCAAAGTTCTGTTGAAAGCTTCTTTACTGATTGAGTTTTCACATAAGATTTTACTAGAATCAACTTCAAACGATTATAAATCCTTAATTATGAATATTTTTGCAGCCTTATACCCATTAAATTAAAGGTCTTCGAGTCTTTTCTCCAATGTCGTCATCAATACAATACGAAAGTAAAAAGTTATGACCATTTAACAAGAGGGTGTCTGTTTGCCAACGTATGACGATAAAAGCGACGGTCTATCCCCTAGATTATCTATTTCCCATTAGGACATGGGTCTAACTAGTAATCTTGAAAATTATCTCCAAGTCAATGATTTAGACCACGATCTATTGGGGTCCCGTGGTCCATCCTTGGAATCATCTGACGAGTTAGTCTGTACCTTTTAAGAGTTTTCTAAGGGATAGTTTGGTTCTTTTCATACCCAAAACCTCTCCCCATGGCTTTAATCACCCAATAAATGTTATCTACACACTAATATATACATCACTTATTTCCCTCTCTACTATCAACAAAAAAATAAGGGGTACCTCTCAAGTTTCAACTTTTAAAGGTTCAAGATTTAAGCTTTCCTTCAAGAAATCAACAAGATCAGGTATGTGGTTTTCAACTAGGATTTTTTTCATCTTTGTTCCTAAAAATTTTGATTTCTTACAAGATTTATGAAGTTAACTATTAGAATTTATACCCAATTTTTATGTTCTCGAACTCTATGCCTACCTTATGAATTTATACATACATATATATATATATATACACACACACACACACACACTTATATATATATGTCTATATGTATAATATAATATAATGAACTTTATGGTTTAGTTACAATCCCATTCACATGATTTGAACTCATGATTTACAATAGGTATATTTGACATGAAATCTTATGATTCAATAGGCATTACATGATTTTTGCATGATTTAAACTATTTATCCTGATTTGACCTTAGGATCTCAGTGCATTATTTCTTTAACATGAATTATTTTTACCAAAAAAAAGTTTTCAAGTGTATGACTCCTAGTATGTAGATCATGACATGATTGGGTGCTTAGACTCATAACATTAAGTTTCATGATATGACATTCAGATATGTCATCAATGTTTGTGAACACTTTAACCAAAGTAAAGTAAGTTTCATGATTAGTATGGACTCTAGATATGCCATCAATTGTCGTGAATAATTTTCATAGAAAGACAAAGTTCATGAGTAGTATGACATTCAGGATGGTATCTATTATTAGGGACAATAATTTCAAAAATACCAGAATAAGTAAACAGGACTAATTTTTAACTGATTCAAGACTACAATCAACAACGTGATATTTACTTAAACCACGTCTTATGATTGCTTTTATGGTATTGGGCATTTGTATAGTTTTAGGAGTAGTGGGCGAGAATACAACATATTCTAGCCTCAGAAACTACGTTTCACCATAGGTATGATATTACATTTCAACTTAAAGTGGGATCATGAGTGATCACGCCAAATCATGGTTCTCTACCCTATAAAGGTATTGAACAACTTCCCAACATGGTTTACAAGGTTGGCTTCATGTTTTCTCAAATAAGACATATCGTTGAGAGAATATCCCACAAAGATGGTTGAACAAACTTTTGTACTTGACTCATATTTTCTGTTAAATTTAGTTATTTCACGACTCATAATTATCCCTCATATTTACAATTTATGTTTTACTTTTAAGTTATTGTACTACAATTTGATATATTCCACAACATCAGTTTCAAATCATATGAAATACTTATGTTTAACTCAATTTCCTAGTTTGAATTGTTTTAGCTCTTAATTTATGTCTTACGATTTTCTATAACATATTCATTGAATGTTTGCATCCTCCAATTTCATATGCAATTTTTCCATAATTTTTCTTATTATTTTAAGTATTGTGCATAATTATTTCATACCTCACATACTCAGTACATTTAAATTATTGATTGTATACCTCTTATACCTACATTTTAATGTGATGTAGATTCAATTGTTCATTTCCATGCTCGTGGCTAGTTCAAATCAAAGTTCCAGCTAGCAGGTGATGAATTCTCTTTATTCAAAAACTCCAGTCATATTGTAGCTTGAGTCTTCCCTTTTGTACTATGTATTGAATAGAGGTAGATGGGGTCATGTCCTGATTAACTTATTTCAGTATTAGTAGAGGTTTCATAGATAGTCAGTCAAAGTAAAGTATTTAGTTTTAGTTCCTCTTTTATATAATCTAGTATGTAAATATTTTCAAATAGTGTTGTATCGAACAAGTTTTGTTCTGATATTATTTCTGCTTAGTATTTTCAGTTTTATATGTATTTGTTCAGTGAATCATACCAGTTATATGGGTTAGCTTGGGACCACTTGTGGTTCTAAGCACTATTTTACATCTAGGTGTAGTCTTGAGTCATGACAGAGGTTGTTTCCAAAAGACCCTTGGCACATGTGCATCAAATCTAGGTACAAAAATAAGGAAACAATGAAGAAAATAACACAACAAACAAGGGAAGAGTGCAAAGTCTACAAAACAACATCAAATTAATATGATGGTCAAACACCATAAACACATACTATGATAGATATTATAAGCAGGGATCAACTCCACCTCAACATTTATAGCTATGTCCTAACTACCATTCCAGAATTAGTACACAAAAAACACCTACAAGTATAAACCATCAAATAGCAAGATATTATTCCTACCTGGCTAGCCTTCTACTTTAATACATGTCCTCCAAACCCTCGTATATAAGGTCACACCCTTAATAATTTAAAGTAGAACTATGTCCTATTTAGTCACAATTCCTTAATACTTATTTTGACTACCTTACCTCTCCTCGTAGATACTATATCCAACCTCTTATACCCCCTCACTAGATAGTAGCCCTCACCTTTTAACATAAACAAGCCACCATAATCGCGCTTTCCTCATCTTTTCTACCACAAAGGTCACTCCTATCTTATCTCGAATAACCTCATTCCTAATAATATCTTACCTAGTGTGCCTATACATCCACCTTAATATCCTTATCTCCACAACATGTATGATAGGATTTTTTGACTGGCCAATACTCTACCCTATACAACCACATCAGTTAAACCAATACCCTATAAAACTTAAATTTAAGTTTTGTTGGAGATTTAGTGGATCTTTTGAGCTTTCTTTGGTGTCCAGGTAGGCTAGGTTTTACCCCTTGTTAGATTGAGCTAATTCATAGTATATTTGTGATACTATGTTAGATATGGGATGGGTTTTAGGTACTGGTGTGATAAATTGCAACACTTGGGTTAGTTGGATCATTTAGGGTATTTTGGATAATTCTTTTAGGCACAATTAGCCTAGTTAATCATACCTTAGGTGAAGTTAAACTTATCGTCTCTTGTTTAGGATGTAAATTCTTTAGTTGCTCAACTAATAAGGAGAGTGATTTAGCCACTTGAGTTTAGGGTAAAACTTACCCCAATGGCTACTTTAGTCACTTGAGTTTAGGGTGAAACTTACCCTAGTTGCAATTACCTTAGGTGGATTTGACTTAGTCTCTCTAATGGGAGAAGTTGCTATCCTAGGGATAGTTATGGATTATTCAACATCTAATAGTGGATTTAGATACCTCAGTCTAGTCCGGGGTAGACATTGCTTGATAAAGACTATGGGGATTTATGAGTGGGCTCTTCGACCTACTTTAGGCCAAGACTTGAGGTAGTTATTGGAGACCTTTATATGCTTGTGTACATCTAGGAAATGTTTATTGCAGTATATTGAGACACCTTGGTATTAATGGGTATGATGGGTTGACGTTGGGGGTAATATTTTTGGATTATGCTATGAATAAGCTCTTGCGTATGTCATGAATAAGCTATTGAGTAATCTATTGAATAAGCTATTAAATAAGCCCTTGATTATAAAACTGATTAAGTCCTTGATTAGTCTATTGATTGGGCCATTGGGTATGTTATTGGCTATGTTAATGACCATGCTTATATACTATATTAGCAATTTTGCTATTGATTTCACTAATGAGTATGCTATCGGCCATGGTAATGATAATATGATTTCTGACACAAGTCTAAATATTATTTAATCTATGATATATATAAATACCAGTTCAGGTTCGGGTAATAATGATAATATCGATTATTTATATCCGGCGTAAGTCTGTAGGATGGATATGTTATTGATGATGATAATGATGATATTGGTGATTTATATAGGATGATATCGATGATTATGTGAAATACCACAAACTTTGCCCCTTGCAAATTTATGAGTTTTGGACTTTCTGTTCATTATACGACTCACACCATAAGTTGTATGATGTAGTGACGGGTCTATGGACTCTATATGTTGGTTAGTGTGCTGTTGGCTAAATTTTGTCGTGGTTACAAGAGACTCCATACGAGTTGTATGATCAAGTAGCCAGAGGGTTAGGGTCTAATCATATGTTATCTAGTGTTTATACCTTGGTGTTCTGTCTAGCATACGACTAGACCATACGACTCGTATGGTCTAGTAATGAGTAGGGCAAGGGAGTCATAAGTTGGACAAAATATGGTGTCCAACTTTCTATTCTGGTGATGACTTGATGGTACCACTCGTATGTTGTGGTGACGAGTTGGAGGGTCAACTCGTACCCACCTGCGGACTTTTTACAACTTTTAAGCTGAAGGTATTTTTGGATATTTTCTATCCCAAGCCCTTAAAACCCCACATCTTATAACACTATTTGGTCATTCATTCTATACTTTAGAAGATTAAAACACTCTCTAAACTCTCTCAAAAACTTCTCAAGTTTGGCTAGGTTTTCTTCAAGGTGGTCATCTAGAGGCTTAAAGGTTAAATTCTCTATGGATCTTCGTAACTCAGGCATGTGACTCTTTCTTCATTGTTAGTTCACAAAAATCATGCATTTTAAACATTTTCTCGAGTCATTAATGGTGGTTTTGAAAACCATGGTTGAGGGTTTAAATGCATAATGTTGAGTATTGTTTTCTCATGTTTTAAATTATGATTATATATGTTGTGATAATAGTTTTGCACATGTGGGTGCATGGGAATTGTGTTTTAATGAATGGGTCATGTTTAACCCTAGATTTGATGCTTTTTTTTGAATAATGGTTTGTTAATGATATTCCCTCAACCTATTTATGAAAATGTCAATGAGAAAAATCTTGTCACATATGAATTATGTTTGAACTAAGCATTGGCCTATGAATGTTGATGATTGGTAAATGGTTTTATGATGGCCTTGTTGGCCATAATTATTTTGAATTGTGACCTTGGTGGTTTAACTGTCTAAATGGGTTCGAGTCCCTAAATGTTGAATTGAATTGATGTCTTGGTTTAGACAATGGGTTTGAGTCCCAAAGTTGATTAATAATGATTATGACATGTTATACGCTTGCAAGTGGGGTTGGTATAACGATACCAATGGGATGTCCATGGTAAGTAATTGGATTAATGGTTGTGTATATGTGTAATGAATATTTTAATTGGGTTTTCAAGTGGGTTGTACAGCTGGGCCGAGAAAGTGGGGTCCGAAGGACTAACACTAGAAATCGCGCTAGCTGGTGCGGGTGTCTATATGATCGGGAGGTTCGAGTCCCTCGAATGAATATATGAATGGGAGGTTCGAGTCCTCTATATTATACACTTTGATGCTTAAATCACCATGATTATGTCGGGAGGTTCGAGTCCCCCATAAAGGCTTATATGAATATGGATATTCCTTGATTTGTGTGGCTACACGTACTGGAGCCATTCCAGCTAGGGGAGAGCTAGGCCCATATATCCTATAGGTGCATTGATATGTGATGGTTATACTACACTATCTAGGTTAAGGTTTTCAAAATTCATGCTAAGCCTTGTTCCCTATCCCGTCATGATATATATATATGTATATATGTGATTGGATATGATAATTTGACTTGGTTTTGAATGATGGAATTATTTTATTCCTCTATCCTTGAGTTATATGCTAGTGCTCTAACCGCTAACCATCTTCGGACACTGTATCCCCACGTGATGCAGGCGTCGAAACTTCTTCTACTTTCCTGTGTAGTGATCAAGTGTTTGAGTGGTTCGTGAGTTGACATTAAAGTGGTGAGATTCCATACTTTTGAAAGCTTCATTTCATGGTCGTTATATTCTCTGTATTAAATTTTGTTTAGACTTAATTTTTGGCTACTGCCGGGGCATGTCCTGACATTTTATTGCCTTTGGATTTATAGAGGCTTTGTTGGATTACTGTGGACTTGGGGGTATTTTTTTGGTGGATTGGTTTAGACATTATATGAGTTATGATTAGTCTTATTTTGCACTATCTTGTTATATATTTAGAATTTATCCAACACTTAAGGTTGTTGTGTTGACTAGATTAGGTGAAGGGGGTGATCTCCAGTCCATGTGGGACTTGAGATACTCGTCATGGCTAGGACCTGGTTTGGGGTGTGACAAAGTTGGCATAAGAGCTTGGTCAATTGGATGTCAATAAAGTCTTATCAAGTAGAGTATCTTTTATGGGTGTGTAGCATACCACACTTCTTAGAGAGAGGCCATGAGACATTTAGGAATGTTTCCCTTTCTTGTTGTCTTAATTTTGGGATATAGAGTCTAAGGTGTTGAATTCTTCTGATTTCCATTTGTTCATCTTTCAGATCATGCCTCCAAGAAGATTTGGTGTTCGTGTGAACTCTTCTGTCCTATCTGAGGATAGTGTGGATGAAGCTCATCCCACTTTTGGGGTCCAGACCTATTCAATGGTCGATGCATCTGACTGTCCTCATAGGGTCCTACCTATCCCCACTGATCCTACTCCTGAGGGTGACACTCATGCTCAGTCGCCTCCTGGGGAGTTTACTAATGCTGAGTTCTGTCGCTTCATTAACCTATTAACTCAGCTGGTGACATCTCAGTCACAATAATTAGGTTATGCTAGTGTTTATATGGGTTCATCTAAGGCATCTAGAGTTGGCCAATTTATGAGGTTGCATCCTCTAATGTTTACTGGTACAAAGGTTGAGGAGGATTGTTAAAGTTTCATTGACGAGATAGGAAAGATCTTTCGAGTTATGCATTCTTCGGAGATTGAAGGTGTAGAGTTTGCTACCTATAAACTAAAGGATGTTGTGTACCAATGGTACGAAGAGTGGGAATAATTGAGAGGCGAAGACGTTAGTTCTACCTTGTGGGATGATTTTATTAGTGCATTTTTGGATTGCTTCTTTCCTCAGGAGTTGAGGGAGGTGGAAGTGAAAGAATTTTTTATCTTGAAGCAAAGAGGAATGATAGTCAAGGAGTATGCCTTGAAATTCTATTAGTTGTCCCGATATGCTCCTAAATTGGTATCTAATATGAGGGCGGGGATAAACAAGTTTACTTTGGGATTGTCTTGTGACTTTATTCTTGAGAGTAAGGCTACTTTGTTAAACAAGGACATGAACATCTCCAGATTGGTTGTGTATATACAATAGGTTGAAAAGGAGAAAAAGAAGCAGGTTGAGATTGGTAAGAGACAAAGTAAGAAATTCTGATATTCAGAATAGGGTGGAGGCCAACAATAGAGTGGTTAGTGGTCTAAGAAGAAGAGTTGAGGGAGTTTTAACTCCTATTCGACGACTAGTACTCCATACCTGAAGCTGACTATTGACTGAAACTTTCAGGGTGGTTATGCTTTTAGGGCATAGGGTACCTAATATCAAGTTGGAGCCCAATCAATACCATTCTACCCTCTCTATAGATTCTGTTCTCAACATTATTATGGTCAGTGCGAGAAAGGGAGGAACCGATGTTTTATATGTGGTCAGATTGGGTATATGCAGTAGGATTATCCCTCTAGAGTTGCTTCTGGGGAAAATAAGTTTCTTGTTGCCTCTTCATCAGCTCCTGCACTAAAGGGTGCTACTTCTAGCCCTGGCACTGGTTGAAATCGTCTTTATGCTCTCACTACTTGTCAGGAGTGTGAGGCATCTTCGAATGTTTTTACTGGTATGTTGAAACTCTTTTCCTGTGATGTGTACTGTTTACTTGATCTGGGGTCCACTCTGACCCCATTTGTGACTGTGTATTTTGTTTTCAGTCCTGACTGTCTGTCAGACCATTTTTCTGTTTCTACCCCGCTGGGAGACTCTGTGGTTGTCAAAAGAGTCTATAGGGGCTGTGTGGTATCTGTTGGTAGTAGAGAAACTCTGGTGGACTTGATAGAGTTAGACATGGTCGACTTTGATATTACTCTGGGAATGGACTGGTTGCACTCGTGCTATGCTTCCTTAGACTGTCGGACCCATAAGGACATGTTTAAATTCCCAAATAAGCTGGTTGTTGAATGGGAGGGAAGTTCCCTAGCTCTTAAGGGAAAGATTTTATCATATCTTAGAGCTTAAAGATTAATTTCCAAAGGTTTTCTCTATCATCTAGTCCAGGTTAAAGATTCTAACTTAGAAGATCCTTCCTTAAATTCTACTCCCGTGGTGAATAAGTTCCCAGAGGTCTTCCCTGATGACCTTCTTAATATCCCTCCTGATAGGGAGATTGATTTTGGTATTGACCTTGTTCCGGACACTAGTCCTATTTCTATTCCCCCATATAGACTGGCTCTAGCCGAGTTGAAGGAACTTAAGGAGCAACTAAAAGATCTTTTAGATAATGGTTTTATCCATCCTAGTGTATTCTCGTGGGGTGCACCAGTATTGTTCGTGCGTAAGAAGGATGGGTCCCTTCGGATGTGTATCAATTATCGACAGTTTAATAAGGTGATGGTAAAGAATAAGTACCCACTTCTGAGAATTGATAATCTCTTTGATCAGCTTCAGGATGCCAAATTCTTTTCTAAGACCAATCTTTGATATGGGTATCGCTATTTAAAGATTAGGGAGGTGGATATTCCTAAGACATCTTTCTATACTCGGTATGGGCATTTTGAGTTCTTGGTGATGTCATTTGGCTTGACCAATGCCCCAGCGATATTCATGGATTTGATGAATAAGGTCTTTCTTCAGTTTCTAGATTTGTTCGTTATTGTCTTCATTGGTGATATTTTGGTGTACTCTAAGACTAAGGAGGATCATGTCGATCACCTCTGCCTTGTGTTACAGACCTTGAGAGATCAATAGTTGTATGCTATGTTCTCTAAATATGAGTTTTGGTTGACTGCCATAACTTATTTGGGTCATGTCGTGTCTAGTGAGGGGATCATGGTGGATCCTCAGAAGGTTGATGTGGTTAAGAGGTTTTGCTAGACCCATGAATCCAACCTATATTCGGAGCTTCTTTGGTTTAGCTAGTTATTATAAGAGTTTCGTGGAGAGTTTTTCTTTTATTACTGCCCCATTGACCAAATTGACTCAGTAGAAGGTAAAGTTCTTGTGATGCTTACAAAGGGTAGCTTTAAGAAGCTAAAATATAAGTTGACTTCAGCTCCGGTCTTGACTTTACCTGAGGGTACCGAGGGTTTTATCATTAATTATGACATATCCTGAGTTAGTTTGGGCTATGTATTGATGCAACATGGTAAGGTGGTTGCTTATGACTCAAGACAATTAAAGGTTCATGAGAAGAACTATTCGACCCATGACTTGGAATTATTAGTCGTGGTGTTCGTATTAAAAATTTGGCGTTACTATCTATATGGGGTCCATGTTATCTTTTCTAACCATAAGAACCTGCAGTATGTATTCACTCAGAAAGAGCTTAATCTTAGGCAAAGAAGGTGGCTTGAGTTACTGAAGGACTTTGATATGAGTCTTCACTACCATCCAGGTAAAACTAATATAATTGTTTATGCTCTTAGCAGGTTGTCCATGGGAAGCTTGTCGCATATGGATAAGGGTAAGCGGGAATTGGTGAAGGATATTCACCGTTTGGTTAACCTTGGAATTCATCTCTTAGACTCTAAAAATAGTGATATGTTTGTGTAACAGGTGGTGCAATCGTCTCTTGGTTCTGAAATAAAAGAGAAATAGGTATTAGACCATCTCTTGATGAAGATAAAGGATAATGTGGGTAAGAAAAGGTTGATGGCCTTCAAGATCAGTGGCGATGGTATTTTGAGGTACCAAAGGAGGTTGTGTGTCCCCGATGTTAATGGATTGCGAGGTAGGATTTTGGTAGAGGCCCATGAATTGCGGTACACGGTTCATCTCAGTTCGACAAAGATGTATCATAACCTTAAGGAGATGTATTGGGGGAATAACATAAAATGGGATGTAGCCAACTTTATGGCTAAGTGTATAGTGTGTCAACAAGTAAAAATGGAGCACATGAGGCCCGATGGGCTACTCTAAGAAATTGAACTACCGGTGTAGAAATGGGAAGTAATTAATATGGATTCCGTTACCAGCCTTTTATGGTCGTGGAATCAGTGGGACTCCATTTGGGTCATCGTGGATAGGATGACTAAGTCTGCTCACTTCTTTCTGGTGAGGTCTACTTATTCTGCCGAGGATTATGCAATGTTGTTCCTTCAGGAAGTGGTAAAGTTGCATGGTGCACCTGTCTCAATTATTTTAGATCGTGGCACTCAGTTCTCATCGCATTTTTGGGACTCTTTGCAGTGTTGTTTGGGGACTACAGTGAGTATTAGTGTGACCTTTCACCTGCAGTTGAATTGGTAAGCTGAAAGGACTATTCAGACTTTGAAAGATATGTTGTGAGCCTATGTGATTGACTCTGGTGGTAGTTTGTTCGACCATTTGCCTCTAATTAAATTTGTTTATAATAATAGTTACCATTCTAGCATGGGTATGACTCTGTTTGAGGCATTTTATAATAGGAGGTGTAGATCTCCTATTGGGTGGTTCGAGGTTGGTGAAGAGGAGATGTTTGGCCCGGACTTAGTTCATCAAGCTATGGAGAAGGTAAAAGTAATCTGGGATAGGCTTAAGACCACCAAAGTCACCAAAAGTCCTATGCGGACATGAGGCGAAGGGATTTGGAGCTTGAGATTGGAGATTGGGTATTCTTGAAGGTGTCTCCCATTAAGGGGGTAATGTGGTTTGGAAATAAGGAAAAACTCAGTCCTCAGTATGTTGGCCCGTATTTGGTTTTGACAAGGGTTGGTGATGTTGCGTATGAGTTGGATTTTCCCTCAAGCATGAGTTCCACTCATTCGGTAGTCTATGAGTCCATGTTGCGGATATGCGTGGGTGATCCCTCGTTGGTTGTTCCCTTGGAGAACATAGGTATTTCAGATTCTTTGTCCTTTGAGGAGGTCTTGGTGATGATCTTGGATCGGCAAGTTCGTCGGTTGCAAACAAAATATATGGCTTCAGTAAAGGTTCTATGGTGGAACCAAAAGTTTTAGGAAGCTACTTGGGAAGCCAAGGAGGACATGAAGTCGAACTATTCGTTCCTATTTACTATTTTGAAAATTCGTGCTTAAGGTATGTGTTGTTTGTAATATCTTTGTTTTCTATCTTTGTTGATGGTAGACTGTGAATTCCTTAGTATGTTATTTTCTATGTCTTAAGGGTAAGAGTAGAGAGTTTGGGGTTTAATCGTGCAAGTCAGTGCCTTGTCCTATCATTCGAGGATGAATGATCCTAAGAGGGGAGACCAAAACACCTCGAACTTTAGCCCTTGCAAATTTTTGAGTTTTGGAATTTTTCATACGACTCACACCATAAGTCGTATGGTGTGGTGACGGGTCTAGTGACCCTAGTCATATGTTGGTTAGTGTGTTGTTGTCCAAGTTCTTTCCTGGTTAAGAGAGACTCTATACGAGTCGTATGATCAAGTGACAAGTGGGTTAGGGTCCAATCGTATGTTGTCTGGTGTCTAGCCCTTGGTGTTCTATCTAGCATACGATTAGACCATATGAGTCGTATGGTCTAGTAATGAGTGGGGTAAGGGAGTCGTAAGTTGGAAATAATATGGTGTCCAACTTTTTATTCTGGTGATGACTTGATAGTACCACTTATATTATGTGGTTACAAGTTGGAGGGTCAACTCGTACCCACCTGCGGACTTTTTATATCTTTTAAGCTGAGGGTATTTTTGGATATTTCCCACCCCAAGACCTTAAGACCCCACGTCTTATAACACTTTTTGGTCATCCATTCTTCACTTTAGAAGATTAAAACACTCTCTAAGCTCTCTAAAAAACTTCTCAAGAAAGATTAGGCTAGGATTTCTTCAAGGTGGTCATCTAAAGGCTTAAAGGTCAAATTCTCTTCGTGAATCTTCGTAACTCAGGAATATTACTCTTTCTTCATTATTAGTTCAAAAAAATCATGCGTTTTAAACATTGTTCATGAGTTATTAATGGTGGTTTTGAAAACCATGGTTGAGGGTTTGAATGCATAATATTGAGTATTGTTTTCTAATGTTTTAAATTATGACTATACATGTTGTGATAATGGTTTTGCACATGTGGGTGCATGGGAATTGTGGTTTAATACATGTGTCATGTTTAACACTAGACTTGATTATTTTTGGATTTGAATAATTGTTTGATAATGGTATGCCCTCAACCTGTTTATGAAAATGTCAATGAGAAGAATTTTGTCACATATGAATTGTGTTTGACCTAAGGCATTGGCCTGTGAATGTTGATGATTGGAAAATGGTTTTATGACGGACTTGTTGGCCAAAAATTGATTTGAATTGTAACCTTGGTGGTTTAATTGGCTAAATGGGTTTGAATTCCTAAATGTTGAATTGAATTGATGTCTTGGTTTAGACAATAGGTTCGAGTCTCAAAGTTGATTAATAATGGTTATGGTATGTTGTACACTTGCAAGTAGGGTTAGTATGATGATACCAACAGAATGCCCTTGGTGTGTAATTGGATTAATGGTTGTTTATATGTGTAATGAATACATTAATTAGGCTTTAAAGTGGGATGTGTAGCCAGGCCATGAAAGTGGGGTCTGAAGGACTAACATTTGAAACCGCGCTAGCCGGTGCGGGTGTCTATATGACCGAGAGGTTCGAGTCCCCTGAATGAATATATAAATGGGAGGTTTGAGTCCCCTATATTGTATACTTTGGTGATTAAGTCACCTTGATTATGCCGGGAGGTTCGAGTCCCCCATAAAGGCATATATAAATATGGATATTCATTGGTTCGTACAGTTACACGTACTAGGGCCCATCCAGCTAGGAGGAGATGGGTCCATATAGCCCGTGGGTGCCTTGTTATATGACGGTTATGCTACACAGTCTAGATTAAGGTTTTCAAAATTTATGCTAAGCCTTATTCCCTATCCCGGCATGATATATATATATATATGTATATATACGTGATTGCATATGATGATCTGACTTGGTTTTGAATAATGACATTATTTTATTCCTCTATCCCTGAGTTACATGCTAGAGCTCCAACTACTAACCGTCTCTGGACGTTGTATCCCCACGCGATGCAGGCTCTAAAACTTCTTCTACTTTTCCTGCACAGTGATCAAGTGTTCCAGTGGTTCATGAGTTGACATTGAAGTGGTGAGCTTCCATACTTTGGAAGGCTTCATTTAATGGTATTTATATTCTGTCTCAGACTTTGTTTAGACTTTACTTTTGGCTACTGTCGGGGGCATATCCCGATATTTTATTGACTTCAGATTTATAAAGGCTTTGTTGGATTACTGTGGACTTAGGTGTTGTTTTGGTGGATGGGTTTAGATAATACATGAGTAATGATTAGTATTATTTTGCACTATCTTGTTATATGTTTGAAATTCATCCGACACTTGAGGTTGTTGTGTTGACTAGGTTAGGTGAAGGGGTTGATATTCGGTCCACGTGGGACTTGAGATACCCGTCACGATCAGGCCTTGGTTCGGGTCGTGAAATTATGTTTATGAGGATATTGTTGAATATCCATATCGGTTCGAGTTCGGATATATGTATTATCCTTTGATGACATAATATATGATATGACGTTATCGGGGTGTGAAATTGACAATAGCGATTTAGCTGAGTCTGAAATGAGGAAATGGCTATAATATGGCATGATGTTAAGGGATTCTAGTGGTATATTGAGAATCGGTAAGTGACGGTGGTGGGTTATCCTATCTTGTTTGTCCCTTCCAGGCTTATGAGGACTTGCAATGGGTTATTTACTTTTCCGCACTAATTGGCTTATGGGGGTCAGTTTTGTAGTAAATAATGTATGTGTTGATGACTTATGTTATGTTATTATTCTGATTTTCTTACTGACTTATGCACAACAATGTTGGAGTGGCTATTAGGTTTGCCTCTTTATCATAACTTAGTTGTGTTATCTTTCATTGCATCATACTTATATCTTGATTTAGCTCAGTCGATCGAAGATACATACTAAGTACCCGTGATTTTGGCACTCATACTACACTTCTGTACCTTTTTAATGCAAATCCGAGTACTAGTTATCGCCGTTGATCGATATTCATGCTGTGTTGATTTTTAGAGATAGGTGAGCTCTTAGAGTCAGAGTCACCTATTTCCCTCCATCTTTCATGTCTAGTCCTTAGTTTAAAGATAGAATTATGTTGATTGTTTTAAAGTTTGGGATTCATTATTATTACTAGATGCTCTTGTAATGGCTCTTCCAGGTCATGGGATGGATTTTTGTATTGTTGATTTACCCTTATCTATTTATATTTCCTTGTTAAAATACAAGATGGGTTGCTAATCTTAGCCTTATTGGGCATTTTCCCACCAAGTTAACCCATTGTGTTTAGCTCCAAGTTATGGTTCGGCTTACCTATTCACAGGATTTAGTAGGTTCCACCATGACTTGTAAATAGGGTTGTGACATCTGCAGGACTTTTGCACACTTTACTTAGGACGGCTCATGCTATGACCCATCGCCTCTCCTAATGGATCGTAGGCAATGGTCGTAGCCCGCACTCCACTTTTAATATTCAAGATCTTCATAACTATTGATACAATGATTTAGGTCCGACTCATAGCATGACCCTGCAAGTCGTGACCAAGCTCCAGTTTCAATACTTTGTTATTCTTAGCTCTTTTTTCATCAAATCACCACCAAGACCTATTTTCCTACAAAACATACACAAATATATCATATCCATACAAAAAAGCCTTAAATCTAATATGTTTTCCTCGTTTTAAGCATCAAAAGTGCCATGTAACTATGAAACATAACTCAACTTTAAAGATTAATAGTTTTATGGGTATATCAAGATACTATTGATGGTTTGAACAAAGTTTCTTTTCTATTGCATATCTATTGATAGAGTTGATTTGGAAGAATGTGGGTTTCAATAGTCCGATGATTATGAGGTGAGCTTCCAAAATTTCAAGACCTTGTTGACTTCAACTTTAATTTTAACCTTACCTATGGAAGGTGAATGCTTTATAGTCTTTTTGGATGCTTACAGATTATCCTTGGATGTGTGTTAATACAAAAATGAAAAGTGATAGCTTATGCTTTGAGGTAGTAAAAGATTCATTAGGACACTGTCCTACTTATGACTTAAGTTGGTGGTGGTAGTAGTTGCATTGAAAATTTGGAGGCATTACCTTTATAGTGTGTATCATATGGTTTTCATAAATCATCATAGTCTACATTACATTTTCAACCAAAAGGATCTAAATTGGAGGCAAAAGACATAATGGAGCTGCTGGGGACGATAATATAATTATTCTTTCTCATTCATGCAAAGTTAATGCGCTAGCAGATACCTTGAGTCAAAAGGCAATTGACATGGGTATCTTGGCTCTGTTTTAAGTATTGGAGTGACCTATGGACATGTATATTCATCCCTTGGCTAACAAATTTGTGAGACTTGAAAATTTAGAGCTTGGTAGGGTTTTTGATTCTGTTGAGGTACAATCACTTTTGATAGAGCAAATTCAGACTCAACAAATTGAAAATGAGAAATTTTGCATGATTCAATCTAGGGTGTTGAAGGGCGAGTCTAAAGAATCAGTTTTGGATTAAAAAGGTGTTTTGATGACTAAAGATCATATTTTTTCCTAGAGTGGATGATTTGATCAGGTTAATAATGAGAAGGCTCATAGTTGTGGATATTCTAGTTATTCATAGCTGAAAATATGTACCATGACTTGAAAAATATTTGTGATGATGTAGGATAAAGATGGATAATGTAGTACATATGTTTAGGTGTTTGATTTACAAAGTATGACCACCAAACACTGGGTGATAAGACTTAGAGAATACATATACTTGAGTGAAAGTAGGAGCATGTTGATATGGACTTTATGGTAGGGTTATCACAAACCTTGATAAAGTTTGATGCTATTTCGATCAATGTTGATCAATTGATATAATTTGATCATTTTGTTTTGATTCAAACTACCTTTTATTCAAAGATATTCATCAAAACCTACATTTAATTTTTTTTTATTTGTCCAGTGTTCCTATTTCCTTTATTTCAAATTCGGGTACTTTGTACACATCTCATTTTTAAAGATTTATGCAGAAAGAGTTGGGTACTCGGGAAGAGCTCAATGTAATGTTTCACCCCTAGACATATATCCAATCTCAATGGACTATTTTGGTTTTGAAGAATATGCAACGGGTATGTGTAATTGACTTTGGAGGTCATTGACACCAAGTCTTGCCTTTGATACAGTTTGTATTTAATAATAGTTACCATTCCAACATTCATATAATGCCATTCAAACCTTTATATGATAAAAGATGTAGGTATTTGGTTGGTTTGTTTGATTCTTTCAAGATTCTATGGATAAGGTGAAGTTGATTTAGGGTCAACTTATTATAGCCCATAGTAGACAAAAAAAGTTATATAAATTAAAGGGCTCGCGACTTATAACTCATGATTCGTGAGGAAGTTTTGTTGAAAGTATCATTCTATGAAAGGTGTTATTTGGTTTGCGAAAAAGGTCAAACTAATCCCTAGGTCAATTGATCCATTCGAGATATTGCAACATATTGGCGAAGTGGCCTATGAGTTGGTTTTGCCACAAGGTTTATTAGGTTCCCATTAGATGTTCCAGATTTTGATAATGAAGAAATACCATTCTAATGGTTCTTATGTGATCCATTGTGATTTGGGCTCTTGCTCCTCTAACCTTCTATCCAACCTAGATACCAAACTATCATCGTTCAGAGTGGATCAATGAACAAATTCAAATGCATTAAGTTGTCTTCCTATTTTTGACCCAAGTAGGGTAATTTAGGTACGTCTCCATCCTAGATGCTAATTTATTCATTAGTGCATCCTACTCCCTTTAACCCACATTCTATTTCTAGTCTCCATATCTCTAGTTCCTATAGGAATTATCTGTTTATCCTATTAGTATCTAAGTAATAGAATAGTAACACCAGATTAAGAGAACAAAACATAATAGTAGTAGAATCTGTAATAACAAACTTATATAAAGATAATGATGTCCATACTATATCCATAATCAAAGACAAATTACAAAGCAATAGTAAAGTATAAACTATGAATTATGCTAAGTAAGAAAGTATAAGTAATAACCCTAACAGTTGAGATGAACACTCTGCTCCTAGTTCTTCCACTCTAAAACAATAATCATTCCCTTAAAAAAGTCTAGGGATGGTTTATTTATAACATATAAAAACACGTAAAGACACCATCACAATTGGACTGGAAAAAGGGCGAATTTGCCTAGTTGTGCCTAGATCGAATTGCAAGCCTTCTTTACTCACATTGGAGCTTGTGGTGCGAACTCCCTTTGCTCTCCCTGAGAATCTTCCTATAGGGTGTAAATTTTTAAAGGTGTATATATTTAACCCCCATTCAATCTGAAAATCGCACCATGGTCCTTTGTCTTCACTAAACTTTTGAAGGTGTATATTGTTTGACCTCCATTCACTCCAGAACTCACATCATAGTCCTTTGGTTTTACCATGGACTGGACGTATGACACTTGTATCATTTGTATTGACACCCAATTTTGACCTACCGATACATATCCTAGGCTGCTATTTTATCAAAATTATTAATTTTGATTATTAATATTTTTATATATTACTTTGGGTATCAAATAAATATTGACGTGTCGCACATGATTTTGAAGTATACAATTTATTTTATAAGTAATTTTATATATTTTTATAGTATATATAATTTAAATATAATATTTTAAATAATTTTATTAATATTTCTTAAATTATTTTTGCAAAAATGCACACATAATTTACAAACACATTGTCTATTATTATTGTAACTATTATTATTAGGGAGAATACTAACAAAAATATCTGAAGTTTGACCGAATTTCCAGTTGAGCATGCTGAACTTTGCGGGGGTCCTATTACCCCCTACACTTTTTAAAAGTGGAATTATTACCCCTCCCCCCTTCCCCGATACTCTATACCCAGATTTGGCTACCGGAGGTGTGACACACACGCCCTTTCTTCTCCATTTTCATTATTTTCACCATTACAACCATATTACTCCTACTAACAACATTGGTAATACTACAATACAAATTTTCACCATTTTTTGACCAAATTCTTGATTCTTCATTCTTGAAATTTGACTTTTATTTAGTTCATTAAGAAAATCTTTTCCCAAATTTCAAATTCAAATCGAAAATTATCTTCAATAATTTGATTCAAATCGCAAACAGAGGGTCCCAAAATAACTGAGCATTATGCCTATAAAGCTCCACATCTCTAATATTTTCTTGGTCCACTCCTTTGTTACATAAACATGTTCCCTAAGCTTCCAATCCCTCTCCTGCGGATCCTTCATTAATCTTGATATCAAGTTCTCCACAAATTTCATTATGAATCCCATCCTTTCTCTTTTTCCCGATTGATTACAAATCCCAAATCAAACACTAATCATATGTATATAAGTTAAAATACAAATAGATATAATACCTAATAAATCACAATTCATACAGTAAAAGCTCAATTTTGCTGAGGTGGTGGTGGTGGCTGTCGGTGGTATTGCTACCAGCGAAAATGGTGGGTTGGTTGGTGGTGGCAATGGTGGGTTAATTTTGCTATTTTTGATGGAATTGGAGAATACCCATTTGGTGCGTGTCTGTTGAAATTGGGTAAAATTGATGTAATTGAATTAAGTGTGTTAAAGATGACTCATTTGGTGTGTGTGTATGTGTGATGAAATTGTTTTTAATTCAACAATGGAGCACTAATTTAACTCCATTGAAGAGAAGAAAGAAAGAAGAAAGAAAGAGAAGAGAAAGAATGAAAAATAAATAAAAAATACAAAAATTTTAAAAGTCAGCAAATTGAGAGGTTATTTGACTAAAAAAAAAGTTTTTAACGTTTTTAATCACTCTCACGCGCTCAAGAGGCGTGATTACATGAACTTGTCACGGTGGGTTGATATATGCCATTAAATACAAAAAAAAAAGGTCTAGGGGGTAATAGGACCCCCCCGCAAAGTTCAGTATGCTCAATTAGAAATCTGATCAAACTTCAGATATTTTTGTGAGTATTCTCCCTTATTATTATTATTACTATTATTTTGTCATTAATTTTAAATAATTGTAGTTGATGTAATTGGTTTATCATTTTCTTCAAAATTTTGAGTTTACTCAGATTTTCTTTAGATCCTGAAACTCTAAAACTGAAGCGTCGTTAAATTATAATTTTATAATATAATACTAATTATTAATAAATTAAAAGAATCAATATGAAAAAAATCAAATAAAAAATGTGAGTGCAATATACATATAGACATACACTCACACGCGCACACACACACACACATATATATATTTTGTGTCGTAAATTTTATTTATATAATTATTCGTAATGGTTTTTATAACTTGATTAATCTTTTTATATATATTTATTAAATAACAACTCAATTCAATTCAACTTTATCAATTTATTTAATTTTTAGCTATTTTTTATACCAACTTTGCATCAATTTTAGCCTGAATTAACCTCAATTTTGCCCCAATCTCAAAATTTCCCAACCAATTTATTTGACCCAATTTCCTAATACAATTTAACTCAATTCGATCTATATTCTAATTTTTATACCAGTCATTGATCAAATATGATCCAACGGCTTAGATTAAAACTCCCATTTCTTTCCTTTTAACCTAACAATCACCACAACCCTAATTAAAAAATGGGGACTTTGAATTAAAAGGGATAAATAAGTTTCTCAATTAAGTGAGAGTCCTTCAAGTTTTATAAATTAGGTAAAAGAGACAAAAAGATTTTCAGTTTTTTTAACATTTTCGCTCCAACAACTAAAAACGTTGTCTCAACAACTATCAAAGTTGTTCGACAACTGTGCAAAGTTGTTGGGTAACTTTAATAGTTGTTGGGACAACTAATGCATTTGTCGAACAACTGTCCTAACTGTTTAAGCGACTTTATTTCTTTTAACTTAATAATATTGTGGGATCCACTTGTACCCTCTCTCTCTAAAAATAACAACGACCGCCCTATCATCTCTCTTCTCTCATCCATCTCACTGACGATCACAACGGCCAGCCGATAGAATCGACAGCATCCTTCCACTCTCCATCTCTCCACTAATCTACCCGTCACTGCCTCTCCACACAGAAAAAACTAACCAGTATCATTCCCCATCGACGAATCCCACAAAACCAGCCGCCACAACTCCAAACAATATCACCATCATTTTTTGAGGACCACCGGCATGTCCTTTGCTGGTGGGCCAGCAAACTCCAATTGTCCATCGCACCAGCGCATCCCACAACCCCAACAGTGCCTCCAGTAAGTCTACGTTGGTGATACACCAAACCTTCAACCTCTTCGCCCCTAATTCCGATTAAAATTTGCCAAAAAAATCATCGAATTCATGACGGATTCACATTTGTGAATCTGTCTCAGGTTTGTTTTCCTCATTAAAATTGGTATTACCACTGGTTTCTACTTCTTTTTCTTAGACAGTTTTAGGTTTGAAATTTGCGGAGTTTGATTTCAAATTGTGGGTCGGTTTCTCTAATTTTATGTTTTTTCATGTCCTTAGATTGACATATATCAACTTTGCCTAGGCGCTACTTTTATTTGCTTTTTGAAAATTTTCTCAGTCGTTAATTGATTCATAATTGAAGTTGTTGCTTTATGATTAACGCTGAAGTCTCATTTATTGGGACTGAATCACCATTGTTTCTACTTCTTTTTATCTAGTTTGATTGATGAGATTTTTGGTGTGATAAAAATGCTATTTGCGGATTCTTCTATAATGTATTTAGCAAAGTTTGGTCATTTTACTACTTGTTCGCTAATTCTAGCATGTCTCTATTTCTAATTTGGTTGTGGTGTGGTACTTAACTAATTATGGCATATTTTGATTAATCAGTGTATTAGGGGATTTCTGGAACTAATATATTATATGCCTTGATTCGAAATTGTGTGACAACTTTAGAATTCGTCTATTTTTTGTAAATTCTCTGATTTCATGATCCCATAACTTATTTTCCTACCTTCATTTGGTTTAAATAGATTTTCACCCACTTATTTATGGTAAATTTGGCATTTTTTATTTTAAATTGATTCAACCATCTCTTTAATGAATATATATATATATATATATATGTATGTATGTATATATATATATATATATATATTGATTGATTCTTGTGAATATATTTTCCCTTTTTAATCTCCTTAATTTATCATTTTGAATATTTTCTTCTCATTCTACTGCCTTTAAGAAGACTTGGTCTCTTCTCACCAAGAGACAGACGGGAAAAACGGCCAAAGGAAAAGAAAAAAAATCGCCTCTATTTTTTTAAAATATTCCTTAGCTTCTTCTTTGAGGCGATGGGTTACTTTATTGCCAATTATTTTTATTCAAGTCTTTGTGATTCAATCTTTCCTCTTTCTCCATTCGGCTTCTAATTTTGTTTTGCTTCTTAAAAGGTATGTTTTCTTGAAATGCTTTAAGTATTTAATATCGTAACTATGAACTTGTTATCTATGGCCTTGAAAGTGAGATCCATTATAATAAATACACATGTTTGATGTGGTTCCTAAATTATCAGTCTTTGTTTTCTCCTCTTTTGTTGTCTTTGTTGGTTTGAATGTTGTAAATTTTGTGGTGTGCTGGCAAACATATGTGTGTGATTAATTTTGATAGTAAAGGGGTTGCTTTGGGCGGGATCCTATCAGGCCGTCTTTTTATGCATTTTATTATATTAGTAGGTTCTTAGTGGAAGGTAGTTGCTTTGGGGTTCACAGAGTCGCTTGGAAAGGGATCTAGAGGACCTTGTTATCGAATTTCATACGTTTGTATTTTGATTTCTATTTATTTGGAGTTTGTAATAATTTATTGTACGAACTATTGTTGGTATAATAATAAAATTATGCGGATTTCTTAAGGGCGGGGGAAAATGTGATTATGTTTTGACTTAGGCAAATATGTAATCTAGGATTAATAACTAAATTATTTCATCACTTATAAATTATGTTTTTAGGAGTTTTAATTAACCTTCGGCATATTAAATTAAGTTCGAATATGTCAACTTAATTTACAACATATTTACATATTTGTAACATTCTTTTTGGCATATTATAAATATATTTTCAGCTTCTATTTTATTTTTACAACATGCTCATGCAATTTTTCATGCGTTTTATTTATTTTTCAGCCCTATACTATTTTTTCATCATTCCTAAATTAATTTTCAGCAACCAAATTTACTTTCCAGCATTTAAAATAATAATTTCCAGCATATTAAAATTAGTTTCTAGCATTTAAAAATAATTTTCAGCATATTAAATACTTTTCCAACCGTCAAAAAATAATTTCCAGCATTAAAAAAATATTTTCCAGTATGTTTATTCAATTTTCAGCATATTTATTTAAATTCTAGTGTATTAAAATTGATTTTTGGCATTTTTGAAATAGCTTGTCAGTATATTACAACTACCTTTCAACATATCTGAATTACTTTTGAACATATTTAAGATAATTTGGATTAATAAATTTTAATATGATTGATTGATTTATCAATTAGATATCATGTTTATAAGCTTAATCATAATTAAAAAATGAGTATTTATTTTTAAGCATGTTAATCACTTAACCAACATTTAATTAACCAAGAGTCTTGTTTGAAATCATTATGTGCTATATGTTAGTCCAATGTGCTTTGCTTGGTGTGAACCTTGAGTCTAATTAGGTAGCCTAACTTTATTTTGTCTTGACCAAATTCAAAGTAGAAAAGTCCAACGCCTCTTGCACATTAAGTGGGGACGGATAGACACTTTAGGGAAAGCTAGTTTTCATAATCTTTTAGAACGCCTCTTGTTTAATAAACAAACTAGGTGGGGGTGGGTAGAATTTTGAAAAAGATGGAAGTTGAACTGAGTATAATTTGAAAATGCGACATATGATATTATCACCCGTTAATAAATCGGGCGCTGATCCGAATTATAAAAAATAATAATCCTTCGACTAGTCTTTCGAATTCGTTGTCTCTTTTATTTACTTCGTTTCAATTGTTTGGGGGTAGTTTAAGTCTTCTTATTTAATAAATATTTTGTTAGACTATTGTGTCACTCCTGTCTCCTCGGTTGTCTAATTTATATGTTTTATTTGTTTTATCACTTATGTAATTGATAACTTAAAAATAATTAAATTTCATGTCTTGTTTATTCATATTTTTACCACTTAGTAACAATAAGTTGATAAAATAAGAGACCTTTGTTTATCACATAGAATCCCCACATAATATACGAATTCGGCTGGAAACTACGTTTGTGGACCTCGAAAGGTGCCTAGCACCTTTCTTTCGAGGTAATTTGAACCCTTACCCTATTTATGATGAACTAGACTAAACAATAAAATAAGTCCGTAATATAATGGTGCCCTAACTCACCTTAATTTGTTAGGTGGCGACTCTCACTCATTAAATAATTTCAGAAAGAGTTGTCACATTGAATCCCGCTTTTTGAGAGAAAAATGGTGCACAATAACTTGTATGACCATACGTCGTCTCGTACATGGTATAGTTCATCCAAAATTCAACCTTCTGAATTTCTTTAACTTCAAACCTTTGTTCAACACATTTACATTGGATCGTGGGTACTCATATCTATACAAAGCCTTATTCCCCCGATTTTAGGTAGGCTTACATTGGATCGTGGGTACTCATATCTATAATTATTTAGTTTAACACTAATTCATATTGGGATTCTTCCTAAATCGAGGATTTCTTCCTAAAAGTTCAAAAGAAGAATCTTAGGGTTTTTTTTGCTAAGGGGTAAATACTTCTTCTTACCTTCATGCAAGGAAAAAATACACGATTCTAAGATAATTTTAAGGTTGGGAATCATGGAAAGGTGATTGAAAACCATGAGTACACGTTTGGGAAATTACATGATATGGTATATGTGGGCTATTTGGTGTATTGTAGCATTTGGTAAATTGTTGTTGGGCCTTGTAGTAGTTTTATGTTATATTTTTAGCAAGTAGAAGGATGTAGAGATACACAATTGTTGAAGGACCTTAGAGCTCTATGCTCATGGGGTGTTGTAATACCCCGTATTTCTACCTAGCTTAAATTCATCCCAAAGATGTCAAAGATTTGCTTTAAAGATGAATATACTTCTATATATGTGGAATTTTCAAGATTTTCACTTTTTGTTTTGTGAGAAATTGCATAAGCTTTCCATTGATACCAAATTCGCCTAAATTCGATAACCGGGTAAGAAGTTATGACGATTTAAAATTTCAGTTGTAAAACACCGTCATTTCAGCAAGTGGAGCATCATGCCATAAGCCAAAATGATGTTTGTCAGTTTCCAGTAAGACTCCGCGATTATACCGCATCGCGAAGGGCTCCTAAATCCCAATTGTCCTTTTTCTAGTGAACCTCCGCGATGTCTCCGCGTAGCGCCAAACTTCCAGATCGCAAACAAAGTGGCAACGCGATAGCTCCGCAATGCGCCATCTCCAAATTTCCCAGTTGTCAAATTCTAGAGACAGACGCGATAGCGCCGCGTCGCGCCAGCCTGCCAAATCGGAAAATTTTAACGAAAAATAAATATTTCATCCAGGGATAAATTGGCCTTTTCCCAAGGTTTTAACACGCCCAGGTGCGGGATTTAATCCCTAAAAAAGTTTCAAATCATTATTTACTCACTTTTTTCCCTAAATCAAGAACATTCTCTCCCAAAAAACAAAACCCCAGCTTTCAAGAAATCAAAGCCAATTTCAAGAATCTCTCCAAGAACTTTAAGAAACTTACAATCAAGGTATGTCAAGTGTTGATTCATGGGTCCCTTTCACCCATGAAGCTCAAGAATTTGTTTTTCAAAGTTCAAGTGTATGGATTTTTATGAGTCCCATGTTGGGTTTTCTTTTGTTCATGTTGATAATGACCAATTGAATTCTAATACATGTTTGGTGATAAATTTTATGTGGAAATAGTTATTATATGAGTAGATTCATGTGAATCATGATTAAACCCTTGAATTGTGAAATTAGAATTGAATCATGATGTTTACTTGTTGTGCAATGTTGTCTACATATACTATGTTCATTATGTGCTTGATGAATTGACTATGTGAACTAATAAGAGAAGAAACCATGCCATGATTAGTTTATGTGCAAGTGTTTGATAAATTATCCACGAGAATGGATTAGTGCCGCGATATAGTATGCAATTATGTATTCCCATTCATGTACAAGTGATACACCCCAAGTGTGCATTAAAATATCTTAATGAATGAATCGTGAGTAGATAGACATTGTTGGGATTTTAGGATTGCGTCATGACTTACATATTATGATATCGAGTCTTGGGGGTATATAATACCCAACAATTTAAATGTGTGCCTAGAGCCAGTGTCATGTTTTCATGATATCCTTAGTCAATCCATGTTTAGTAGAATTCAGTCAATCATGTGACTTAGGAAAACTCAGTAATTCCAGTAATCTCAAAAAGCTCAGTAATTTAGTAATCTCAGTAGTATTCTGTCAGTCAACGGAACTCTATGAACGCAGTCCAGTTCAGTTCAGTTAATCATGTTCAATGTCTATTCATATGTGAGTAGGAGTTAGCACCGAGTGAGCCCAAGGATAGGAACTTACCTGTTATTAGAGGATGTGATTCTTAGAAGCAATTTTTGCACTCCAGAACTACGTATCCAGTATAGGTTAAGACATTATAACCTGTTATATGAGGGTAAATGAGGTGGCTTAACCTATTATATGAGGGTCCCACCGTTCTCGTTAGAGTAACCTGTTATATGAGGGTCACTCACAGTTTGTCCTTTCCAGTGGCGCAGTATTGATACTCTTCTAATTGGGGTTACAGATTGGACCCCAACTCATCCATAATGGAATATTAGGGGTATGTCGGTTAGATGACTACTTCCCACGGTTACAATTTCAGACTCAGTCTCAGTAATAGAACTCAGATAGTTCTTCAAAATTTCAGGACTGTCAGATACAATCAACTCAGAACAGTACGAAACTATGTTAGTTCCATCAGAACCTAGACTATCAGATATAGTCTCTCACTATTAGTTATATCATTTATCAGTGACTCATGTTATTAGTAATCAGACCCAGTAATCATGTTATCACGAATTTAGTTACAATCTCTTATTTATGCATGTATTCTCACGTTCATGTTATACAGTCAGTTAGCATTGTTCATGTATTTGAACCCTTTGCATTCAACCTACCTCACTTGCATACCAATATATTCAAACGTACTGACACATTTGCGCTATGGTGTTTTAAACCATAGGTTCAGAAGCATGAGCTCTAGAGCATCAGTAGTATTCCAGTACTCAGCAGTCAGAGTTAGAAGTGAGTCCTCATTCTTCGAGGACATGAGAATTATTTTATCATTTTAGTACTTAGTTGATTTCAGTAGTTGGAGTTAGTTGGGGACATGTCCCTTCAACTCCTTATTCCGACAGTTAGAGGCTTTTTAGACTATCATGATTAGACAGTTATTTCAGTTGTTTCTGGTATTTCATACCCCACCCAGATGTTATATTTTATCAGATATTATATCTCAGTTTTGAACCTTATGGCCTTTCATCCTTTATTTCTGCATTTATACAGTATGTTATGAAATGTTCAGGTACAAATATCAGTCATGGGTTAGCTTGTGGTCCTTCGGGGTCATGAGCACCGTGTAGCATTCCGGGTACCTGATTCGGGGCCTTACAAACTTGGTTTTAGAGACTAAGGTTCAATAGAGTCCTAGGAATTCTGAAAGCCGCATCTAGTAAAGTCTTGTACATGAGTGTGTTGCGCGCCACATTTATGTACATGAGGCTATAAAATGTTTCAAGAACAATTTCTCTTCTTTCATTTTTCACGTCGTGCCAGTGAGCATAATCTCCAGTTAATCTCTCAGTCTGGTCTAATCTGTTTCTCCCTTTCTTCTACAGAACATGCCTCCCAAAAGAAGAAACAAAAATCAGTTAGCCCCTCAGCCCATCCAACCAGATCCCTTGGACGAACACGTTTCTCATGTAGAGTTTAGAGTTGCATTCACCACTCTTACTAATTCAGTTGCTACTCAAAATGAACGACCAGTTTTTATTCCGGCCAACCCAATGGCAAATTCAGCTGCAACCAAGATTTGAGACTTCACCCGAATGAATTCTCTAACCTTTTTTGGGTTTAAGTCAGTTGAGGACCCTCAGGAATTCCTTGACCAAGTTCAGAAGGTTACATACATTATAGGGGTTACTTCTAGTGAGAGTGCTGAGTTAGCTGTATATCAGTTGCAGGATATTGCTCACACTTAGTTCAAATAGTGGAAGTCAGAGAGGCCAGTTGATGCAGGGCCTATTGAGTAGGAGGAGTTTGTCACTGCATTCTTAGATAGATTCTTTCCCCAAGATCTGAGGGAAGCTAAGGTATTAGAATTTATCAACCTCAGACAGGGCAACATGAAGGTGAAAGAGTATTCTTTTAAGTTTACTCAATTAGCCAGATATGCTCCTTATGTGGTTCTAGATAGAAGGGCCAAGATGAGTAAATTTATTTATGGGGTGAATGATAGTGTGGTCAATGAGTGCAGGTCCGCGATGTTGAATAGTGACATGAACATAGCCAGGCTTATGACCTATGCTCAACAGATAGAAGAGAAAAATATTAAGATTAGAGAGAGGCAGGATAAAAAAGTAAGGACAAGTAGTTTCAACTTTGCTCAGCCTAAGTCAGAGGGAGGAAACCGTTCTTAGTTCCGTCCTAAGTCATCCATTTCAGCTCCTTCTTCAGCTAGTGCTCCAGTACCGAAATTCAGAGACGACAACAGAGATAGGGTGCCAGGCTCTAAATCTCAGGAAAATATTGCAGTGCCCGAACCTATGCTCTTTGTCAGACATGTGGCAACCACCATTAGGGTACTTGCAGAGAGGGCAGTGGTATTTGTTTTGGATATGGCAAGACAGCCAACAGATTCAGAGATTGTCCTCAGCCAGGTCCTCAGGGTCAGCTTAACTATTTCTCAGCCTAGTTCGGTCATCCAAATCAAAAGGGTGCCACTTCCATTGCTACTAGTGGGCAACGCCCAAACAAACTTTATGCTTTCCAGTCCCGGCAAGATCAAGAAAATTCTCCTGATGTGGTTACTGGTACATTACAGATATTTTATGTATATGTTTACGCTTTGCTAAATCCAGGAGCTTCCTTATCTTTTGTTACTCCTTATATAATAGTTGATTTTGGAGTCAGTCTCAAAATTCTAGCAAATCCCTTCTCAGTATCTACCCCAGTGGGTAAAACCATCATAGCCCGGTGGGTATATAGAAACTGTCCGGTTATGATATTTCAGAAAGTCACCTCAATAAACTTAGTCGAATTAGAGATAACTGATTTTGATGTCATCCTCGGCATGGATTGGCTTCATTCCTGCTATGCCACAGTCGACTGCAAAAATAGAATAGTCCAGTTCCAATTTCCGAATGAACCTATCCTAGAGTGGAGGGGTAGTACTTTAGCTTTCAGAGGTCAGCTTGTTTCCTACCTTCGTGCAAGGAAAATGATATCTAAAGGATGTATCTATCATTTTGTTCGAGTTAAGGACACTAGTTTTAAAACTCCCAGTCTTGAATCAGTCCCAGTTATGAGTGAATATTTAGATATCTTTCCTGAAGATCTTTCAGGAATTTCTCCCAAAAGGGAAATAGACTTCGACATTGATCTTCTTCTAGATACTCAGCCTATATCTATTCCGCCATACAGAATGGAACCAGCAGAACTAAAAGAACTGAAAGAGCAGTTGAAGGTTCTCTTAGATAAGGGATTCATCAGACCCAGTGTGTCCCCGTGGGGGTGCACCAGTCTTATTCGTGCACAAAAAAGACGGTTCTCTCAGAATGTGCATTGATTACCGTCAGCTCAATAAAGTCACGATCAAGAACAAGTATCCACTTCCTTGAACTGACGACCTGTTTGACCAACTTCAGGGTGCCAGTTATTTCTCTAAGATAGACCTCAGATCAGTTTATCATTAGCTCAGGGTTAGAGAATGTGATATTACATAAACAACTTTTCAAACTCGGTATGGTCACTTCAAATTCTTAGTCATGTCCTTTAGTCTTACCAATGCCCCAACAGCTTTCATGGACTTGATAAACCGTGTGTTTAAGCAGTACTTGGACATGTTTGTCATAGTCTTCATAGATGATATTCTTATCTATTTCTGCAGTGAACGTGATCACGCAGACCATTTCAGAATCATACTTCAGACTCTCAGAGATCATCAACTATTCGCCAAATTCAGTAAGTGCAAATTTTTTCTAAGGTCAGTGGCATTCCTTGGTCATATCATTTTCGGTGATGGCATTAGAGTAGATCCTCAAAAGACCAAAGTAGTAAAAAACTGGCCCAGACCAGTCTCTCCGTCTGATATCAGGAGTTTCTTGGGTTTGGCTGGCTATTACAGGTGGTTTGTTGAGGGATTTTATTCTATTACATCCCCTATGTCCAGATTGACTCAGAACAAAGTCAAGTTTCAGTGGTCAGATCCTTGCGAGAAGAGTTTTTAAGAGTTGAAGACTCGACTTACCTCAACCCTAGTTTTGACTCTACCAGACGGTCCAGATGGGTTCGTGGTGTACTGTGATGCATCCAGAGTAGGTTTGGGTTGTGTCCTCATGAATCATGATAAGGTCATAGCCTACGCCTCTAGACAGCTTAAACCCCATGAGAAGAATTATCCTACTTATGATCTTGAGTTAGCAGCCGTAGTATTTTCCTTAAAGATTTAGAGGCATTATCTATATGGAGTTCATGTAGATGTGTTCACAGATCATAAGATCCTTCAGTATGTCTTTTATCTGAAAGATCTTAATCTTCGTCAGATAAGGTGGTTAGAGCTCTTGAAAGATTATGACATGAGTGTCCTCTATCATCCAAGCAAAGGTAATGTAGTGGCCGACACTCTCAGTAGACTATCTATGGGTAGTGTTACTCATGTTGAGGACAGTAAGAAGAAGTTAGATCAGGAAGTCCATCAGCTTTCCAGACTAGGTGTTCACTTAGTAGATACAGAGAAGGGTGATATATGGGTTCAGAGTAGGTCAGAATTATCTCTAGTTTCCGAGGTGATAGAAAAAAAAGATAGAGATCCCAGTCTAGTAAAGTTGAAAGAGTCAGTCAAGGATTAGAAGGTTGAAGTTTTATCCCAAGGGGGAGATGGTGTTTTGTATTGTCAAGGTCGTCTGTATGTTCCAGGTGTAGATGACTTGAGGCAGCAAATTTTTGCAGAAGCGCATGGTGCGCGCTACTCTATTCATCCAGGGGCTACAAAGATGTACTGCGACTTGCGGGAGATCTATTGGTGGAGTGGGATAAAGAGAGTTGTGGAAGAATTTATGGCTAAGTGTTCTATATGTGAGCCGATTAAGATAGAGCATCAGAAGCCTAGTGGGTCCATGTAGGAGTTCAGTATTCCTACTTGGAAGTGAGAAGAAGTGAACTTGGACTTTGTGATGGGTTTGCCTCGTACTCGTCATCAACATGATTTAGTTTGGGTCATTGTAGACAGAATGACCAAATCAGCTCACTTCCTTCCAGTCCATACCTCTTATTCAATCAAGGATTATGACAAAATCAACATCAGAGAGTTGGTCAGATTGCATGGTGTTCCATTATTTATTATCTCAGACAGAGGTACTCAATTTACCTCTCATTTTTGGAAAACATTCCAAAATGGTCTTGGTACCCAAGTTCATCTCAGTACAACCTTTCATCCCCAGCTAGATGGTTAAGTAGAAATGATAATTCATACTTTAGAAGATATGCTGCAAGCGTGTGCAATTGATTTCAAGGGTAGTTGGGGTGACCACTTACCTTTGTTTGAGTTTGCATATAATAACAACTATCATTCCAGTTTTAAGATTGCTCCATTCGAAGCTCTCTATGGTAGGAGATGCAGATCTCCAGTTGGTTGGTTTGAAGTAAGTGAGGCCTCAGTCATAGGACCTGACTTAGTATTCGATGCCTTAGAAAAAGTCCAGTTGATTAGAGAAAGACTTCGGGTTGCTCAGAGCCGACAAAAGTCTTATGCAGATGTGCGCAGAAAAAATCTTGAGTTTGAGATTGGTGACTATGTTTATCTAAATATCTCTCCTATAAGGGAGTGAAGAGATTTGGAAAGAAGGGAAAGCTCAGTCCCCGATATGTCGGTCCCTTCAAAATTCTCAGTCGCTTTGGCAAAGTAGCTTATGAGCTCGAATTACCTTCAGATCTAGCCTCAGTTCATCCCGTCTTCTATGTCTCTTTGGTCAAGAAGTGCATAGGTGACCCCGTAGTTGTAGTCCCTATTCAAAGCATAGATATTCAGAACAACCTCTCTTTTAAAGAGATTCCAGTTGAAATTCTCGACTATTAGACTCGCAGACTGAGGAACAAAGGAGTCCCTCTAGTCAAAATCCTTTGGCGAAATCAGTCCGTTGAAGGAGCTACTTGGGAAGCAGAATCAGACATGTGTATAGAGTATCCTCACCTCTTCTCTGCTAATTCAGACTCAGCCCAAGGTAACAGCTTTCCTTAAGCCTTTCAGTTTCATGTTCAGATTTCAGTTACAACTTGGTGTCCAGTTCATGTTCAGAATACCATTATAAACTTGGTATCAATTACCATTGCATAGTCAGTCATGCATTCATGTACCAGTTTAGTCATATATTCATACATCAGATATACATGTTCAGTTTGATGAGCAACTCATCTTATCAGTAATTCAGTCTTGCAGTCATAAATCCATTATTCATGCATCATATATGCATATTCAGCATAATACATTCAGCTTATCAGTTATATCGGTCATGAAATCAAGTTTCAATTATTCATGTTCAGCATGTGTTTCATTCTATAATTTCTCCCATCTCAGTCAGTTTCATTCGAGGATGAATATTCCCAAGGAGGAGATATTGTAATACCCCGTACTTCTACCTAGCTTAAATTCACCCCAAAGATGTCAAATACATTCTTTAAGGATGAATACACTTTTATATATGTGGAATTTTCAATATTTTCACTTTTTGTTGTGTGGGAAATTGAATAAGCTTTCCATCGATGCCAAATTCACCTAATTCCATTAACCGGGTAAGAAGTTATGACAATTTAAAGTTTCAGTTGTAAAACACCATTATTTCAGCCAGTGGCGCATCGCGCAATAGGCCAAAATGATGTTTGTCAGTTTTCAGTAAGACTCCGTGATGACACCGCGTCGCGGAGGGCTCCTAAATCCCAATTGTCCTTTTTCCAGTGAACCACCGCAATGTCTCCGTATCATGCCAAATTTCTAGGTCACAAATAAAGTGGCAATGCGATAGCTCCACGTCGCACCATCTCCCAATTTCCCAATTTTCAAATTCCAGAGACACGGCGCGATAACGCCGCGTCACGCCAGCCTGCCAAATTGGGAAATTTTGACGAAAAATAAATATTTCATCAGGGATAAATTGGTCTTTTACTAAGGTTTTAACACGTCCAGGTGCGGGATTTAATCTCTAAAATTGTTTCAAATCATTATTTACTCACTTTTCCCCCAAATCAAGAACATTCTCTCCCAAGAAACAAAACCCTAACTTTTAAGAAATCAAAGCCAATTCTGAGAATCTCTCCAAGAACTTCAAGAAACTTACAATCAAGGTATGTCAAGTGTTGATTCATGGGTCCCTTTCACCCATGAAGCTCAAGAATCTCTTTTTCAAAGTTCAGGTATATGGATTTTTATGAATCCCATGTTGGGTTTGCTTTTGTTCATGTTAATAATGACCAATTAAATTCTAATCCATGTTTGGTGATAAATTTTGTGTGGAATTAGTTATTATATGAGCAGATTCATGTGAACCCATGATTAACCCCTTGAATTGTGAAATTAGAATTGAATCATGATATTTACTTATTGTGCAATGTTGTCTACATATACTATGTTCATTATGTGCTTGATGAATTGCCTATGTGAATTAATAAGAGAAGAAACCATGCCATGATTAGTTTATGTGCAAGTGTTTGATAAATTGTCCATGAGAATGGATTAATTCCATGATATAGTATACACCCCAAGTGTTTGTTGAAATGTCTTAACGAATGAATCGTGAGTATATAGACATTGTTGGGCTTTTAGGATTGTGTCATGATTTACATATTATGCTATCGAGTCCTAGGGGTATCTAATACCCGACAATTTAGCTGTGTTCCTAGAGCTAGTGTCATATTTTCACGATATCCTCAGTTAAGCCATGTTCAGTAGAATTCATCCAGTCATGTGACTCAGGAAAACTCAGTAAACTCAGTAATCCCAGTAATCTCAGAAAGCTCAGTAATTCAGTAATCTCAGCAGTATTCCATCAGTGAATGGAACTCCATGAACTCAGTCTAGTTCAGTTCAGTTAATCATGTTCAGTGTCTATTCAAATGGGAGTAAGAGTTAGCACCGAGTGAGCGCAAGGATGGGGACTCACCTATTATTAGAGGGTGCGATTCTTAGAAGAAATCTTTGCGCTCCAGAACTACATAGCCAGTGTAGGTTGAGATATTAGAACCTATTATATGAGGGTAGATGAGATGGCTTAACCTGTTATATGAGGGTCCCATCGTTCTCATTAGAGTAACCTGTTATATGAGGGTCACTCATTGTTTGTCCTTACCAGTAGCGTGGTATTGACACCCTTCTAATTGGGGTTATAGATTGGACCCAACTCATCCATAATGGCATATTAGGGGCATGTCGGTTAGATGATTTCTTCCTACAGTTACAGTCTCAGTAATAGAACTCAGATTGTTCTTCAGAATTTTAGGACTGTCAGATACAGTCAACTCAGAATAGTACAAAACTTAGTTAGTTCCATCAGAACTTAGACTGTCAGATACAGTCGCTCAGTATCAGTTATTAGTGACTCATGTTATCAATAATCAGACCTAGTAATCATGTTATCACAAATTCAGTTACAGTCTCTTATTCATGCATGCATTCTCACATTCATGTTATACAGTTAGTTAGCATTGTTCATGCATTTGAACCCATTGCATTCAGCCTACCTCACTTGCATACCAGTACATTCAAACGTACTGATGCATTTGTGATATGGTTTTTTTTACCATAGGTTCAGAAGCACGAGCTCTAGAGCATCAGTAGCATTCCAGTACTCAGCAGTCAGAGTCAGCAGTGAGTCCTCATCCTTCGAGGACATGAACATTATTTTATCATTTCCGTTCTTAGTTGATTTCAGTAGTTGGAGTTAGTTGGGCACATATCCCATTAACTCCTTATTTAGACGGTTAGATATTTTTTAGACTATCATGTTTAGACAGTTATTTAAGTTGTTTTGGGTATTTCATGCTCCACCCAGATGTTATATTTTATCAGATATTATGTCTCAGTTTTGAACCTTATGGCCTTTCATCCTTTATTTCCACATTTATACAGTATGTTATGAAATGTTCAGGTATAGATATTATTCATGGGTTAACTTGTGGTCCATCAGGGTCATGAGCACCATGTAGCATTCTGGGTACCAGATTCGGGGCATTACAGGTGTTCAATGAATCCCCTAAAAGGCTAAGGCTTAATGTTTTGTCGCTAATTTTAGTCACTGTTACCATCATTCTAGTAGATTACAGTTGTATAAAAGAATTGATTTGTTGTAGTAATTGTATGTTTGGAATTAAGGTATATAAGGCAAACTCTCTCCTCTCTTGTTATTGTATTATATAACCTTCCGCTCGATGTTTTATGAACCTATGTAATCAATATTTCATAAATTTCCCTGAGTACTCTATGTTATGTATTCTTTATGATCACGTGATTTTGAGTTCTCCATGTTATGTATTCTTCATGATCATGTGCTTTTCTTAGTTATTGCTTCTATGTTATGAGTCGCCTATGTCTCCCTCATTACACTCTCTCTTATGCATATGTTTTTGTCATCTAAGTGAAAAAGAATTTATTACAAAATGACATAACCATGAGCAATGCAGAATACAAACAAAGCTATTGTAACACAGGAAAAGAATGACAATGTACATGTTATGCGAAGACTTCTTAGTTCTCAAGTTTTGAGGTAGGCAAAATTTATTTTAATATAAGTCTATTTATGGCATGCATACTTATTTTGGTCCAACTATAACTAGGAAAATAAGAGAGTTAGCTATGACCTTATATAACAAGGAGTAGATTTTTGAGTCAAGTCCTTACCTGATTAGGACAACCTTGTGCATCTATATGAGGAGAATAGCAACACAATTTTGACACACCTTTTGCATACACAAAGAAGACTTTATTCTCAAGCAATAGGATATAGCAATACTGTTTTACAAGTAATCCAATTGAGGCAAAATTCAGTTAAGCCTTGAATTATTATTTGTTTAAGTTTTGATTTGTTCAAAATCTAGCTATTTAGTTATAGCTTTAGTATTGTGATAGTTAGTGAGTTGATTTGGAGAGGTCTTGTAACAAGAAGTAGGTTTGGCTTCTTGTTACTATTTGTGAAATTTATTTATAACTCTAGAAAATCTACTAAAGACCTGGTTTCTGAGAATATTAGTTGGTACTAGCCTTCTTCATCAGAGTCTAAATTTTCACCAAAGGTTAACACTTGAAAAGAATCCTATGCTTGCTCCTCCAACTGCTCAGGAAGGTTCCTCTCAAACAACACCTTCATTATTTAATGGAAAATACTATAGATGGTGGAAAAATAGAATGATGGATCACATTATTGGCGAAAGTGCTAATCTATGGAGTGTTGTATTGGATGGACCAACCATTCAAATTTAACCCTAAAATGATGGAAAAAAATAAGTTCCCAAGGAGAGAAGTGAGTGAACTGAGGCTGATAAAGTGCATATACAAAAGAATTCAAAATCAAGAAAGGTCTTATTATGTGGTATTGGATTTGATGAATATAATAAAATCTCCTCCTATCAAAGTGCCAAACAAATAAGGGACACCCTTCAAACTGCTCATGAAGGAACTTTTGCTGTGAAAAAATCCAAAATAAACAACTTGAATAGGCAGTGTGAACTATTTAGAATGATGGAAGGAGAAACTAATAAAGACATGCAACTAAGCTCACTGCAATTCTCAATGAAATTTATTCTTATAACACCCCAAAAATCCAAGCTGAGAATACAACTATGCTTTAAGTACATTTAAAATCAAACATTATATTTTCGTAGTGTGAGAAGTGATTTAGATATGTATTAAAGCCACAAGTAACTCCTAGCTTATAGCCAAGTTGAAACCTTTCTTACTAGTGGTTTTCTTGCAAAGAATCTCCCTATAGTAAAGTTCTAAACTTCAAATAGGCATAACTCCTATATTTTGGAGTATTTTTATCTTAAGACCCACCAAATGAAATTTATTTTAGTGTTCTTTCCATCTCATCCAATTTCACCTTAATACGATATTAGAGTAAAAAGTTATGTCTATTTTAGTAAAGCACTATCCAACAGTGAGATATCACGAAAGCAACCACCATCATTGTAAGAAACCACAACTGTATAATGGTATCATATACTTGAAACAACCCCAAAAATTTGAAAGTTGACAAGTATACCTTCCAACCACAATGGGGAACCGAAACCATGATCTTAGGTACGATTATGAGTCCTAAAGCTCATTTAGATTGGACTATAAACCTATGAACCAAGTCATGATCCTACCAAGGGTCATCTAACCAAGTCTAGAGAGCTTCAGTCCAGCCACCCAACCACAAACACCACCCACGATTATAGGTGGGACCCATGAACATGGGATGGTCCGTATGACTTAATTTTGCAATTTTTTTAGTTATGTTTTATGTGGGATTGGTAGTATTTTTCCACTTTTTTAATATTAAAGCTACGTCATTTAATCCACCCTAAGGATTATTATTAATATAAATATTACCCTAAGTCCCTCATTCTCAGAAATCATTCGCACTTAGCATCACAGAGAAAGAAAGAGGTGATTTCCTCCCTTCAAGGAAAACTAGAGTTTGTCATTCCTCAAGATTCTTGTCTCCAGGTATATGGGATTTTATCAACTGGTTTCCTTTCACCCATTAGTACCAAATTTACTTCAATTCTTCAAGTTTAATTCACCCTTCAAGCTTAGGATTTTCATGAAAAGAACGAATTCCAATTTCTACTAGTTTCTTGCTAAAAATAAACCATGAATATAAATGTATTTTTCCCATAAATTTAAGCACCTTTAAATAATCATGACTATGATACCTCATTATATTGTTTAATTCTTGATCTTAATGTTGAGTTATGCAAATTCCTTATTATGTTTAGTTTATAGAATTGTCATTAGAAGTTGCATTTTTCTAAAATGGCGGGTTAGGAAAACCGGATGACCTATGATATCATGCATTTCAGTTGTATACTCGTTCATTTAGTTTTCATGATTTAGGATTCTTTCAGATAAGGCACTTATCCTTTAGTCCAGAACATCATCATTGTTGAGCATTTCAATATATCAGTTTGCCTTCAGTTGGGATTAATATTTAGCATCAAGAGGAAAAGGGTTCAGATAATCCAAGTCCCAAACTACATGCCACCGTAGGTAAAAAAGGGTCCTCGATAGTTGAGAGTGTCTCTCTTTTCTTTAATGGGCTCAAGAATGAATTCATGCCAATCATGGTTCACCCTTGGAAAGGTATAGAAAACCCTCCAAACTTGGGTTACAAGTTGGATTCCATGTTTCTCACATGGTCTATGTTAGTTACAAAAACCTCTCATAGTTTAGTCTCAGACTTCGGTTAACTTTGTATTCAGTTTATTCAACATCTTATAGTGTTATATAACATACTTGGTTATAGTATCAATTTACATATTTCACTCCCATGTTCAGGTTATCACGACATTTTTAGTTGTTCATTTCACATAGGATAATAAATATCTCACATGCTCAATACATTCAAAGTATTGACGGCATACTTTCTTTTGCATTATATTATCTTATAATATAGGTTTGAATATTCAACATCCTGACCATAGATATCTTGATCCAACGCCATTTCAGCAGCAGTGTTTGATGAGTCCTCATCATTTAAGGACTAGTATTAGTATTTTCAATTTATCTTTATTTTAGTTTCAGATATTGGAGTTAGATGGGGGGCTTGTCCTAACAACTCATCTTAGTAGAGGTTTTTAGACATACAATAGATCTTTAGTTTTATGTTATGTTTAGTGATTTACATTTTTTTTAAAAACAATGACATTGATTTTGATTATTCATACATCATTCTGATTTTAACTTCCGCATAGTATTATTCAGTTTTCTTAGTGTCATGCTAGGCCATGGGCTAGATTGGGGTCACTTATGACTCTAAGCATTGTGTTATGGCTAGGGGAGAATCGAACCATTAAAATTTTGTAGGTGAACTGATTCCTACTAGAGAGGCTATTAAAAAAATCACTAGTGTGTTGCCAGAATCATGGGAAATCAAGGTAGAAGCTACTACTGAAGCCAAAGAATTATATACTTTGGAGATGGATAAACTCATTCGAAATATCACAACCTATGAATTGAAGAAAAATCAAAAGAAAGATACAAGGACTAAAAGAAAGGATAAAACTATCTCTCTCAAAGCCACTAAAACTGTTTATTATGAGGAAGAAAACTTGGGTCTAATTACTAGAAGATTTTAAAGAATGTTTAAAAAGGGTCAAAACTTCAAAGGAAGAGCTCCCAAATTTCAAGAATTGGAAGTCTAGGTATGTCACAAGTGTGGAAGTCCTGATATTTATCAATTTTTTTCCCTTATGGGCAATAGAGCAAAAGATAGCTGCTATAGAAAAGCCTAGGGAACAAATGAAAGAGTTTAATCTTCCTTCTCATGAAAAAAATGACCTCTGGTGAGGCTGACCTTGATGTTCAAAAGGAACTTACTCCTATGGGAGAAGTTATTGATGAATCTGATGAGGATGACCCCAATAATTAATCACTGTTAGCCATAATGGAATCAAAGGAAGAATATACTCTAGAACTTTTGGCTTTGTGACTCTAAAGAAGACCTTGAAGAAAAGACACAACTCAAATAGTCTTTGCACTCACGACTAGTTTAGAGTCTAGTAATGTTCTTGAACAAGAGGAAACCAAGGCATGTTTCTCTAATATTAAGTTTAATCTTCACAAATACTATAAAACAAAACTTGAAACTCTTACAATTGTCCTCATAGATACATATCACTTTGCATGTTCAGATAAAGAGAACCTAATGATTAATTATTCCTCTCTAAGATTAGAATATACAAGTCTTGATGAAGACAATGCATCCCTAAAAAAATCTCTCAAAAAATTCTAAGACAAAGAAAATTTTTTGGCTTCCATTATTCAACAAAATTTAGAAGAGGACATTAATAAACTCAATGATAGTCTTCTGAATTATATGAAAAAAATGTTTCTCTAATGAAGCAACTTAATAAAGACAAACTAAATTTAGAACACAATTAAAAATAGACAAATCCTCAGCCCTTCTCACTCACATTAAGAAAAGTCAATCCATCTCTAAGAATGGGCTAGAATTTAAACCTGAGTATTGCAAACCAGATTAATCCATTAATAAGGTATGCATGACTTGAGACAAGGAAGGGCATCTTAAATATCAATTTCCTTTAAAAATAAGAGATGAACCAAGAAATACCAAGTTTATAAATCGACACAAGACTAAGGAATTAAAAAGAATTTTGTCTATTAAAAAGGATCTTCCTCATTGGGCTAAAAAAGACTTAATTTATCCCATCTCTCACAAAAAGAACCCAAATTGATCTAGGTACCCAAGCCTAACCTCTGAACTACATATTGAAGGATAAGTAAAGAGGAAGGACCAAGCCTTGGTACCTTAACAATGCTTTCTTTGGACATATGACCGGAAATAAGGAATTTTTTTTATCTCTTACAAATTATCAAGGTGGAAGTGTTAGATTCGGAAATAGAAAAACTAGAGAAATTATTGGTGTTTGAAGACTAGGAAAATCTATTTCATATTCTATTGAGATTATCTACTATATGCTTGGCCTAAAACACAACCTTCTAGGCATATCACAAATATGTGAAAAAGGAACACTGTATTGTTCACTGCTACCGACTATACTATGACAAACTCCATTAGTGGAAGGGTTATACTCAATAGAAGGAGACAAAAAAATGTGTACAAAGAAGATATTATGGATCCTCTAGAATTTGAACTGACCTGCCAGAATTCTAAGACCAACAACTCATTATTATGGAACAAAAGGTTGGGACACATAAGCTTCTCAACAATCAACAAATTGGTGTCTAAAGATCTAGTGGTAGGCTTACAAAATAATAAACTAGACGAATCTCTTATATGTGATTGTTGTGCAAAAGGAAAAAATTTTTAAATCCTCATTCCACCCCAAAAAGATGGTGAGTACTACTAAACCACACCAAATACTGCACATAAATTTGGGTGGTCCCATGAGAGTACTCAGCAGAGGTGGTAAGAGGTATGTCTTTGTGATTGTTGATGACTATTTAAGGTTTACATGGACACTTTTCTTTAAGTTCCAAGGATGAAACCTTTGAGGTATGTCGGATATTTGATAGGCTGGTTTATAAAAAGATAAATACTTAAGTAGTAGGAATAACATCTGATCGTGGTATTGAGTTTGAAATCTCAAACTTCCTAACCTTCTGTGATGAAATGGTATTGATCAAAAGTTTTTTGCATTTAGAGATCATCAGGAATATAGAGTGGTTGAGAGAAAGAATAGATCCTTAGAAGACATGGGTAGAATAATATAAATAGCTAGTGGTTTTCCAAAGAGTTTCTGGGTTGAAGTTGTGAATATTGCATGCTACCTTCTAAATAAATGTATGACTATAACATTGCCAAGAAAAACCCTTATGAATTGATCAAGGGAAGAAATATAAATCTGACCTATTTGAGACCTTTTGGCTATAAAAGTTTTTCTCACAATAATGGGAAGGATGCACTGGGAAAGTTTGATGCAAAGAGTTCTGAAGTAATTTTCTTGGGATACTCTTTATAGAGTAAGGCATACAAAGTCTTCAACAAGAGATCTGGGTGTGTAGAAGAGAGCATTTATGTTATATTTGATGACGAAAAGTTTAAAGAAATTGAGAGTTGTATAAGTTATTATAATAAAAGGATTGAACTAACACATGATCCTATGAAAATAGTTTTCCTCCTTAATAAGTAGTGAGTTTGAATTGATGGGAGAGTTAACCTTCTGTAACACCCCACATTTTTGGGCTAGAATTTAAATCGTTGTTCCTACGTGTATGGACTTGAACCCAATTATTATATGTATATACATGTGTGATTAGGAAGTATATAATGTGGGAATGTCTTCTTATATTGATCGAGGTCATAATACCCTCCTAACTCATAGACGAGCTGAGGACTTTTCTATCCATAGAGTTTTGACAAATGCTCAAGCTATGGTAAAATTTAAATGAGTGTATCTCCCAGAATATATCAATTCAGGTGTCCTACATTATATGAAATGAAAGGTATTTGAGTCTTCTTTCCAATGCACTTGGTTTCAACTTAATCCATTATCAGACTGAAAAGTTATACTTATTATACTTCAGCATATCTGTTTCTCAACAAAGTGACGACCTTAGTTGATAAGCCGTCAATTAAGTGACAACTTATCAGCCCAAGTCGTCAGCCTTAAAGATAAACTCATCAAATTCAGCTTCTAAGTGATGAATTGAGGTGATAAAACGTCACCTAAGTGGCGACTTATCAGACCAAGTCATCACCCATGACCAGACTTGATTAACCTCACCCTTCAATGGTTTTGGAGGGTTATTTTAGCCTTTCCCCTCACCTCCCACGACATGAATCACCAAAAACAAATACATAGACATCATAAACAAGTTTTAAAAACCCTTAATCCTCCTTATCCTCAAGAACAAGATTAGGGTTTCTCCTTGAGGTTATCTCCCAAGAACTTCAAGATTCCATTACATTCTCTTCAAGATAATCAAGAACTTAAGGTTCCTAAGCCAAGAATTTCAAGAAAAGCCTTCAATAACTCTCTCAAGGCTTCTAAAGTCAACTTGTTTCATCGAATCAAGCCAAATAAGGTATGTACGGTCATGCACAAAGATACTTCTTTCATCTTTGTGCCTAAAACTAGTTTTTAAAGTTTAATTTACATGAAATTATATGATTTACAGCTTAGGGTTCATACCCAATTATCATTATTTGAAGATATTGATGTTACAAGTGATTAAATGTTGAATTACATTTCTACTCTTGTATTTTTTTGCGTGTGGAGTGATTTCATATACATTGAGAGTTGAATTTCACTATCTTGACTAGAATTGTGCAAGAATTTTAAGATTTTGATTATTGAGCATGACTTTATGATAATTTGACATGAGTTTGAAACATGGGTTATTAATCCCTAGTTTGAATCTTGATATTTCAAAGAAGATGATCTTTAAGTATCCTATGATTAGTTTATATTCAGATTTTGAACAAGATTTGATCTTTTGATCTTTAGCTAAGATATGGAATTCACTTCACAGTTTTGATTACATTTTTGATTACAGTTTAAGGTAAATATATGCATAACTGGTTTTCATTATAAACCCTTATGTTGGTTTTAAAGTGAATTTCCTACAGAATGAGCATATAGATTAAATAGAGTAGTATTTAGCACCGAGTTGGGTATATGTCTTAGTTCACATTCCCCAGAACTACGAGCCAATGTAGGTATAGATTAAGATTATTCCCATTTACATGGATGCAGATACAGATTGTGATCGCTTAGCTTAGCTTATACTCCTTGGCAAGAGTATGACACCTCTCCCCAACAAGAGGTTTTGTCCTTAGGGGAACTAGAAGTTAGACTCCATGATATCTCACATGGTTTATGTCGGTTAGAAGAACCTCCTTAATAGAAAATAACAACAAAAATGTTTTTAGAAGAAACTCCCTAAGTCCTAAAACAGAATAACAAAACAACTTTTATAAACTAAGTGTAAAGGCTCACAATTTTATTCAGATATTATTTTACATAAGTCATTAGCCATGAGATTTCGGCTTTTAGTTTACAGATACAAAGGTGAGTCCTTTTACCCTTAGCCTGATGATTTGAAAATAGACTTAACTTCAGTTCTACTTATTCCACTAGAAGAAAGAGTAAAAGTACAATTTTTAGAACTAAGTGTTATGGCTCACTACATTTGTACAATATGCTTTATTATTCATGATTTATGATTCCCAACTTTCAGTTATTCAAGCCAATGCGAGTCATTTATACTTAGCATGCATCCTTTTAAAAAAATATAAGCATTGAGATATTGTTTTACTTATACATTCACCCCCACATGCTCAGTACATTCCAAAAGTACTGATCCATATATACGTCTATGTGCTACATTGTTTAATAATGTAGGTACCAGTTCAGTTGTAGTCCATATATCACGATCAGACAGTTGCAGATTCAAGACCACAGATGATGAGTCCTCCTACTTCGGGGACTTCAGTTAGATATTATTTATGTAATTTATTTTCTTACTCATGTGCATTGATTAGTGGTAGTTGGAGTCACGTCCCAGCTACCTATAGTCAGTATAGTGTAAGTTGCATGGACTATCAGTAGAACTAATGTATTTGATTCCAGTTTTGTTTTGTATAAGCAGAGTTGTAATCATTTTTATATTGCTTTGTATTGATCAGATTTAGAAAAGATTGATCTTTCGCTTATTTCGTTCAGATTTATGTATTTTATTTAGTTGCTCATGTTTTATGCCCGTACAAGGGTTACCTTGGGATCACATGTGGTCCTAAGCACCGTGTGATGACTAAGGGGTAGTCTTGGGTCGTTACAAACTTGGTATCAGAGCACAAGGTTCAAGTGTCCTAGGGTGTATATGAAACCGTGTCTAGTAGAGTCTTATGGAATGGTACAGAGACATCTATACTTTTCTTCGAGAGGCTACAGGGCATTTAAGAAAAGTTTCCTTTATTTTATACTCTAGATCATGCTGTAAAGTTGTTACCTCAAAAAATTCTGCCGATTTGTGTGTTACTCTATAATTCGCCCTCTATGACTTATTCTTGAGATAACATGATCAGTAAGTTCCAATTTCTCCCAATATGTTGCTCTCAAATTTACTATCAGTAACTTTATAAGTAACACAAGGGGCTTGCGAGGAACTCGCTAGTGTGTTATAATGTAACACCCTAAAATCTAAGCTCTCGGGATGCCACATGGTGGTCTGAACTAAAAGTAATCCTGAGCTAACTCTGGCTGCTTTCTACTATATCTAAATCTCAAAATAGGGGAATATAAATATAAAGACACATTAAATGCGAAAATATTATCTAAAACCTACTAATCTCACAAGTCTTGGTAAAACAATACTGAAAATCTAAATACTAAATCAAAATGTCTAAAACTGAATCTCGTAGTCCAACAAGCCTCTACAAACTAAATCTAGAGAGTCACTGGAACAGGCCCCCAGCTGACTCAAGCTGTCTGAAATGAATACAAAAATATATATTGATAAATTGAAAATATGAATAGCTATGTCCCCAAACTATGAGGACTCACCAACAGCAGAGAGGTAGATGAGATGCTCGAATATCACTCATGCTGTTGAGACTGAGCACCTGAACCTACATTATGAGACAATGTAGCACATAAAAGTATATATGGATCAGTACTTTGATGATGTACTGAGTATACGGGGTGAATGTACTAAGTAAACAATATCATCACAATTTATTAAAGAAAATCATGCATACTAAATGTAAATGACTCACATGGGCTTGGGTAAATCTGAAATCTGAATATCATAAATCATGAACAACAAAGCATATAATATAAATCTTGTGAGCCATTACATTCAGTTCTAAAATCTGTTCTTTCTGAAAGCTACTACATTATCTTATCAATTTGTAAGGGGAATACTTCATGTCAAGACTAAGAATCTTAAAACCATAGCTTTCAAAACATATGCTTTTATCTTAAAGCTTTACGCTAATAGACTATTTTAAGAGTTAGGAACATCTTATTGGGAGGTTCTTCTAATTGACATACACCATGTGAGCATCCATGGAGTCCCACGTCTTGCCCCCGTTGGGTAGGGCTGTTCTACCCTTGCCATCGGAATAGAACTTCTTATCTTATGTGATCACAATCTTAGTCATCCATTTAGAAGTGGGTATAATCTTAATCCTACGGTGGCACGTAGTTCTAGGGTATGAAGCTATAGTAACATACCCATCTCGGTGCTAAATACTACTATTTTTATGCTCAAAATATTAAGAAAATCCACTTTAAATTAGCACAAGGGTTTACAAGAAAATCAATTATGCTTTTCTTTCTTTAAATCTCAAGTCACATGAACAAAGTGGATTCTTTATCTTAGCTTAGGACCAAAAGGTCAAATCTTTATCAAAAACCTGAGAATAGTCTTATCTTAGGATACTCATAGCATAAACAATCTTGAAACAACAATCTTTAACTAGGGATTAAAGACCCATGCATCAAACTTGTATTAAAACACCAAAATGCTCATGCTTGATAATGTAAATATTGATAAATCAACTCAAAATCTGGAAATTTCAGCAATATGCATGAAAATATAAACATAACCATGGAATTTAACTTCTAAATCGTTGGGAATCTCATAAGCTTGTAAATAAAAATAATGGGTATAAACCCTAACTTGAATTTCATGGAAAATTTTATAAATTTCAGTAAAATTTGAATTTAAAATAAGTTTTGGGCACAAGGATGAAAGGATTATCCTTGTTCATACTCCACATACCTCAATTGATGATGTTTGATGAAAAACTTGGATCTTGGATTTCCTATTGATGCTTTGGAGATGAATTCTTAGAGCTCTTGTATTGGGAATCTTAAATCTTGAATTTCTTTGGAGAACTAATGGAGGAATTTGAATTTCTTGGGGAGAAGGTTTGATGACCTAGGGTTTTGCTTGAGAGAAATTTGATGAAAAGTGGATGTAAAGTGCTTTGGAGGGGTTTAATTCATTGTTTAAGATGGATTAGGGGTTGGAAAATTTACCAAAATTCTCCTCTTAAACTCATAAAATGAACTGGAAACATAACCAAAATCTCGATTTTTGGCCTTGGCGCGACGTGCCTCTATTGCGCCAAGCCACTGGAAATTGCCAACTGGGAATATGCACGGTGGCGCGATGCGGTGGTATCGCGCTGCCACCTTGGATGGGACCTTGAAACTTGGCACGACGCGCCAATATCGCAGACCCTCACTGGAATTGGACAAATGGGAAATTGGTCCTCTCTGCGATGCACTGAAATCGCTAAGTCTCACTAGAAATTGACAATTGTGATTTTATGCTTCTCCGCGATACGCTAATGATCCAAATCATGGTGTTTTATGACTGAAACTTAAAATAGTCATAACTTCTTACTCGGTTATCGAATTTTGGCAAATTTTATATCGTTTGAAAAATTATTCAATTTCCCACATAATGGGAGGTCTGAATCTGAAGAATTCCACGCAAAATAAACAGTATTAATTTTGGAAGATATCCCTTAACATTTTAGGGATGAATTTAAGCTAGGAAAATCTTGGGGTATTACAATATCTCCCCCTTAGAAACATTCTTCCTCGAATGTTGCTAGTTAGACTAAGAAAACTAAGGAAATCTGAAGCTATTAGCTATCATACAGAACTGAAATAAACTGAGCAACCGAATCTAAATCATTCCAAGATTCTGAGTAATTCTGTGAGTGCATGAACTTACATGAGGACAACTATGCAGCTGAATATACGATTAGAAAAAAATTGAATCAAGGAAGGGTATTACCTTCAGCTAAATCTATGTTTGCGGAGAAGAGGTGAGGGTACTTAAATCGTATATCTTCTTTTGCTTCCCAAGTGATGCCCTCAACTGACTGATTCCACCAAAGAACTTTGACCAAGGGAACTTCTTTGTTCCTTAGTCTACGGGTCTGATGATCTAAAATCTCAACTGGGATCTCTTTATATGAAAAACAGTTCTGAATATCTGAGCTTTCTAAAGGAACTACAATAGTGGAGTCACCGATACTCTTCTTAAGCATAGGGACGTGGAATATAGGATGAACGACTGACAAGTCTGCGAGCAACTCAAGTTCATAAGATACTTTCCCAACACGACTCAGAATTCTATAAGGGCCAACATACCGGAGACTAAGTTTCCCCTTCTTAACAAATCTCTTCACCCCTTTCAAGGGTAAAATCTTCAGATACACTGAATCACAAACCTCAAACTTGAGGTCCCTTCTTCTCACATCTGCATAGGATTTCTAACAACTATGGTCTATTTTCAGTCTTTCTCTAATCAACTTAACTTTCTCCATAGCTTCTAACACTGCATCGGGCCCAAGCAAAGCAGCCTCACCCATCTCACTTTTCTAAGTGTAGATGCCAAACTCTAACTTTCTCCATAGCCTCACCTTTTCTCACTTCTAAGTGTAGATGCCAAACTCTTCCAATGTACCACCAGGCCTTTGGTTCTCTACCTTAACCTGTTGATAAGTCGCATACTTATATACAAACTCAGCTATATCTCTTTTCATACCACTCCACCAATAGATTTCTCGCAAGTCGCGGTACATCTTGGTAGCACTTGGATGATTAGAATAACGTGCACTATGAGTTTCAGCCATAATATGCTATCTCAACTCATCAACACGTGGAACACATAATCTACTTTGGTATCTCAACACACCATATCCCCCTTGGGAGAAAACCTCTACCTTTTGGTATTTGACTAACTCCTTCAGTCTAACCAAACTAGAATCCAGGTCTTGCTTCTCCTTCACTTCGAAAACTAGGGAAGATTTGAAACTACTCTGAACCCAAACATTCCCTTCAGCTGAGTCAACCAACCTAAAACCCAATCTAGCCAAACTATGAACTTCTCAAGCCAAATCTTTCTTATCACTCTCCACATGAACATTGCCCATAGATAATCTACTAAGGGCATCTGCCACTACGCTGGCCTTGCCCGGATGATACAACACACTCATATCATAATTCTTCAGCAATTCTAACTACCTTCTCTGCTAGAGATTCATCTCCCGCTGAGTAAACACATACTGCAAACTTTTGTGGTCTGTGAACACATCAACATATACACCATACAGATAGTGTCTCTAGATTTTCAATGAAAACACTACAACAACTAATTCAAGATCATGGGTTGGGTAATTCTTTTCATGAGGCTTAAGCTTTCTAGAGGCATAGGCTATGACCTTACTTCTCTGCATCAACACATAACCCAAACCAACTCTAGAGGCATCACAATACACCATAAAACCATCCGTACCATCGGGTAATGCTAGGACTGGGGATGAAGTGAGTTGAGTCTTCAACTCTTGAAAACTCTTCTCGTAGGAATCTAACTATAGGAACTTAACTTTCTTTTAGGTCAATCTAGACATAGGGGATGTATAGACGAGAAACCCTTAACAAAACATTTATAATAACTAACTAAACCCAAGAAACTTCTAATGTCTGATAAAGAGATAAGTCTAGGCCAATTTCTTACGGCTTCTGTCTTTTGGGGATCAACTTTAATACCTTAACTGGAAACAATAAGACCAAGGAAAGCTACTAACCTTAGCCAAAATTTGCACTTGATGAACTTGGCGAACAACTGATAATCTTTAAGAGTTTGCAACACAATCCTAAGATGGTCTGGATGATCATCCTCACTACAAGAGTAGACAAGGATATCATCTATAAAGACTATGAAAAACATGTCCAGTTACTGTTTGAACACTCTGTTCATCAAGTCCATAAAGACGGCTGGGACATTGGTTAGCCCGAAAGACATGACTAGAAACTTAAAATGACCATAACGAGTTCTGAAGGATATCTTTAGAATATTATATTCCCTTACTTTAAGCTGATGATAGCTAGATCTAAGATCTATCTTTGAGAAATAACTTGCACCTTGGAGTTGATCAAATAAGTCATCAATTATAGGAAGAAGATATTTGTTCTTGATCGTGACCTTATTTAGCTGACGATAGTCAATGTACATTCACAAAGAACCACCTTTCTTTCACACGAATAGGATGGGAGAACCCCATGGAGAAATACTAGGCCTTATGAAACCTTTATCTAGAAGATCTTTCAGTTTCTCTTTCAACTCCTTAAGCTCTATAGGAGCCATATGATATGGAGGGATAAAAATAGGCTGATTATAGAGAAGAAGGTTAATACCAAATTCTATTTCCCTATCGGGAGGTATCCCTGGGAGATCTTTCGAAAAAACTTCAGGAAATCCATTGACCACTCGAATAGACTGAAGGGTTAGAGTCTCAGACTTTATGTCTTTAACCCGAACTAGATGATAAATACAACCTTTGGATATCAGCTTTCTGGCTTTGAGATAAGATATGAATTAACTCTTGGGAGATACTGAATTACCTGACCACTCAAAGACTGGATCATCTAGAAACTAAAACTTCCCCACACGGGTGCAACAATCTATAGAGGCATAACAGGAATGGAGCCAACCCATACCCAGGATAAGATCAAAATCAACCATATCTAACTCTACCAAGTCTGCTAATATGACTTTATAAAGGACAGTGATAGGAAACTTCTTATAGATTTGGTTAGTAACAACTAACTCACCTGCTGGAGTAGAAACCAAGAAAGGCTCAAGGATCTTTTAAGAATTTATCTCAAAATTTCTTGCAACTAATGGAGTCACATAAGAGAAACTTGATCCATGGTCTAACAACACATAAACATCAAAATAAAAGACACAAAACATATAATTCACAACATCGGGTGAATCCTTCTACTCCTGATGGAATGGTAAAGCGTAAAACCAATTATGGCGCTGACCGCCACCAGTACTGGATGATGTAACCTGAGGAGGAGCCGGGCTACCTAGAGGAGCTGGTGCACTATTAGCCTGAGTCTGAGGATGAACATCCCTATTTCCCTGTCTAGCATATGGGCACTCTTTAATTCTGTGACCCGGCTGACCACATCCATAACAACCTTTCTGACCCTACAAACACTCACCCAGATGGGTCTTACCATACTTAGCACATGGTGGATAATTGGGCCTCCCACTCATACTATTTTGAGATCTGGATATAGAAGACTTACCCCACTGTTCTTGCCTATTTTCGGGTGTAGGATCACTGGCTGAAGAAGGTACGGGCATAGATGAATAATTCTGAAATTGCGAATGAGTTCCTCCTCCAGACCTATTTTGACCATAATCAAACTACCCTATTCTAACCCTCTTATTTACTCTCTCTCTTTCTTTTATCTTCTCTGCATCAATCTTCTAAGCGTGTATTATCAATCTAGGAAGATCCATGTCCCTAATGAGCATAGCAGTCCTATACTCCTTAACTACCAACCCAGACTCACCGGTCATAAACTTACTTATGCTTGACCTAGGGTCAGCCATCTGATTATAGGCATACTTAGACAACTGGTTGAACTTGAGGCAATACTCCTTCACTGTCATTGAGCCTTGCCTCAGGTTCATGAACTCTTTTATCTTAGCTCCTCCCATCTCACATGGGAATAGCTTTTCTAGGAACGCATCTTGAAAAATCTGCCAAGTGATGGGAGCTGCATTATCCCCTCTACTCTTCTTCCACATCACTACCCAATCATAAGCAACATCCTTCAGCCTATAGGATGCCAATTCTACACTCTCTTTTTTAGAAACATGCATAATTTGGGTGATCTTCTTCACCTTATCTAGATAGAACTATGGGTCCTTACCTGCCTTCGACCCAAAGAACTCCAGCGGATTCATCCTCATAAAATCTCAAATTCTGGATGCGGCTAAGTCTCCATCTTACTGAGGTGGGGCTGCATCCTGATAATTGCCTTGAACATTAGTTGTCACAGCTTGGGCTAGTGCTTGAAAGATAACTGAAAACTCTGCATGTGATACATTCTCATTCAAAAGATCTGTGGGCTGAGGTGGCTATTTATCATTTCTGCATGGATTAGCTCAACGAAGAGGCATTTTCTGTCATGTTAAAGCATGAGTTAGAAGTAGATAAAGATACTGAATGCACGATAGAACATGAAAGAAGAGATGATTTCCTAAAATGCTCCATAGCCTCTTACTCATAGATATGATGCACTTCACATCGATGATCAAGACACTACGTAACGTGAATTGTCTTACTCCCTAGGTCTCTCTAAAACTAAGTCTCTGATACCAAGTTTGTAATGCCCTGAAATCTGAGCTCTCGGGATGCCATACGGTGCTCCAAACTACAAGTAGTCCTAAGCTAACCCAGGCTGCTTTCTACTAAGTCTAAATCTCAAAATAGGGGAATATGAATATAAAGACATATTAAATATGGAAATATTATCTAAAACCTACTAATCTCATAAGTCTTGGTAAAACAATACTGAAAATCTGAATACTAAATCAAAATGTCTAAAATTGAATCTCGTAGTCCGATAGGCCTTTACTAACTAAATCTAGAGAGTCACTGGGATAGTCCCCCAACTGACTTAAGCTGTCTGAAATGAATACAAAAACATCTATTGATAAACTAAAATAAGGACTTACCAACTGTAGGGAGGTAGATGAGATGCTCGAAGATCACTCATGATGCTGAGACTGAGCACCTGAACCTACATTATGAGACAATGTAGCACATAGACGCATATGTGGATCAGTACTTTGATGATGTACTGAGTAAATGGGGGTGAATGCAATAAGTAAATAATATCATCATAATTTATTAAATAAAATCATGCATACTAAATGTAAATGACTCACGTGGGCTTGAGTAAATCTAAAATCTGAAGATCATAAATCATGAACATTAAAGCATATAATATAAATCTTGTGAGCCATTACATTCAGTTCTAAAATCTGTTCTTTCTGAAAGCTACTACATTATCTTATCAATTGTAAGGGGAATACTTCATCTCAAAACTTTAAGAATCTTAAAACCATAGCTTTCAAAACATATGCTTTTATCTTAAGGCTTTACGCCAATAGACTATTTTAAGAGTATGGAACATCTTATTGGGAGTTTTTTCTAACCAATATACACCATGTGAGCATCCATGGAGTCCCACGTCTTACCTCCGTTGGGTAGGGCTGTTCTACCCTTGCCATCAGAATAAAACTTCTTATCTTATATGATCACAATCTTATTCATCTTTATAGAAGTGGGGATAATCTTAATCCTACGGTGGCATGTAGTTCTAGGGCCTGAAACCATAGTAACATACCCATCTCGGTACTAAATTCTACTCATATTCTCATGCTTAAAATCTTAAGAAAATCCACTTCAAATTTGCACAAGGGTTTACAATAAAACCAATTATGCTTTTCTTTCTTTAAATCTCAAGTCACATGAACAAAGTGGATTCTTTATCTTAACTTAAGACCAAAAGGTCAAATCTTTATCAAAAACCTGAAAATAGTCTTATCTTAGGATACTCATAGCATAAACAATCTTGAAACAACAATCTTTAACTAGGGCGTAAAGACCCATGCATCAAACATATGTTAAAACACCAAAATGCTCATGCTTTATAATGTAAATATTGATAAATCAACTCAAAATCTGGAAATTTCAGCAATATGCATGAAAATATGAACATAACCATGGAATTTAACTTCTAAATCATTGGGAATCTCATAAGCTTGTAAATAACAATAAGGGTATAAGCCCTAACTTGAATTTCATGGAAAATCATATAAATTTCAGGAAAATTTGAATTTAAAATAAGTTTTGGGTACAAGGATGAAAGGATTATCCTTGTTCATACCCCACATACCTCAATTGATGATGTTTGATGAAAAACTTGGATCTTGGATTTCCTATTGATGCTTTGGAGATGAATACTTAGAGTTCTTGTATTGGGAATCTTAAATCTTGAATTTCTTTGGAGAACTAATGGAGGAATTTGAATTTCTTGGGGAGAAAGTTTGATGAACTAGAGTTTTGCTTGAGAGAGATTTGATGAAAAGTGAATGTAAAGTGCTTTGGAGGAGTTGAATTCATTGTTTAAGATGGATTAGGGGCTGGAATATTTACCAAATTTCCCCTTTTAAACTCATAAATGGAACTGGAAAAAATGACCAAAATCCCAATTTTTGGCCATGGTGCGACGCACCTCTATTGCGCCAAGCCAATGGAAATTGCCAACAGGGAATATACACGATGGCACGACGTGGTGGTATCGCGCTGCCACCTTCGATGGGTCCTAAAAACTTGGCGCGATGTGCCAATATCGCAGACCCTCACTGGAATTGGACAAACGAGAAATTACGCCTCTCTGCAACGCACCAAAATCGTGAAGTCTCACTGGAAATTGATAATTGTGATTTTACACTTCTCCGCGATGCACTAAGGGCCCAAATCACGGTGTTTTACGACTGAAACTTAAAATAGTCATAACTTCTTACTCGGTTATCAAATTTAGATGAATTTTATATTGTTGGAAAGTTTATTCAATTTTTCACATAATGGGAGGTCTGAATCTGAAGAATTCCATGCAAAATAAATAGTATTCACTTTGGAAGCTATCCCTTAACATTCTAGGAATGAATTTAAGCTAGGAAAATCTTGGGGTATTATATATAAGTTTCTTAAGTTGAAAGTATGCCCTCATCCATATGAGTTGTGTAGTTAAGACAGAATATGTTATGAATTTAGATTTCTTATTAATCCATTTTACCTAGATAGTGCTAATGAGAGGAGATAGTATGAACACAAAGTGTTAAATAGAGTTTGCATTGAGGGTTATTATGACCTTGAGTGTTATAATTTATAAGTGGTAGGCCCTTCTTATAATTGGAAGTATGGTTTTAGAAGTGTAGTGACAAGAAATATAGTAATAATGATTGATCGAATGTATAGAGATGAACTTTTGTACACGATTAAGTTAGTAGTGAGTTGATATGTCCTTGTGTGTTAGTTTAGTGGAAGGTAAAGAAAGAGTTATTAGTTAAGGTGAATTATTGTTTGCTTGATGTATGAAAGAAGTTATTGATAATATTTGTTGTGTTAGAAAAGTATGAGATATTCATGAAGTTTTGGGTGGTTGAGTATTGTTAATTTAGGTTTCCCTAGAGGTTGCAAAAAGGAGTTTAGTTGAAACTTATAGATCTTTGGAAGTAATTAGGTGTATAGATGGGTAAATAGTCATGAGGTGTAGAAAAAGGATGTCCTAGAAAATTTTAATAAGATATACCATATGATTATGATCGATTATCGTTGTTATGAGGTTCTAGTGGGCTAGTGTTTCTTGATGCTTTATTTTATAGCATCCAAGGGAGAATAGTGTGTGAGATTGGGTTGTTAATCATGTATCACTAGATATTAAGTTTTAATAGTGAATGGTTATCAAGGTGGGTGTAATGATTGCTTAGTTAGTGATGCTAGTTGTATGAAAGGTAAATCAGTAGGCTTGAAATAGTGTATGTAAGAATTTGAGCTAAGTATTATGGTGTAGGTATGCTTATGTAGAATCCTTGAGTGCTAAATTTGAATGGGTCTATTGATATAGTAATTGATGTTCTTACAGCTCCGTTATGGACTATAAGATATTAATGTTAGATGTTCAGGTGTAATAGTAGTTCTCATTCTTAGGGAGAAATATAAGTTTAGAGATGTGATATTTGTAGATTATGATGAAGGAAGTATGGTTGTTAATGATTTGGGGATATCCATGTTATGTGTTTGAATCTAAGTTCAAATCTTTGAAGGTTGAGCTAATGGAAAGAGGAGTTAAAAATTCTAAGTTACTCAATTTTAAGTTGTTACATGATGATTGTTGGGGCTATAGAGGGCTAAGAGTTGTATCTCAGAAGAAAGTACTAGCAACAAGTTTTACATTATCGGGCATAGTCATTCAAGGTGAGTTTACCAGTTATATGTATTATTATACCCCAGATTCTAGAGTAAAGTTGTGGCAGTTTAGTTTAGAGGTGTTAATTAAGTGGTTTCCATACTTAGTATGATGGCTTTAAGCTAAGGGGGAGATGATATAAAAAGTAACCAAGTCAGGCTCTCAGATTCTAGTAGTGATGCCAGTGTATTGTAAAACATCAGTAGGGGAGGAAGATGCCCGACCCATTCTTATCTCAGTGCAAGGTTTTTTAGTCATCATGATATCTACTTATGTCTTACCTTTTAGCTCTATGATCATAGCTCATATTTGTGCACCTTATGAAAAAATCATCTACTCTCCCAATTCCTAGTGTGAGGTGTTCCAGTCCACCCAATAATACGAATCATGTTCCATGAATTGTAAAACTCCAAACTCAGGTCATGCAGCTTATGACTCATTTACTCATGTTTTTATAGTATTCTCAGTTCCCATGACTCATGCTACACTCTTAATGATCAGCGAAATTCAGATTATGTCATGTATGTCCTCAGTTTAGATCTCTTGATGAATCCATGATGTTGATACTCTATTCCCTAGGCCTCAGTAAAGTGTCAAGTTATGCATAGTATCCCTTCATATTTCGGGTCCTCATGTTCTAACTTTTCAGTGACCTTTTCTTATGTAAGGATAGTGGTGATGAGTAATTATTTGGCTAGGAGAAATTGTTGTATACTTGTTTGATCTAAGGTTATAAGTGTGAAGTAAGATTGAGGATAAGTTTTTGATATATTTCTTGGTTAGTTAAAATTTTGTATGTGATTTTCTAAAGAATAGTGCATGGAAGTTGTTAATGATAAGGGTTTAGAGAATGTGAGAAGGATGCTTTTGTGGTTGTTTGCCTAGAAGTTCATGTGTGGTTATGAATATAGGATTGAATGTTATATTGAGATATAAGTAGAGAAATGCAATATGCACTAGTAAATCCATAGTAAGAATTTTGAGTTAGTCATTGAAGTGGTAAGGCATGTTATGCTTAGGGGGTGAGCTCTAAAAGAGACATAGAAGATTGAATCATGTGGTTTAGACTAGTATTATGTTGTAGTGTGTTGTATCATTTGATTTTGAGTCAGGCTTGATCATGGTGAGAGAATTTAGTTTTGTTTAGACTTTAGTAGATGGATTTATCGATGCCCATGTGAGAATTATATGTTGAATCAAATGAGTATGGTATCTAAGGGGAAGAGTATAGTTGAGGGAGTATTTGAGAAGTGTGGCTAAAATTGAAAGTTATTAGTTGTAGGGCATAAGGCTTAGTAACTCTATCCTAGATGATATTTCGTAGGCATGTGTTCCATATTACAGAATTCTAACCATATTGTGATTTCTTATTCAGATGTTTTATTCAGATCATGCCCAAGATTCTTTTCTCCCTAAAGTCATTAGAACTTCATAGAAAAAACGTCGAAGAAATACTCCAGTTGAGTATATGCTTTCAGTATGAGTTAGTTTGTATAGACAATAGTTCAGATTAGTAGTCAGATAGATAAGTTCCTATGGTTTCTATCTTTCCATCTAGTCTTACTAACCGAAGTTTCATGAATATGGATATTCCATGAGGTATAATGTTCTCATTCATGCAAATTACGAATTCAACTCAATTCATGCATCATGCATCAGTTTCAGATTCAACTATTTAGTCATGACTCAGTTCATAAGTGTTCAGTGCATGATCTCAATTTTCCAAGTAATCCATCTCAAACATTGTAATATCATTGTACGACCTTGGTCTCGTTACCTCATAAGTCGTGCTTACATAATGTACTTGGTGATGCCATGAAGCCCCCTTTTTCTTTGATTCTTATACGTGTCTTATTGAGGGATAATTCCTAAATGAGAAATTACATACTTTATTACATCCCTAGTAACTCTTAGAATTTTTAATGTATTAGTTAGCACATCACAGTTCTTTATTAATGATTATATCAGGGAAATTTCGCGTGAGTTCTAAACTCCAAGTATGAATCAGTTCCTTATAGTCAGTAAAGTCAAGTCAGCTCAGAAATCAGCTTCATAATAAACTTTAAAGTTTCATCTTAGCTATATCCTTCATTAGCATACATGTTATGTCTACATTATTCCATACTTTTAATGTTTCAATAAGTTCCTACCCATCATTCGACGACGAATGATTCCAAGGGGGAGACAATGTAACACCCCACATTTTCGGGCTAGAATTTAAATCGTTGTTCCTATGTGTACGGACTTGAACCTAATTATTCTATACATATACATGTGTGATTAGGAATTATATAATGTGTGAATGTCTTTGTATATTGATTGAGGTCATAATACCCTCCTAACTCATAGACGAGATAGGGACTTTTCTATCGATAGAGTTTTGACAAATGCTCCAGCTAGGGTCAACTTTAAACAAGTGTATCTCCCAACATATATCAATTAAGGTGTCCTACATTATATAAAATTAAATGTATTTGAGTCTTCTTTCCAATGCACTTAGTTCTACCTTAATACGATATCAGAGTGAAAAGTTATACTTATTTTACCTCAGCATGTCCGCCTCTCAACAAAGTGACGACCTGAGTTGATAAACCATCAACTAAGTGACGACTTATCAGCCCAAGTCGTCATCCTTAAACAGAAACTCATCAAATTCAGCTTCTATGTGACGAATTGAGGTAATAAGCCATCACCTAAGTGACGACTTATCAGACTAAGTCGTCACCCATGACCAGACTTGATCAACCTCATCCTTAAATGGTTTATCACCAAAAACACATACTTAGCTATCATAAACAAGTTTTAAAAACCCTTAATCCTCTTTATTCTCAAGAATAAGATTAGGGTTTCTCCTTGAGGTCATCTCCCAAGAACTTCAAGATTCCATTACGTTCTCTTCAAAATAATCAAGAACTCAAGGTTCCTAAGCCAAGAACTTCAAGAAAAGCCTTTAAGAACGCTCTCAAGGATTTTAAGTCAACTTGTTTCATCGAATCAAGCCAAATAAGGTATATGCAACTATGAACAAGGATACTTCTTTCATCCTTGTACCCAAAACTAGTTTTTAAAGTTAAATTTACATGAAATTATATGATTTACAATTTAGGGTTCATACCCAATTATCATTATTTGAAGATATTGATGTTACAAGTGATTAAATATTGAATTACATCTCTACTCATGCATTTTTTTGTGTGTGGAGTGATTTTATATACATTGAGAGGTGAATTTCACTATCTTGACTAGAATTGTCCAAGACTTTCAAGATTTTGATTTTTGAGCATGACTTTATGATAATTTGACATGAGTTTGAAACATGGGTTATTAAGCCTTAGTTTGAATCTTGATATTTCAAAGAAGATGATCTTTAAGTATCCTATGATTAGTTTATATTCAGATTTTGAACAAGATTTGATCTTTTGATCTTAAGTTAAGATATGGAATCCACTACACAGTTTTGATTACCCTTTTGATTACAGTTTAAAGTAAATAGATGCATAACTAGTTCTTCTTGCAAACCCATATATTGGTTTTAAAGTGGATTTCCTACAGAATGAGCATACAGATTAGATGAAGTAGTATTTATCACCTAGTTGGGTATGTTTCCTAGTTCACATGCCTCAGAACTACGAGCCAACGTAGGTACAAATTCAAATTATTCCCATTTACATGGATGCAGATACATATTGTGATTACTTAGATTAGGTTACACTCCTTGGCAAGAGTATGACACCTCTCCCCAACATGAGGTTTTCCCCTTAGGGGAACTAGACGTTGGACTCTATGATAGCTCACATAGTTTATGTCGGTTAGAAGAACCTCCCTAATAAAAAATAATAACAAAAAAGTTTTTAGAAGAAACTCCCTAAGTTCTAAAACAGAATAACAGAACAACTTTTAGAAACTAAGTGTAAAGACTCACAATTTTATTCAGATATTGTTTTACATAAGTCATTAGCCATTAGATTTTAGCTTTTAGTTTATAGATACAAAGGTGGGTCTTTTTACACTTAGCCTGCATGATTTGAAAATAGACTTAACTTCAGTTCTACTTATTCTACTAGTAGAAAGACTAAAAGTATAACTTTTAGAACTAAGTTTTATGGCTCACAAGATTTATACAGTATGCTTTATTATTCATGATTTATGATTTTCAACTTTCAGTTATTCCAGCCAATGCGAGTCAGTTACACTTAGCATGCATCCTTTCACAAGTTTATATAACCATTGAGATATTATTTTACTTATGCATTCACTCCCATATGCTCAGTATATTCCAAAAGTACTAATCCATATATACGTCTATGTGCTACATTATTTAATAATATAGGTACCAGTTGAGTTGTAGTCTATATATCATGATCAGACAGTTGCAGATTCTAGACAACATATGATGAGTCCTCCTACTTCAGGGACTTCAGTTAGATATTATTTATGTACTTTATTTTGTAACTCATGTGTATTGATTAGTGGTAGTTGGAGTCGCATCCATGCTATCTATAGTCAGTATAGTAGAGGCTTCATAGACTGTCAGTAGAACTAATGTATTTGATTGCAGTTTTGTTTTGTATAAACAGAGTTGTAATCATTTTTATATAGTTTGTATTGATTGGATTTAGAAAAGATTGATCTTCTACTTATTTCGTTCAGATTTATGTATTTTATTCAGTTGCTCATGATTTATGCCAGTACAAGGGTTAGCTTGGGATCACATGTGGTCCTAAGAATTGTGTGACGACTTGGGGGTAGTCTCGGGTTGTTACACCTTCTTCTTAGGACTGCAAGTAAATTATACTAAAGCTGGAACATCTATACATCAATAATATATCAAAAAATTGCTGAAAAAAATTGAAATGAAAGGGGCCAAAACAAGCAGTACTCCTATTACTACCACCATAACGCTGGATAAGGATAGGATTGTATTATCCATTGCAGAGACTAAATATAGAGGAATAATAGGATCCCTACTATATATTACTACCATTAGGCCTTAAATTATGTATAATGTGGGACTGTGTGCTAAATTTCAGTCATATCCTAAGGAGTCTCACTTAAAAGTTGTAAAAAAAGTTCTAAGGTTCATGGTATCCATCTAGGGATGCCCTTGAGATTATTGGGGTATTGTTGTTGACTATGATAGATATTTGGTGGATTAAAAAAGCATATATGTAATGGCTCACTTCCTAGGACCTTTTCTCGTCTTATGGGAAAGAAAGAAACAAATCTATGTAGCTTTGTTAACAACTGAAGCTGAGTATGTAGTTGTTACATCATGTTGTTCCTAGCTACTCTAGATAAATCACAACTTAATGATTATGAGATCAATCTAGGGTGTATTACTATCATATGTGGAAATATAAGTGTAGTCAACATAAGAAAGAACCTAATTCAGTATTAAGGAACCAAGCATATAGATGTGAGATATAACTTTCTTTGAGATTGTGTAGAAAAATGGTTGATTGAAATAGTGCTCTGTGGAACTAATAAACAAAGTGTTGACATATTTACCAAAGCTTTAGGGAAAGAAAACTTTGAGAAACACAGGCTATCCCTTGGGCTAGTCAAGCAAATATAACAGAAGAAAGAATGCAACTCTCTTTCAATGATGGATTATTAGACTAGGTAATGAAATAATGCTCTTCAGAGGTAAATGTTTTGACTAAAATAGATTTTGTTCCTTGATTGGATCATATCCACTACATGAAGGACTCACTCATAGAAATTGAGGATGTCAACCTAGCACAACATCAAAATTCACTTACGAGAAAAGAAAAAAGCTATGAGGACCTGGTTTTTAAGTCAGGTATGCACATCCTTTACATAAATATCAAACATTACGTACTTTTATAAAAAAAATATTGTTTTTTTAATTAGAACCCGATCCTCTATACAAACCCACTTATACTTAAGTGAGACAAAATCCTAAGTGGGAAAATCAAATAAAGACACCTTTAATCATTATTCCCTATTTTCAAAGCTGACAACCATCACTTCAACCACAACAACCTCTCTTATCATTTCCCTAATGCCTAAAAAACCTTCTATATTCATTAAACCCTCACCCATAATCCCACTCTAATTATTAACTCTCTCCTATCATATTCCATAATCAAATCTTCTTTTCAATGGCTTCTACAAATCCTTCTTCCTCATCTGAAAAACTCTTCTATTCTCTGGTAGATTATTTTGGCGATGATGACTTTTTAACCGGTGCACCAACTTAGTGGAATCTAGGTCACCATTTTTATCATCCTTTGTTCCTTTTGTCCCCTCGAATTCACCTTATCCTATTCCTCCTTAAACTCCCCACTAAAAATTTCCTCTCCTCAATCCCAGAAATCTAATTCCTTGAACTTTTCATGGAATATGAATAAAGAGCTACTCCTGATACCCTTGTTGATATCTTAAATCCTCTTTTGAAGAGGAAAAAGTTAACAGTGATGGGAACATGATAGTAAAACCCAAATATGTTCCACTTAAATCATCTCTAGTTCCTAGATACAATAAAAGGGCTTCTTTTATGATTAAAACTCACCACACACCCAAAGCAAAACTAGTTCCTCAAACCTCTTCTTCCTTACCTCCAAGAATTTCTAACACTAAAAATAGAACTGTTGAAGTAAGAGAGACTACAAAATCAAGGAAAGCTAGAGTAGCCAGGGGTAAGAAGAAGATTGCTACTACTGATGAACCAATTAAGGTGGAAGAAGATAAAGAAATGAAATGAAAGAAGAGGAAAGAGAAGAAGATGTACATGTGAAGAAAGGAAAAATCAACAACAACTATAAAATGTTCTTGAGGCTTGGTACTATTGGGTACTACTCAATTCAACCCATGCTAAGGGTAGAACATTTGATGAAGAGGTACTTCAAAATCCTTTTATTATTCAACTTCCTAATAAATTGAGGTTCCAGGAGTGGGAACACTTGTTTAAGATAGAAAACATGTTTTACATAGAAAGGAACTAGGTGGAATTTTATGCTAATTTGAAGTTCTTATAGGGGTGGGTGATCAGTTCCAATGTTAGAGAGGTGGAAATTATGCTTGGTCCTATAAAGTTAGGAGAGATTTTAGGTGTACCTGCTGAGGATTTGGAGGAATATGTTATGGAAAATATATGAAGGGTGTCTATTAACTAAAAAGTTTACTCAAGAGAAGGAGAAAAAGAAGGTTAGAAAGGTAAATAAGTGAGAGATAGATTCTAACCATAAGCTGTCATTTGAGATAGTTAATACAGAAATTTTACCTAGGGAAGAGAGAAGATATGTGGACTATTACTGGGATCTAGGGATCATGAATGCCCTGGACATAAAAGAAAAGGTGAATCTCCCTGCTCTAGTGATCAAATAGATACAGAGAGTTACTACTCCAAAAATAGGCCTTTAGGGAATTGCTTATCGATTTATACTCTCAATTTTGTTTAAAAGCTTGGGGGTGACCATAGGAAAAGGTGAATAGCCATAAAAAATAACAGGTTTACCATCTCTAACCTAAAGAATTATGACTGTCTATAAGAGAAACATGTTGGCAAGAAGAGCTTCAATCCTATAACTCAGATGTTCTTGGACCTATAAGCAACACCAAAGGATATTGACTTCCTGAAAGGAGAAAATGTTGGCTTAAAGGAGTTTTTGTCTATCACTCAGGCTCAAGTGGATGCTCTCAAGTCTTAGATGATCAAGATCTAGATCACACATTTTAAGAACATCCAGTAATTTATGGCTTTCCTCCCTAAACCCAATCCTCTTCAATTTTCTTCTTAAGACTTGATGTCCTTGTTCTCTTATCATTTTGTTATGGTTCTAATGACAAACAAACAATTTTATTTTGTAACTAATGTTTGAATGTTTTTGTTTTGGACCAGTGTTGGCTTAAACAGTGCTTACGTTTCTATTACTGCTTTATTCCTGTCTCTACAACTGTGGGTTTATGCCACTCTAACTAAGTTGATTTCTCAAATTCCTTGGTGTGTGTCTTTTATGTTTGAGGCTTTGTAGACTCAATGGAATTGAGTTATTATGACTCACTCTTAAGTTATGCATTGTTTCTATATTTGTTTTAATAATGTCAAAAGAGGGAAGATTTGTTATGACTCTATTTATGAGTCATGATGACACCTAATAAATCCAGCCAGTAGGTAAGCCAAATCATAACCCAGAGTTAATACAATGGGTTAATTTGGTAGGAAATTCCCATCATAAGCAAAATTTAAGAATACAATATATAAATAAACAAAGGGTTCGAGTAAATAAAATAGTCAATATATGATACCAATCCCACGATCTTGTAGAGCCAGTATAAGAGCATCTAATAGTTTCAATACAACTCAAAAGTCTAGAATAGTCAATGCTTCTGTCTTGAAACAAAAGACAGAAAATAAAGATAGAGGGAAATGGGTGACTCGAACCTAAGAGCTCACCCTATCTCTGAAAATCAATCACCGCATGAACAATCAATGGGGATAACTAGTACTTGGATCTGCACCAAAAAGGTATAGAAGTGTAGTATGAGTACTACAACAACAGGCATGCAGTAGGCATCATCGACCAACTGAGCTAAATCATGATACAAGTATGATAGAATTCAAGATAACATAACTAAGTCAAGGTACAAAAATGATTCAGAATCATCTCCAACATCACCGTTCATAATAAGTAATTAAACCAGAATAACAATATAACATAAGGAAACCACACATACCGATATTGTTGTGCATAATAAGTAAACAATTTGGAATAATAAAGTATCATAAAGCAAAAGTCACAAGAAAAAATAACTTAAAAAATTGGCTCCCATATGCCAATTGGTGCAGAAAAGTAAAGAACTCATCACAGCCTCCCATACTACTGGAGAGTACAGTAAATAGAAGAATTAAGCAATCAATCAATATTATAGGTAACTTTCCTCGTCATTTAACCATGATTCCAAAATTACCATCAACCAGTCATTTACCAACATTTCACAATTCCCCAATATTAAACAATGTACTCACATTTCATATTACTGCCATCATTTAAAAACTTTAACATCAATATACACTAGTCACCATTTACCAGCTATCCATCTCTTATTACTAATCCATTTGACCACTAGTCATCATATAACATCTAATCATCATTGAACAACTATTTACCACATAGACACTAATTATCAGTTGTTAGATAATCACCAATTATCACTAGCCTAATTTATCAACTACCATCATTTATTTACTAATAATCATTACCAACTAAACCTTGTCTATCAACTATGCATATTATCCACTTAAAAAAATATCCACCACAAATCCTTATTTAACACTAGTCATCAACTATACCACTTTATATCATTTATCACTTCCGGGTTACAACTAGCATCCCTGATATCAACATCACCCAAATTACATATAAGTATATTTTTAAGCATATGATTTCTATATATAGGTCTATCTGGACTTGAACTGGTAGATGTACACATAGACATATCAACATAATCATCCTCCGGCCTTTTCGGGTATCAACATATTATCACAATATCCTCCGACCTTGTTGGGTATCAATATCATCATGGTATCCTCCAGCCTTGCCAGTTATCAACATATTATCACAATATCCTCCAGCCTTGTCGGGTATCAACATATCATCACAATATCCTCCAGCCTTACCGGATATAAATATCATCATAGTACCCTTTGGCCTTATCGGGTATCAATATAGCATCACAAAGTCCTCCAGCCTTTCGGGTATCAATATATCATTACAATGTCCTTCGGCCTGGTTGGGTATCAGTAAATCATCATAATTCCTCCGGCCTTGTCGGGTATAATATATCATCATAATATCCTTCGGCCTTGTTGGGTATCAACTTATCATCATAATATCCTCCGGCCTTTTCGAATATCAACATATCATCATAATCAATGGTAAAATCAATAGCATGAGTATTCATATAATCAAACATCATGATTTCAAGCATAACTAATAGCATAATTTCTCATATAATTAGTAAGCGTGACTTCTAACATAATTCATGGAACAATTGCTAATGTCATCATTAGGAATGTTTTCTAGCATAATTTCTAACATGATCATAATAAGAAGTAATATCATGAGCAATGACTCATAAATAGCCTATTCAATGGCCTATCATTTGCATAAAAACATCTTATCAATAGCTTGAGCAATAGCTAACCTATTGCTTAATCTATAGCTTATTCATAGCATAGTCAATAACATAATTTATGGCTTAGGCAATATCATAGTTGAGGCCTCATTCAATAGTATAATCGATATCCTAATGAATAGAAAAAACCATAGCATAATCAATGGCTCATTATAAGCCTAACCAATAAATCATACATATGTCATAATTGTTTAGGAATTACCTCTAATGTCATTTATCATGACCAACAAGTACCAAGGTTCCTCCATTTTGCCTAAAGAGGGCATTCTCAAGGAATTTAACAACTTATAAGGGTTCTCAAGATAACTAACATCAATCTCAACTTAAGGTGGGTCGAAGATCTCACTTCTAAATCCTCGAAATTCATTCTAAGTCAAATTCTACCCCGGAATAGGCTAAGGTATCTAAATCAATTCTTAGATATATACAAGACACAATTAGTCCTAAGGTAGGGATTCTACTCATGCACTTCAACTAAGTCCAATTTAATCAAGGCAAACTTCTTTAGTATAAGCAACTAAGGCCAACTTACCCTAAGCATAAGTGACAAAGTTATTTTATCTAACTTGAGTGATCCAAGGCATTGTCATGCCAAACATGAGACATGAAGCCTAATTCACTAATGTTCAAGAAAAAAACTAAGCATTCCAACTCTATGATCTCAAATGACTTAAATGAATAAATTAGTCCCAAGTTATGCATTTCATGAATCCAGCACCTAAAACCCATCCTAGCTAACAAGATATCATAAATATACTATGACATAACTAAATCTTACAAGTGATAAACCTAACCTACATCATCGCCACAGACACTCAACGAATAGCTAAACCTTTACTTTTTTACTTTTTGAGAAGCCTCCTCAAGATGCCAAGCTATCAAATATACATTCTACTCATTAATATGAGATTGTCGATACCCATAATGCACCATTGTGCATTGAGTCAAAAAAGGACATCAAAATCTCATACGGGTCCCATTTATGGAAATCACGTTTTTGAGACCAACCCAACATTCATACAAGCTCAAGGAATCATTACCCAAAAAAATGGGTGAAAAACAAGCTAATTTGGGGATAAAATCAAGCCCTGAAGGTTTTGGAGTTTTGAGCATTTTACCAAGAAATTCAACCATGAATTTAGAGGATTCTTACCTGAAATCCATTGGAGAATCAAGAAATGGATGTTTATCTAGTTTCCCAAGCACCCAAAAGCTTCAATTTTAAGCTCTCAAACTATTTTAGGGTTTAGCTCTCAAGGGGAAGATGAAAAATGCCAAAATCATGGAAAAGGGCATAATTTATACCCATTCCAGGGCCTCGGGAGTCGCTATCGCGACCTGTAAGGGTGTGACTGCCACATCTTGTGGATGGACATGGGAAGTATGACCGCACCCCATCCTCCATGATCGTACCATCTCTTTTGCACACTGTGTTGCAATCGTAGTCCACAGAGTGGAAATCGAGTGCACCAGAAAACCTGATGCACCAGATTTCCTAAGTCCAAGAATAAACTCGACTGGCTGCTCGAGATTTACTTAGAATCTCGTATACACAAATGAACTATGTAACCATACAAATTTGATGTTTTAGCTGCGATGGAGCACTAGGATTTTCCATCTATGGTCGTTTCGACAAATGTGGGTACCACACCTATATTTCATTTTCTTAACTTTCTGACGAATAGGTTGAAATAAGCCCAAGTGCCTCGGTACCCAAACCAAAGTTCTACTTAGCCTAAAATCGATATTCTGGAGCTGCTTGCACAGTGAGAATTTACATACGATATCATTTTGCTGAAGTTTTTTCCCAGTGGCCATTTGGAACCAGCGAAGACTTCTAAACAGGGAATTGGCTCTAAAAACCAAATGAACCTTCTGGTATCCCAGGAAGTCATAAATGACTTGGGGAATCTATAGAAAAGCTTTAGAATAAGAATATGCAGAAATATGGAAAATAACCTGAAGGGTCATTACAATATCCACTACTAAAGGAAATTTCATCCTCGATGTACTCAAAGTCTCGAATAGGTGAGGATACTGAGTCTGCATCTCGCTCTCGATCTCCCAGGTGGCCTTCTCCACTGGGTGTCCCTCCACTAAACCTTAACTATAGGAATCTCTCTAGTGTGAAACCACCTGACATCACTAGTAAAAATGAGCTCCAGCTCATCTACAAAGGTCAAATACCCATCCAACTAGATTGAGTCCCATCTAAGCACATAAGACGGAACAGAAATATATCACTGCAACATAGAGACATGGAAAACTAGATGAATAATAGAAAAATATGGTGGTAGATCTAAAACATAAGCCACTTCACCAACTATGCAAAGAATCTCAAAAGGTCCAATATATCTAGGACTGAGCTTGCCCTCCTCCCCAACCTCATCACACCCTTCATGGGTGATACACGAAGGAATACCTAGTCACCAACTTCAAATCTCAAGGCATGAAGCCTATGGTCTACATGGACTTCTGCCTACTCTGAGTCTCTCTTAACCTATCCTGAATCACCCCGACTCTATCCAATGACTCCCAGATCAAATCAGTACCAATAGGGCCTAACCTTGGAAATCTCAAACCATACAACTGGAGAACGACTCCTCCTACCATACAAAGCCTCAAAAGGCACCATCTCAATACTCGAAATTTAGTTTTTATTATGTGAGAACTCTGCCAAGGCTAAGGGTTGCTTCCACTGGACTCCAAAATTAATAACACAGGCTCAGAGCATATCCTCAAGTACCTGATGCAGGTGAAAGGTTATACTATGATCCAGATGAGTGCCTAACTCCTCCTGAAAAGATCTCAACAACCTCGAAGTAAACACAAAACCATAATTCCAAATAATAGAAATAGGCATACCATACAACCAGACTATCTCTCGAACATAAATATGGGCTAATCTCTCAACACTGAAGAACATCTAAATAGGAATAGAGTGTGTTGGCTTGGTCAAATGATCCAAAATAATCCATATACCATCAAAACCAGGGGATGAATGGGGAAAACCGCTAACAGAATCCATGGTAATCTACTCTTATTTCCAATCAAGAATGGGTAACCTATGAGTTAAACCACCAGGTCGCTGATGCTCGACCTTTACCTGCTGACAACATAGACAGCAGGCTACAAAATCTACCACATCTCTCTTCATTCCACTCCACCAATAGTGCTGTCTTAAATCTCTATACATCTTGGCTGTGTTAGGGTGAATGGAATATCTAGAGCTATGAGCCTCATGCAGAATCCCCTAAATTAAGTCATCAATTTGTGAAACACAAATGCGATCATTGAATCAAAAAACACCCTCAAAATCTATGGTGACCCTTTCGGACTTACCACTCAATAGTTGATCATGAATGAAGTAAAGCTATCCTCAAATTGACAATCTTAAATCTACTTAAATAGGGAGGACCTCGCCTCCATACTATCCAAAATTCTGCTAAGATATAAAATATCAACGCGAACCATCAAGTTGGATAAGGACTGAATGTCATCTGCCAATGGCCTTTGAGAAACTAAAATACAAGCCAAGCTACCCATACTCACTTTCTTTCGACTCAAGGAATCCGCTACCATATTTTCCTTGCTCAGATGATACAAGATGGAAATATCATAGTCCTTTAGCAACTCCATCCATCTACATTGTCTAGCATTAATTTCCCTATGGGTGATAATATATTGAATACTATGATGATAGTGAAAATCTCACAATGCACACCATAAAGATAATGCCTCCAAATCTTAAGCACAAAAACTACCGCGGCCAGCCCCAAATCATGAGTGAGGTAGTTGCGCTCGTGCACCCTGAGTTGTTTAGAAGCATAAGCAATAACACAATCCTACTATAGCAATATATAACCCAAACCAATACTGGAAGAATCACAAAACACGGTGAACCTTTACCTTAAATAGGAAGGGCTAAAAAAGGATCTAAAGTGAGAAAATCCTTAAGCTTTCCAAAGCTCGACTCACACTTCTCGGACCATTAGAAAGGAACTTTCTCCCATGTCAATCTTGTCATAGAGGCTAAAATAGTAGCAAAACCCTCAATGAACCACCTAATAACCATCCAAACTAATGAAGCTATGAACCTCAGGCAGAGACGTAGGTCTATCCCAATTGCGAATAACCTCAATCTTAGTTGGGTCTACCATAATCCCATCCTTAGACACCGGATGTCCAAGGAATGTCACCGACTCAAGCCAAAACTTACACTTAGAGAATTTGGCAAAAAGCATATGATCTCTTAAAGTTTGGAGCATAATCCTTAAATACTGCACATGCTCTTCTCCACTCCTCGAATATACAAGGATGTCGTCGATGAACACAATCATAAAGAAATCCAAATAAGGCCTGAATATTTGGTTCATCAAATCCATGAACGCGGCTTGGGCATTAGTCAACCCAAACAATATCACAAGGAACTAATAATGACCACAATGGGTCCTAAAGGATGCCTTTGGGATATCCTCATCGTGAATCCTCAACTAATGGTAACCAGATCTCAACATAATTTAGAAAACACCACTGCATCCTTAAGCTGGTAAAATATATCATCAATACGAGGCATAGGATAACCGTTTTTCATCGTCACCTTATTAAGTTACCTATAATCAATATACATATGCATGGAGCCATCTTTCTTCTTCACAAACAATTTAGGGAATCCCTAAGGGGACACTCGATCTAATAATCTAACCAAGAAGATCTTGAGTTGAGAATTTAGCTCCTTAAGCTCGGCAGGAGCCATATAATAAGGTGCCATAGAAATAGGTTAAGTGTCAGGCTTAAGATCAATGAAAAACTCAATCTCACGGACAGAGGGAATACCAGGCAGGTCGGTAGGGAACACATCAGGAAACTCACAAACAATAGGAACAAAGTCAAGCGACTGACTCTCCACACTGGTATCACAAATATAAGCGAGGTGAGACTCGCAACCCCTAAAAATAAGCCTCCTAGCACAAACATAAGAAATAATCCTCGTCGGCTCGCGACTAACCACACTCTGCCACACGACTAGGGGTATATATGTAATGGCTAAGGTAATAGTCTTAGAAAAATAATCCATAACCACATAATAGTGAGATAAATAGTCCATATCAAATTATATAAAAATCTAGTATATCCATAATAATAAGATTAGCATAAGTATCGACATCACTAATAATCACAACACATGATCTATAAACTCTATTCACTACTAAAAAATCACCCACAGGAGTAGATATGTGATATGGCATAGGTAATAAATCATTAGTCAACTCCAATCATGGTGCATAATAAGCAGATATGTAAGAATAAGTAGATTTCAAATAAAATAAAGAAAGGGTCGACTGGCGGCACAAAAGAATCATACCTTTAACTATAACATCTGAAGTCTCATCCTTGGGTCTAGAAGGTACTACATACAACTGACCATGCCACCTCCTGTCTGGGTACCTGACCGACCTTCTATACTATCTTCCTGAGAACCTTCTGGAGTACCCTAGAAACCACCTTTGTAACCATGAGAACCACCTCTAGCTGTGGGATGAATTGGTTCAATAAGGGGAATACTTTGAGATAAAGTAACAATCACCCCATGAATAGGTCAATCTCGCAAATAATGACCAAGAAGTCCATATGTAAAACAAGAAGTATGAGCTTAACCAGAACTAACAAATCAGGCTGACCCAGAATAACCCCCATGACTAGAATAACCAGAAGATGAACCTCTCAAAGACTGACCACTACCCTTAACAGGGAGATCTCTAGCACTAGAATAACCTCAACCAGTAATATAAACCGCTACCTGAATAGGCCAACTAGATTAACTCTGAGACTGATAGGATGGATGCAGAGGATACCTACTATGAGAACTACTATCTCTAGGTTGGGAATTATCCTGAACCACACTGAATCTTCCCTAAAACATAGGCCTATCACGATCCTCATCGTGTATCTCCTACATCACCCTAGCATAATCTAACACCTCAGCGAAAAATAATACTTCCCCAAAAATACAAACCAATGCTAGTCATGTTTCAAGCTCATGCATAGTAAATTATGGTTCTTTGATAGTTTTATGAGTTAGTTTGATGTATATTAAGGTCTTAAATAATTCCCAACTGTTAGACGAATCAAAATATTCCTTATCGATTGAATTTTTTATAGGAATATTGCTTTAGTCAACTTCAAATAAGCATATATTTTGCTTTACTCAGAATTTTCCAGCTCAAGACTCACCAAGTTGTAGGAAATTGAATTATCCTTCCAACTATATCAATTTTTCCCGAATCCAATACTCGGGTGAGAAGTTATGGCACTTTTAGTGAAAATAGTAGCTTAATACGAGCAGCACCGCATCACGGTGAGCCCAAAAATGGAATTCGCCCTTTTCCAGTGTGCCATCGCGATAAGCACCATGTCTCACCAATGTGACATTTCGCAATTGTCCTTTTCTAGTGTGTCATTGCAATTTACATCGCGTTGCACCAATGTTCCAGTCCATAGTCATTCATTTCCAGAGGCGCAATGCGATAGCACCACATCACACTGATAGACAAAATGGGGATTGTCCTTTTTCCAGTGGCCCAACGCGATTGTACCGTGTCATTTTGGTGAGGAAAATTGGGGTTTCCAGTTTGCAATTTAATTTTCTAGGGACCGTTTGGTCATTTCCCAGAGCCCCAAATCAGTCCAAACATGAGGTTAAAGCCCCAATAGCCTATTAGGTCATTATTTTATTCAATTTCTCCCAAATCAAAAGTAATCTCTTTCAAGAACAAACCCTAGCCTTCAAAATTCATGATCAAATCTCAAGAATTCTTCGTCAATTCTCATGAATTAATCAACCCGGGTATGTTAAGTGTTCATTCATGGGTCCCTTTCACCCATGGAGTCCAAGTATCAAAACTTAAATTTTAAGTTGTGATCTTCACAAGTTGCCATGATCTTAAATTGTGATTTTAACCCTGAATCTCCATGAATCTTGACTTTATACCATGCCTACATGAAATTATTATTGTTTATCAAACAACATATGTTTTAATGTTGTTATTCACTGATTTAAATCACGATTAAGTGTTATTGATGTCAAAATTATGCTATTACTCCAAGTTTTATACAATTACCATGATTAGCTTGAACTATGAATACCAAGTGTTTAATGAAATGCATACAAGAGTGAATTTTGAATAAATGCTTTCATGGTATGTCCCCAAAGTTTAGTACTATTTTTCTATTACTGCTATTGAGTCCCGGGGGTTATGAATACCCAAAAATTTAATTGTTTACTTAGTCTTAGTATCTTTAGAATAGTTCAAAATGTGTTATGAGCATTATCATTTCAGTCAGTCATCAAAATAAGTTAAACTTAGAACAATTTAGTATTCCGAGTCAGTTCAGTTGGGAGTAGGATTTAGCACCGAGTGAGTGTAGGGATAATGGCTTCCCCGTCAGATAGAAGGAGTCATTAGTAGCAGTCCCTGTACTCCAGAACTACGTATCCAGCATAGGATATAAGAAGTCACCTGTCAGTTTAGGCTTGACACCCTTAATTCTTTGGGATAACATATTAGTGGATCCACACAGCTAATGTTAGTACCAATGGCACGGTACTGATATCCTTCCAACTAGGGTCACAGGTTAGACCCCAACTTGCTCATTGGGGCATGTCGGTTAGATGATAGCCCCTACAGTCTCATTCCAGTCATCAGTTTAGTGATTCAGTTTCATATTTACTTAACCATAGCATACATATATCAGTTATTCAGTACATCAAATTTCAGATTATATTCAAAATATGTTTTATGCTTGGTCATGCATTTTTAGCATTTACAAATTTCATGTATTCTATTCAGTATGTCATGTTATACATTTCAGACAGTTATTACTCATGTTCATGAAGCCATGCATATCAGCCTACCTTATTGAGTATACCAGTACATTCAAAGTACTTATCACATACTCTTTTCTTGCACTATAATGTATCATATCATAGGTTCAGATGCTCAGTTCTCGGATTGCACATAGACTTTCCAAATTATCAGCCGTAGCAGTGGTGAATCCTCATATTTTGAGGACGAACTATTTATCTTTATGTTTTCAGTTCAATAGCTAGTTGGAGTTAGTTGGGGCCTGTCCTATCAACTCTCATTCAGTCAGTTTAGAGGCTTTTAGATATTTCAGACAGTTAGTCAGTTCTTAGATTTCAGTTGTCATTGTCAGATATTTTATCAGTATTATCAATTTTGTTTACAGATTTTATTAGATCTATTACTTCAAACCTTATGTCATTCCTCAGTTAAATTCCATGTATGACCACTTGTTATCAGTTTTACTCAGTTTATGGGTTAGCTTGTGGTCCCTTGGGACTGTAAGCGCCATGTGGCACCCAAGGTGTACTCTCAGGGTGTTACAAAAACCTACCTGCAGTAATTAAACTCTGAGTAACCATACGAATGAAAAGGCTCAACCCCCAAACAAAGCAGCAAACTCTCTCATACTTAGTATCTAGAATAGAAGTTACATACCTAGACAACTCATGAAAATGAGCCTCATACTCTACAATTGTCATGGAGCCCTACTCTAATCTAGAAAACTAATCCCTCAGTGATTTTTAAGGTTGCGAGGTATGTACTTCTCCAAAAACTTCTCAGAGAACTGATTCCATGACAAAGGATAAGATCCAACTAGTCTAGATTCCATAAAACCTCTCCACTAATGTCGAGCAGCCAAATACAACTAAAATATGGTGTAATTCACACCACGAGTCTCAACAGGGCCTAAATTAGAAAGCCTATCCTTACAAGCAATGAAAAACTCATATGCATTCTCGCCTGATGCACCAGAAAACCCAGGCGGATCCAATCTCAAGAATCTACCCAATATTTTCTGCTCCTCAAAAGATATAGTAGGCTAGGAAACCATTGGTTGAGCAACCAGTGGCTAAGAAATCGTTGATGCCATAGGAACCTCAACTCTGTAAGCCGCAGCTACAAGATGTACCCCCACCTAAGTACCACTCTGATCGGTAGACTGTGCATTATCAGACGGTGCACCACCAACTAAACCTAAAAGCGGAACCAATGCATCTCTAAGAACTGAAGAAAAAATAAACCCTAGTGGAGCCTGGGCTGGTCCCTGGCCCACCACTAGCTGGGACAAAATAATTCATGGCTCAGAAGTGAGAATAACACATAGGAAAGGAGACCTATCCTGGTCCCTAGCTGAGGGACACATCATGCGGATATCCACAACATCTAGGTCATACATAAATAGGAGTAGGATCCTTACACTTGGTCTCAAGACCCTTGTCTCGTGTAGCGGTAGAACATGTCTTGGTCATCTATGAAAGAGTAAAGTCAAGTGAATACTTCTACAAGCTAACTCAGACTCTAAGTATGATATGAGTGAAAGAAGTGATGATCTCCTAAGAATGTCCCATAGCCCTCCGAAGATAGGAAATAGATGTCATCGCTCTAATCCATAAGACTCTACTAGACACTTGCTCTTTACCAATAATATCAGTGAAACCTAGGCTCTGATACCAATTTGTGACGACCCAATTAATGAGTCATAATGGCAACTACTAAATCCCGTCAGTAGGTAAGCTAAACCATAACTCAGAGCTAACATAAAGGGTTAATTCGATAAGAAATGCCCATAATAGGTGAAATTCACAATAACAAAAGTATAGTATGAGTACCAAAATAACATGTACTCAGTAGGCATCATCGGCTGACTAAGATAAATCATGATATAAGTATAATAAAATGCAAGATAACATAACTATAAGTACCAAAATAACATGTACTCAATAGGCGTCATCGACTGACTAAGATAAATCATGATATAAGTATAATAAAATGCAAGATAACATAACTAATTCTAGGTACAAAAATGAACCTGAATCATCTCCAACACCACTGTTCATAATAAGTAATTAAACCAGAATAACAGTATAACATAAGGCAACCACACATACCGATATTAATGTGCATAGTATTTAAATAATTTGGAATAATAACATATCATAAATCAATCGTCACAAGCAAGAATAACTTAAAAAATTAGGTCCTATACGCCAATTAGTGCAGAAAAGTAAAGAGCTCATCACAGCATACGACTGGAGAGTATAGTCAAGAGAAGAATGAAGAAATCAATCAATATTATATCTAACTTTCATCATAATTTAACCATGATTCCATAGTTATCATCAACTGATCATTTACCAACATTTCACAATTACCCAATATTAAACAATGTACTAACATTTCATATTACTATCATCATTTAAAAAATTTAACATCAATATACACTTGTCACCATTTACTACCTATCCATGTCTTATTACTAATCCATTTGACCACTAGTCATCATATAACCTCTAATCATCATTGAACAACTGTTTACCACCAAGCCACTAATTATTATTTGTTAGATAATAATCAATTATCATTAGCCTCATTTATTAACTAACATTATTTATTTACTAATCATCATTACCAACTAAACCTCATTTATCAATCTTCATTATTATCCATTTAAAAATACACCCACCACTAATCCTCATTTAGTACTACTAGTCATCAACTATAACACTTTATAATATTTATCACTTCCGAGCTACAACCAACATCCCTAACATCAACATCACCAAAATTATACATAAGTATATATATAAGCATATTATTTCCATACAAAGGTCTAGCCAGACTCAAATCGATAGATGTACACATAGGCACATTAATATAATTACCCTCCATCCTTATCGGGTATCAACATATCATCACAATATCCTCAGGTCTTTTTGGGTATCAATTTCATCATAGTATCCTCCGTCCTTTTTGGGTATCAACATATTATCAGAATATCCTCCAATCTTATCGGATATCAATATCATCATAGTACCCTCCGAACTTATGTAACACCCCATATTTTCCTAGCATAATCTAAGTCCCAATACATGAGTATTTGTATATGAAATTTTTGAAAAACTCATTATTTTTTAATATAGAACCTTCCATTTCATAGAAAATACAATTAGCTTTCCAACGATATAAAATTCACCCAAATCCGATAACCGTGTAAGAAGTTGTGGCGATTTTAAGTTTCAGTAGCAAAACACCATTATTTTAACCCTTAGTGTACTGCGTAGGTAGCCCAAATGAAAATTTCCAATTTCTAGTGTGACTCCATGATCATAGCGCATCGTGGAGCAGGCTAATTTCCCATTTTTCAATTTTCAGTGGGCCTCCGCGATTATGGTGCATCGCGGAGATAAACAAATTGGCATCCACAGGCTTACCGCGATGGTCGCGCGTCGCGGCGTTTGTCCAGGTCCCAGTTGTCCCTTTTCTAGTGGCTTGGCATGATAGTGGTGCATCGCGCCAAGGCTAAAAATTGGGATTTCAGTTTCCAACTTGTGTTTTTAAATTCGTCTAAGGGTATTTGGTTCTTTGTCCTAAGCCCTAAACTCATCCTAACCATGAAATTTAACCCCTAATTGACCTAAATACTAATCATTATTCACTTTATCTCAAATTAAAAATCCCCTCTTTCACAAAAAACCCTAGCTCTAAAGAATTAAGGTCAGATCTCAAGAATTCTCCATTAATCCTTCCAAATTAATCATCCTAGGTATGTTAGATGTTCATCCATGGATACCAAGTAACCTATTTTAAATTACCAAGTTATAATATTTCAAGTTATAATGGTTTAAATTATGATTTCATCTATGAATCTCCATGTACTATTAATTTTATACCATGTTACCATGAAATTATTGTTATTATTTAATCCTCCATGTTTTAATAGTATTATTTATTGAACTAAACCATGATTTAATGCTATTATAATGAATTTAGTCTAATCCTACAAATTCCATGACATTCCTATGATTATTTTAAACCATGAACTACAAGTGTTTGATAAAAGGCCTACAAGAGTGATTTATTTAATAAGAGCCTTCATGTTTTAGTCTTCAAGCTTTAGTGTCTTTTCAGTATTGTTGTTTTGAGTCCTGGGGGTATTGAATACCCAAAAACCATAGTTGTTTATTTATTCTAGCCTCAGTACATTACAAATAGTCTTCAGATTATATTATGAGAATTATCAGAATAGTCAGATATCAGTTATTCAACTCAGAATAGTCTAGTATCTCAATGTCTTTCAGTTGGGAGTAGTATTTAGCACCGAGCGAGTGTAGGTATGGAGGATTCCCCATCATATAGGAAGAGTCGTTATTAGTAGTCCTTATACTCCAGAACTACATAGCCAGTGTAGGATATGAGTAGTCACCCATCAGATTAGGCTTGACTATCTCGCAGGGGTCACGCGTCAGTTCAGGATTGACACCTGTAGTCTTTTGGACATTATATCAGTTTAGTGTATCCACACAACCATTGTTAGTACTTGTGGTATGGTATGAACACCCTTCCAACTGGGGTTACAGGTTGGACCCCGATTCTCTCAAATTGGGAAAGTCGGTTAGATAATACCTCCCACAGTCTCAGATATAGTCTCAGTTATAGTCCTAGCTCAATTATTCAGTCTTAGTGTTGTTTGACCAAAGAATACAAATTTTAGTTATTTTAGTTTACATATTTTACTCAGTTTATGTTATATGCTTGGTCATGCACCCTCAATATTTATATATTTCCATGCATTATCAGTGTCTATAGACTTCATTCTCTCTACTCAGTACTCCATGCTTTGCATGCATATCCAGTTAATTATTAGTTCTGTTCATTAAACCATGCATGTCAACCTACCTCATTTAGCATACCAGTATATTCAAAGTACTGATCGCATACTTTTTTTTGCACTATGATGTCTCATATCATAGGTGTCAATGCTTAGTTCTCATATCACACCTAGATTCTTAGATTATCAGCAGTACAATAGTAGTGGTGAGTCCTTATCATCCGAGGATAGATTATATTACTTCATTTCCTTATCTCAGTAGTTAGTAGAGTTAGTTGGGGCTTGTCCCATCACCTCAAAATATTCAGTTTAAAGGCTTTTTAGACATTATAGTTAGCTATTCAGACTATTCTGATTTCAGTATTTTTATAAAATTCATAATTCATTAGTTATTTCATTATCAAAACCTTATGGGATTTAAGTTATTCTTTCATGTTCATGATTATATTATTCAGTGCTCAAAGCAGTTACCGGCTTATGGGTTATCTTATGGTCTGTCGGAACTGTAAGCACCGTGTAATGACTAGGGGGTAGTCTCGGGTCATTATAAACTTTGTATCAGAGCCTAAGGTTTTAAAGTGTCCGAGAAAATCTAAAAGCCACGTCTAGTAGAGTTTTGTGCATGGGTGTGTAGCCGCCACAATTATGGACTAGAGGCTACAAAGCGTTTAGAAAATGTTTCCCTTCTTTTAGTATTCATGTCGTGTGATTGAGAATGAGCTCAAGTTAAACTCTCTGTCTAATCTACTTTTTCCTTCTATTTATAAAACATGTCTCCCAAGAAGGACAGAAAAAGAACAGGAACTCAGCCAGCCCCTCAGCCCATCCAAGAAGATCCCCTGGATGAGCATGTCTCTCATACAGAATTCAGGGCTGCGTTCACTACTCTAGCAAACTCCGTAGTAGCACAGAATGAATGGCCAGCTTCTGTTCCGGCCAACCTAGTGGCTAATACTGCTGCAACCAGAATTTGGGATTTAACTGGATAAATCCTCCTTCCTTTATGGGGTCCAAGTCTGAAAAGGATCCATAAAAATTCTTAGATATGATTCAGAAGGTCACAGATGCTATGGGGGTGATGTCTAGTTAGAATGTCGAGTTGGCTTCATATCAATTACAAGATGTAGACCATACTTGGTTTAAGAAGTGGAAGGTTGATAGGGGTGTAGATGCAGGGCCTGTAGAATGGGAAGAGTTTTCCATAACTTTCTTAGATAGATTCTTCCCATTGGAGTTGAGAGATGCCAAAGTGTTAGAGTTCATTAATTTGAGGTAAGGCAGTATGAGTGTGAGGGAGTTTTCCCTTAAGTTTACTTATTTAGCTAGGTATGATCCTCATGTGGTAGCTGATAATAGGTCCAAGATGGGTAAATTTGTATCTGGCGTATCTAATAGTGTGGTCAAGGAGTACAGGACCGCAATTCTAATTAGTGAGATGGACTTTTCTAGGTTGATGGTCCATGATCAATAGATAGAGGAGAAAAAAAGTAGGGAGAGAGAGAGAGAAAATAAGAGAGCTAGGATGGGTAGTTTTAATTTCAATCAGCCAAAGTCAGAAGGTGGTAACCGTCCTTAGTTTCATCAGAGGTTTTCATCCCCAATATCTTTTTTAGCCAGTTCCCTAGTATCCAAATTTAGAAATAAAAATAGGGATAGGTCACTAGGCTCTAAGTCCTAGGTCAGTGTTAGCAGTGCTCGTACCAATTCTTTATGTCAGAAATATGGCAGACACCATAGGGTGAGTGTAGAGCGGGTAGCGATATGTGCTTCGGGTGTGGCATGCCAGGTCATAGAATTTAAGAGTGTTGGTTAGTTGCTCATAAGGGTAGGGATGCGCTCCAATAGGTCTAGTCCTATCATTCATCAGTTCCATCCGGCCGCCCAACTCAGGAGGGTGGTGTTTCCAATACTACCAGTGGTTAGCGTTTGAACAGATTATATGCTCTTCAGTCCCGCCAAGATCAGGAAAATTCTCCTGACGTAGTTACTGGTACGTTGCAGGTCTTTTACTTACATGTTTATGCTTTACTAGACCCTGGAGCTTCTCTTTCTTTTGTAACTCCATATATAACAGTCAATTTCGGAGTCAGTCCCGAAAATCTAGCAGAGCCATTTTCAGTGTCTACCCCAGTGGGCATTTTCATTATAGCTAGATAGGTATACAGGAACTGTCCAGTCATAATATCTAAAAAAGTTACTTCAATTGATCTCGTAAAGTTAGAGATGATAAATTTTGACGTCATTATAGGCATGGATTGGATCCACTCATGCTATGCCTCAGTTGATTGTAGAAATAGAATATTTTATTTTTAGTTTCCAAATGAACCAGTCCTTGAATGGAGAGGTAGTACTAAAGCTCTTAGGGGTCAGTTGATTTCTTACCTTAGAGCCAAAAAGATGATATCCAAGGGGTGTGTCTATCATATTGTATGAGTTAAAGACTCTAACTCAGAAACTCCTACTCTTAAGTCAGTCCCAGTAGTAAATGAATTCTCAGATGTATTTCCTGAAGATCTTCCTGGAGTTTCTCCCGAAAGGGAAATCGACTTCGGAATAGACCTTTTCCCAGATACTCAGCCTATATCTATTCTGCCATACAGAATGGCTCCAGCTAAACTCAAAGAACTAAAAGAATAGTTGAAGGATCTCCTAGATAAGGGATTCATCAAACCCAACATCTCCTCGTGGGGCACACCTGTTCTATTCAAGCATAAGAAAGACGGTTCTCTCAAAATATGCATAGAGTACCGTCAGTTGAACAAGGTCACAGTTAAGAATAAATATCCACTTCCTAGAATCGATGACTTATTTGACCAACTTCAGGGTGCCAGTTAATTTTCCAAGATAGACCTTAGATCAGGCTATCATTATCTTAGAGTTAGAGAACGTGAAATTCCAAAAAACATCTTTCCAAACTCTGTATGGTCACTTTGAATTTCTAGTCATGTCTTTTGGTCTTACAAATTCCCCAGAAGCCTTCATGGACTTGATGAACCATGTGTTCAAGAAGTACTTGGACATGTTCGTCATAGTCTTCATTGATGACATTCTTGTCTATTCTCGTAGTGAAAGCAATCATGCAGACCATCTCAGTATAATGCTTCAGACTCTTAGAGCTCATCAGTTGTTCGCTAAATTTAGTAAGTGTGAATTCTGGCTAAGATCAGTAGCATTCCTTGGTCATATTATTTCTGGCAAAGTCATTAGAGTTGATCCTCAAAAGACTGAAGCAGTGAGAAACTGGCCCTAGACCCATCTCTCCATCAGATATCAGGAGTTTCTTGGGTTTAGCTGGCTATTACCGTTGGTTTGTTAAAGTGTTTTCTTCTATTGCTTCGCCTATGTTCAAATTGACTCAAAAGAAAGTTAAGTTTCAGTGGTCAGATTCCTGCGAGAAGAGTTTTCAGGAGTTGAAGACTCGACTCACCTCAGCCCCAGTCTTGACTCTACCAGACGATTCAGATGGTTTTGTTGTGTACTATGATACATCCAGAGTAGGTTTGGGTTGTGTCCTCATGCATAGAGGTAAGGTCATAGCCTACGCCTCCAGATAGCTTAAACCCATGAGAAGAATTATCCGACTCATGATCTTGAGCTAGCAGCTGTAGTATTTTCCTTAAAGATCTGGAGGCATTACTTGTATGGGGTACACGTAGATGTGTTCACAGATCACACAAGCCTTCAGTATGTGTTCTCTCTGAAAGATTTGAATTTATGTCATAGAAGATGGTTAGATTTACTGAAAGATTATGACATGAGTGTTCTGTATCATCCAAGCAAGGCCAATGTAGTGACTGATGCTCTCAGTAGATTGTCTATAGGAAGTGTTGCTCATGTTGAGGATGGTAAGAAGAAGTTAGCTCAGGAAGTTCATCATCTTGCCCGACTAGGTATCCTCTTAGTCCACTCAGTAGAGGGTAATGTGTGGGTGCAGAGTAGTGCAGATTCATCTCTAGTTTTCAATGTGAAGGAAAAATAGGATATAGATCCCAGTCTAGTTAAGTTAAAGGAATCAGTCAGAGACCAGAAGGTGGAGGTTTTCTCTCAAGGGGGAGATGGTGTTTTACGTTGTTAGGGTAGATTGTGTGTGCCAGGTGTAGATGATTTATGGTAATGAATTCTTACATAAATGTATGGTATGCGTTACTCTATTCATCCAGGAGACATTAAGATGTATCATGATTTACGGGAGATCTATTGGTGGAGTTGGATGAAGAGAGATATTGTAGAGTTTTTAGCTAAGTGCTCTATATGTCAACAAGTTAAGGTTGAGAACTAGAAACCTAGTGGGTCCATGCAGGAGTTCAGTATTCCCATGTGGAAATGGGAGGAAGTGAACATAGAATTTGTGACAGGTTTGCCTTTTACCCTCCATCAGTATGACTTTATTTGGGTTATCGTAGACAGGATGACCAAATTAGCTCATTTATTGCCAGTATATACCTTTTATTCAACCGAGGAATATTCCAATCATTATCTCAGAGAGTTGGTTAGGTTGTACGGTGTTTCCTTATCTATCATCTCAGATAAAGGTACTCAGTTTACCTCTCACTTCTGGAAAGCACTCCAAAAGGGCCTTGGTACCCAAGCCCACCTCAATACATCCTTCCATCCTCAGACAGACGGTCAAGCAGAAAGGACCATTTAGACTCTTGAAGATATGCTGAGAGGATGCATCGCTGATTTCAAGGGTAGTTGGGATGACCATGTACCTTTGATTGAATTCGCATACAATAAAACCTATCATTCTAGTATCTGTATGGCTCCATTTGAGGCTCTTTATGGTAGGATATATAGATATCTAGTTGGTTGGTTTGAAGTAGGTGAGGTTGCGGTAGTTGGGCCTGACTTGGTGTTTGATACGTTACAAAAGGGTTCAGTTGATCAGAGAAAGGCTTAGAGCTGCCCAGAGCTGACAGAAATTGTATACAGATGTAAGGAGAAAGGATCTCGAGTTTGAGGCCGGTGACTTCGTGTACTTAAAAATCTCTCCCATGAAGGGAGTGAAGAGATTCGGCAAGAAAGGGAAACTCAGTCCCCGATATGTCGGTTCCTTCAGAATTCTCAGTAGTTTTGGAAAGGTAGCTTACGAGCTCGAGTTGCCTTCAGATCTAGCCTCAGTACACCCAGTGTTTTATGTTTCATTGTTGAAAAAGTGTGTTGGTGATCAAGCTGTAGTTGTCCCCTTAGAAAGTGTAGATATTCTGAATAATCTTTCCTTTGAGGAAGTTCCAGTTGAAATTCTTGATCATCAAGTTTGCAGACTAAGGAACAAAGAAGTTCCACTAGTCAAAGTTATTTGGTGGAATCAGTCCATTGAGGGAGACACTTAGGAAGAAGAGGCAGATATGCGAACCAAGTACCTTCATGTTTTCTCCACGAATCCAAATTCAGTACAAGGTACCAATCTTTTTAAGATTTTCTTTTCTCTGTCATGCTCAGTTTCAGCCGTACATCATGTTTATGTTAGTCATGCATTCATGAATCAGTTTAGTCATGCATTCCATGCATTAGACATGCATATTCAGTGTGTAATTCCAGTCCATCGGTTACCTCAGCTTAACCAGTTTCACTCGGCGACAATGATCCCTAAGGGGGAGATATTCTAACACCTCATATTTCCCTAGCATAATCTAAGTCTCAATACATGAGTATTTTTATATGAAATTTTTGAAACATTGCTTAATTTTTAGTTTAGATCCTACCATTGTGTAGGAAATTCAATTAGCTTTCCAACGATATAAAATTTTCCCAAATCCGATAATCGGGTAAGAAGTTATGGCAATTTTAAGTTTCAGTCGCAAAATACCATCATTTTAACCCTTAGCGCATCGAGTAGGCAGACCAAATGACAATTGTCAATTTCCATTGTGACCCCATGATCATGGTGCATTACGGAGCAGGCTAATTTCTCGTTTGTTAATATCCAGTGGGCCTCCGTGATCATGGAGTATCGCGGAGATGACCAAATTGGCATCCACAGGCTTACCCCGATGGTGGCATGTCGCGGTGTTTGTCCTGGTCCCAGTTGTACCTTTTCCAGTGTCTTGGCGTGATAGTGGCGCGTTGTGTCAAGGCCAAAAATCAGGATTTTAATTTCTATCTTGTGTTTTTAAATTCATTTAAAGGTATTTGGATTTTTTTCCTAAGCCCTAAACTCATCCTAAACATGAAATTTAACCCCAAATTGACCTAAATACTTATCATTATTCACTTTCTCTCAAATTAAAAATCCCTTCTTTCAAGAACAAGAAACCCTAGCTCTCAAGAATCAAGGTCAGATCTCAAGAACTCTCCATCAATCCTTCCAAATTCATCATCCCAGGTATGTTAGATGTTTATCCATGGATCCCTTTCATCCAAGGAGCCCAAGTAACCTATTTTAAATCACAAAGTTATAATCTTTCAAGTCATTATGATTTAAATTATGATTTCATCCATGAATCTCCATGTACTATTGATTTTATACCATGTTACCATGAAATTATTGTTATTATTTAATCCTCCATGTTTTAATAGTATTATTTATTGAATTAAACCATGATTTAATGATATTATAATGAATTCATGCTACTCCTACAAATTTTATGACATTCCTATGATTGTTTTAAACCATGAACTACAAGTGTTTGATAAAATGCCTACAAGAGTGATTTATTTTATAAGAGCCTTCATGTTTTGGCCTTCAAGCTTTAGTGTCTTTTTAGTATTGTTGTTTTAAGTCCTGGGGGTATTGAATACCCAAAAATAATAGCTATTTATTTATTCTAGCCTCAGTACATTACATAATAGTCTTTAGATTATATTATGAGCATTATCAGAATAATCAGATATCAATTATTCAACTCAGAACAGTCTAGTATCTCAGTGTCTTTCAGTTGGGAGTAGGATTTAGCACCGAGCGGGTGTAGGGATGGCGGCTGGATTTAGCACCGAGCGAGTGTAGGTATGGCGGCTTCCCCATCAGATAGGCAGAGTCATTAGTAGCAGTCCTAATACTCCAGAACTATATAGCCAGCGTAAGATATGAGTAGTCACCCATCAAATTAGGCTTGACTATCTCGCAGGAGTCACCCATCAGTTCAGGCTTGACACCATTAGTCCTTTGGAAATTATATCAGTTTAGTGGATCCACACAACCATTGTTAGTACCCGTGGCATGGTATTAACACCTTTCCAACTGGGGTTACAAGTTGGACCCCGATTAGCTCAAATTGGAGAATTTCGGTTAGATGATACCTCCCACAGTCTCGTATATAGTCTCAATTACAGTCTCAGCTCAGTTATTTAATCTTAGTGTTGTTTGACCAAAGCATACAGATTTTAATTATTTCAGTATTTCAATTTATAGATTTTAATCGGATTATGTTATATGATTGGTCATGCCTCCTCAGTATTTACAGATTTCCATGCATTATAAGTGTCTATAGACTCCATGCTCTCTACTCAGTACTCCATGCTTTACATGTATATCCAATTAATTATTAGTTCTGTTTATGAAACCATGCATATCAGCCTACCTCATTTATCATGCCAGTATATTCAAAGTACTGATTGCATACCTTTTCTTTTGCGCTATGATGTCTCATATTATAGGTGCTGACGCTCAATTCCCGAATCACAACTAGATTCTCAGATTATCAGCAGTACAGTAGCAGTGGTGAGTCCTCATTATTCGAGGATAGATTATATTACTTCATGTCTTTATCTCAGTAGTTAGTGGATTTAGTTGGGGCCTGTCCCATCAACTCACAGTATTCATTTTAGTGGCTTTTCAGACACTACAGTTAGCTATCCAGACTATTCAGATTTCAATATTTTTATCAGATTCATAATTCAGTAGTTATTTCATTATTAAAACCTTATGGTATTTAAGTTATTCTTCCCCATTCATGATTATATTATTCAGTGCTCATAGCAGGTACCAGCTCATGAGTTAGCTTGTGGTCTCTCAGAACCGTAAGCACCGTGTAACGACTAGGGGGTAGTCTCGGGTCGCTATAACTTGTTGGGTATCAATATAGCATCACAAAGTCCTTTGGCCTTATCAGGTATTAATATATCATCACAATATCCTTCAGTCTTGTCGAGAATTAATATATCATCATAGAGTCCTTCAACTTTGCCGGGTATCAACATATCATCATAATATCCTCCGACCTTGATGGGTATCAACATATCATCACAGTATCCTCCAGCCTTATCAGGTATTAATATATCATCATCGTCGGTGGCAAAATAAATTGCATGAGTATTCATATAATCAAACATCATGATTTCAAGCATAATTAATAGCATAATTTCTCATATAATCAATAAGCATGACTTCTAACATAATTCATAGAATAATTGCTAATGTCATCATTAGGAATATTTTTTAGCATGATTTCTAGCATGATCATAATCATAAGCAATAGCATGAGAAATGACTCATTAATAGCCTATTCAATGGCCTATCATTAGCATAAAGACAACTTATCAATATCTTAAACAATAGCTAACCCATGACATAACCTATAGCTTATTAATAGCATAGTCAATAACATAATTTATGGCTTAGGCAATATCATAGTTGAGGGCTCATTCAATAGTATAATCGGTAGCCCAATCAATAGCCACAACCATAGCAAAATCAATGGCTCATCATAAGCCTAACCAATAAATCATACATATGGCATAATCATTTAGGAATTACCTCTAACGCCATTCATCATGGCTAACAAGTACCAAGGTTCCTTTATTTTGCCTAAAGAGGACATTCTCTAGTCATTTAACAACTTATAAAGGTTCTAAAGATAACTAACATCAATCTCAACTTAAGGTGGGTCGAAGATCCCACTTCTAAATCCCTGAAATACATTCTAAGTCAAATTCTATCCCGTACTAGGCTAAGGTATCTAAATCAACTCTTAGATATATACAAGCCACAATTAGTCCTAAGGTAGGAATTCTACTCAAGCACTTCAACTAATTCTAATAGAACTTAGGCAAACTTTATTAGTATAAGCAACTAAGGCCAACTTACCCTAAGCATGAGTGATAAAGTCATTTTATCTAACTTGAGTGATCTAAGGCATTCTCATGCTACACCTGAGTCATGAAGCTTAGTTCATTAAGGTTCAAGGCAAAAAACTAGGCATTCTAACTCTACGATCTCAAATGACTTAAATGAACCAACTAGTCCCAGGTCTTGCATTTCATCAATCCAACACCTAAAACTCATTCCAATCTAATAAGATATGATAAGTACATTATAACATAGCTCAATCTAACAAGGGATAAACCTAGACTCCCTCGTCGCTGAAGAAAACTCAATAAACTACTAAACCTTCACTTTTCCTACCCAAGAAGCCTCTTCAAGATGTCAAGATATCAAAAAAATTCTACTCATCAATATGAGAATGTTGATACCCATATTGCACCATTGTGTTTTGTTCCAAAATTGACATCAAAATCCCATGCGGATCTCATTTGTGGAAATCACATTTTTGATATCAACCCAACATTCATACAAGCTCAAGTAATTATTACTCTCAAAGATGGGTAAAAAACAAGCTAATTTGGGGATAAAATCAAGACCAAAAGGTTTTGGAGTTTTGAGCAATTTATCAAAAAATTCAACCATGAATTTAGAGGATTCTTATCTTATTTGAGCAATTTATCAAAAAATTCAACCATGAATTTAGAGGATTCTTATGTTAAATTTGTAGGAGAATCAAGAAATGAAATCAAGAAATGAATGTTTATCTAATTTTTTAAGAACCCGCAAGCTTTAATTTTAAGCTCTCATACTATTTTAGGGTTTATATCTCAAGAAGGAAAATGAAAAATGCCCAAAATCATAAAAAAGGCTCAATTTATACCTAGTCCAGAGCCTCGGCAGTCGTTATCGCAACCTGCAGGTGTGCGGTCGCCATATCTTGTGGCTACACAAGGGAAGTACGATCGTACCTTGGCCTCCATTATCGCACCATATCCTCTGCACACTTTGTCACAACCACGGTCCATAGTGGCGATCGCGGGGCACTAGAAAACCTGATGCACCAAATTTCCTAAGTCCAAGAATGGACTCGATCTAGTGCACGATTTTCATTTGAAATCTCATATATGTAAATAAACTATGTAACCATACTAAATTTGATATTTTAGACGTGATGACGTACTCATATTTTCCATTTGAGGTGGTTTTTATCATATGTGGGTCCTACACTCATATTTTATTTTCTTAACTTTTTGACCGATAGGTCAAAATGAGCTCGGGTGCCTCGAGACCCAAACCAAAGGCCTACTTAGCCTAAAATAGATACTTTAGAGCTTCTGTCATAGTTAGAATTTGCATATGAGATTTTTTTATTGAGGTTTTTGCCTGGTGGCCATTTAGCACCAACAAAGACTTCTAAAAAGTGAATTGACTCTAAGAACCAAACAAATTGCCCGACAATCAAACTATCAGTCCCAATAAGTCATAAATAACTTGAGGAAGCTATAGAAAAGCTCTAACAGTGAAAATATTCAGAAATATGTAAAATAACCTGAAGGGTCATTACAAGAGCTTGTGCATTTAGTTGTTGAAGGATCAGTGAGTTTGTGCATTCAGTTCCAATTGTAGGATTAGTACTACTATGAAGGTTAAGTATAGTGAGTCAGGAGAATAATGGTTAAAGACTTACACAAAAAATGGATATATATTTTCCATCATTAAAAAGAAAAAAAATTAAAGACTTCTCTGTTCTCAAGTTTTGATGCAGGAAAATCCTATTTTTAGTATAAATCTATTTATGGTATGTATACTATTTTTGGATCGAGTAAAACAAGAAAAAAAAGAGTCGGCTATGACATTGTTTAATAAAGAGAAGATTGTTGAGTCAAGTCCTTACCTGATTAAGACAACCTTGTGCATATATATAAGGAAAAGAGTAGCAGAATTTGACACCCCTATTGCATACGTAGAGAAGACTTTATTCTTAAGTAATAGGAAATCGAAATACTCTTTGACAGGTCATCCAATTGAAGCAAAGTTTGGTTGAGTCTTTAATTACTGTTTCTTTAAGTTTGATTTTTCCAGAGTCTAGTTATTTAGTTATAACTTTAGTATTGTGATAGTTAGTGAGTTGATTTGAAGAGGTCTTGTAATAAGAAGTAGGTTTGGCTTCTTGGAGAGTTGTTAGTTAAAAACAGTTATAGCTAACTATTTGTGATTAGTATTTTGAAGGAATGTTTTAATTATTGAGTTATAATCATAAACCTTGCTGATTATAGTGGATTTGAGTTGTGCTTGTCACTCCTTGAGGAGGAGGTTTTCCACATAAAAATATTTGTGAAATTTATTTATCAATCTAGGAAATCTGCTAAGGACCTGGTTCCTGAGGATATTAGTTTATGTTCTAATAGTTGTGCTAAGAATAAAGTCCTGGATACAACATATAATATTCTTTATTATTATTATTATAGTCGTTCTAAGAACGAAGGCATGAATGTGAAGGTCTCAAAGTGAAATGATTCGTGTGTTCACTGTCTTAGATTGACTTGTTATAGGGACTAACTTCTCTTCTATTCTATGCTTATTTTCCTGTAAGTATGCATCTTCTTGATGCCTTTTTGGGAATGTAATACCCTTACTTTATTAAATTTTTTTAAGTAAATTAGAAAATTGATAATGGCATTACACATCGTACTGAAGTAACGCGGATAAAATTTAGACTATATATAGTGTCTTGTGTGAAAAGTGTTTTCCCCAAAACTTAAAAGGTAAATTCTATACAATGGTTATTAGATCCATTATATTGTATAAAGTTTCACCTGTCAAGAACTCGCATGCAAGAAGATGAAAGTAGTGGAAACGAAAATGTTGAGATGGATGCGGGGCATTAGGGGTGTACATGACCGAATTAGTACGGATTTTTTAATTACCAAACCAAATCATTCACGTAAGATTTTTAAATCTAGTAACCAAATCAAACAAATAAAATTCAGCTTTTTTGACTTCGGTTTTTTTTGGTTTTCTCAATTTTTTTTTATTCTTTTTGGATCTTCTCCAATAAAATCTTCGTACAAACATATCATTAACTTGTGATTTAAATATTTCTTTTGTTCTAGAGAGATAGAACTATCTTAGACTTTTCTTAAAAAAATAACATTAAATATTAAATAAAAAACAAATTTAGATTATGCACTGATACAAAACTAAATAATAGATATCCAATATTATTGTCATTCCTAGTGTTTAAGTGAATATTTTAGCATTAGTATTGATTTGAAATTTATTTGAGTTTCTAATATCTACGGACTATAAAAAATATTGGACCATTGAAAATATTTAAGTTTAAACTTGAAATAATATGTTGAAATATAAAAACAATGAAAAGTTTAAGAAATATTTATAAATTTCATCATAGTAAATATTTTGCGTGTTAAATTAAATATTTTTAAAAATTTTAAAAATGTAATATTAGGACGGTTCAGTTCAGTTTAACATTCTTTACTTAAAATCAAACCAAATCAATTTTGATCTAAATTTTTTTACCAACACCAAGCCCAAGTCAAACCAAATCATTAGTTAGATTTTTTTCGATTTGACTCGGTTTGCGATTTGGTGCAGTTTGCAATTCGGTATTGTTCACCGCTATATGGCATACCAGGAGAAATAGGATTAGGAACATAGATATTGAGGACAAGGTTGGGTGGCCTCTCTTATGGATAAGATAAGGGAGGCAAAATGAGACAGTTTGAGCATGTGAAAAGAAAATGCATAGATGCTCTAGTGAAAAGGTATGAGAGATTAGCTATGATGGATCTATATGAAGAGGGGGAGGTAGATCAAGAAGCATTAGGGAAAGGTAATTAGATAAGATATGGCACAAATATATTTTACCAAGGACATAACTCTAAATAAGAGGATATGAGGTCTAGAATTATGACAGGAGATTAGTAGGTAGTCGAGGGTTGTCTAATTAATCTTATCAGTAAATATTCTTATTAATCTCATGCTACCTTATTCTTTGATTCAATTATTAATTATAACTTTTTCTCCGGCTATTATATTATTTGTTGTTAATATTGTTCTCTTCTCCATTATTTTCAACAATGTTTCTTCACTTGTGCATTTCCTTTTCATACTTGATTTTTGTTGCGTCTAAATGCACGCGCAAGTGTACGCGATCGTACGGGTAGTATAGGATTGAGAGTCTATATATCGTACCCACAAGGACTTGTTGATTAATTATTTTACTAAAATAGACTAATTCTAATCATGTACCAGAGCGATAAATTTCAATGATAAATTTATAAAATTAATAAATTAAAAGTAAAAGGAAAACAACTAATGAACAATTAACCAAATAAAGAGAATATTTTCACATAGTCAATGGATGAATTGATCAAGGATTATGATTTTTCTAACAATCATGTTTAGTATCAATTTATTTGATTATGTAGTTGTTGATTTACGGGGTTAATTTTAAGATTCGGAAACGGTCATCCTCTAATTGTCTATTCAAACTAGTCTTACAACTACATCATTGAGTGGGGATGTGAGAAGCTAATTCAAACACAATTATTTATCTTCCCATTTTGTAACCAAGTAAGGTGATCTAGGTATATTCCTATCCTAGCCACAAATCAATTCCTTATTCTACTAAAGAAGAGATCTTACTCCCTATATTCTTCGTTATATCTCATTGATTCTTCTTCTGAGTTCACAATAAGAATATAAATTTATGTTAATGTTATCTACTCATTAAAGTAGTAAGCACAAGAATATAAGAACAACTATAATGATAATCAAATAAATAAAATCAAAAGGCACTAAACAATCATTTAATTAACTACCATAATCCTAGAACGAGAAGTTTAACTCTACATAGACATGGAGCAATTACAATAAATCATCCAAAAAAATATAAAAATAAATAATAAAAGAGAAAAAAAGATGAAACCACTTTTCTCCGGCCTCCACAACAAACTTCTAGTTCTCTCCAGGTCAAACATTATGTAAAAATTAATTTTATGGAATATTTCTAGGTGTAGGAAAAAGCCCCAAATAAAATAACTGAATTCAAAATGGACTAGGATAAATAACCTTGGACTACAAGGAGTCTTGGGTGTCACGCAATTGGCAGACAAGGCTGGTAACCTAATTGCAATTTGAAATTGAAAAGGTCACTTTTTGATATTTTATTAAATTTATTCCATTAAGATGTCTGCTTGATTTTCTTCTATAATCTTTCATCTTTAATTCGATTTAGCTTCAAATCTCTTCATCTTCACAACATTTTAATCCTACACATAAAATATAATATCATGCACAATCCATAAAATTAATGCTAAAAAGGACAAACAAAAATACTAATTATGAGGTTAATAAAGAGTAAAATATATAATTTTAGCCTAACATCACCACTCCACACTTAGAATCTTGTTTTTCCTCGAGTAACAATAAAGCTCATCATAACAAATCAAGCTAAGAATGCCACCACTTTTGTTGATACAAACAATTATACCATATTGCAATTCAAATATTCAAGTACACATCTAGGTCATTATGCAAGAAATACAAACAAACAATAAACCTCTAACCTCCTAACCTCAAAGACGGATTTTAACTCATCAAATATAAGTCTGTTCACCTACTCATGTCAAAGAAAGCTAATAACATCACCTATCCATCATGAAATAAGTTCCCTCACAAGAAAAAAAATAGTCCACGCACTTAATTCAAAAGATTGAATATAATTTAAGGACTTTGAATCAAAAAACAGCTTTCACACTCCTAAAGAATTCACACGTATACACAAAGAACTATAGGCTTTCCCATTATGTACATCTCCACTAATTAAGTATGCCTGAATAGAATCAAATAGGACTTTAACGGTTTGTAATGTTGGCTACGGGAAACCTATTTAATAGGTTACACTTCTCTAAGCACTTTGCACTTTTTTACCTTCATCACTCATTATTTTCTTCACTTTATTTTTATCCTTCTCTTCAACTATTATTTTCTCTAGTATTCCCGTCTTATCAAGAATGCTCCAATTATTTTTTCCTCAAACATTTCTTTCTTCTTTTTCAAATATTTTTTTCTTTTTTTGTTTTCATTGTATACATTGAAATTTTGTGGACTCTATAAGAAAAGAATTCAATTTTCGTTAGAGTTCTTGGAGGCTACTTTACCCCAAACCTAGCTTGGTGGCTAATCTACTATAAACCCTAAATATGTTTATTTAAAGGGCAAAATATTTCATGAAAGAGGCATCCCGAATATCCCACAAATTCATGAGATATTCATAAATCTCGAATATCTCTAGATAATTTCATAAACTCATGGAATATCACAAAGGGATCAAAACCCCCTCTTCTTGATAATCAAATAAACCAAGAAGATCCACAAATCCTCCTTACATGGAGATCAAACCCAAATATCCCTACGTTCGAGAAATACGCCACTAACGGCCCTCAAATTATGGAGAAAACCAATACCAAATTCAAATATTCCTACGTTCGAGAAATACGCTACAGACGACCCTTGAATTACGGAGAAAATCAAGGGAAGAATAAATTTGTACCCACATCATTTATCAATAAAAAAATCATGTTTCTTCTTTTTTTTATTTGTGATTGTAATTTATTTGTCACTGTAAAATATTTGTTGGAAACAAACCGGCATGCCCAGTGGGACCAAATCTGTCCTTCATCTCTTCTCTCATATGTAAATCTATAGCCGCAAAACCATAATACGGAAACTCAATGGGTACTTCAAAACTCGTCTTTGAGTTTCATCAAGTTTACACTCTAACAGACCTTGAAGTAGAGGGCATTTGTAGACATCAAAATCTTGTGGACTCTATAAGAAGAATTCAAATTCTATTAGAGTTCTGGGAGGCTACTGTACTCTACTCTAAACCCTAAATATTCTTATTTAAAGGGAAAATATTTCATTCAAGAGGTATCCCGAATATTTCACAAATTCATGAGATATTCATAAATCTTGAATACTCTCTAGGTAATTCCACAAACTCATGGAATATCACAAAGTGATCAAAACCATTTCTTCTCTATAATCAAATACATCAAGAAGATCCACAAATCCTACTTTCATGGAGATCAAACCCAAATATCTCTATACGCCACTAACGACCCTTAAATTACGGAGAAAATTAATAAAAAATTCAAATATTCTAATGTCCTAGGAATATGCTACTGATGGCCCTTGAATTACTAAGAAAATCAAGAGAGAAGAATCAATGAAAGAACATATTTGTACCCACATCGTTTATCGATAAAAAATTATATTTTTCTTATTTTTATTTGTGATTGCAATTTATTTCTATCATGACAAAAAATTTGTTGGAAACAAACTGACACACCCAATAAAACCAAATCTGCTCTTCATCTCTTCTCCCATAAATCATATATGCAAATCTGTAGTAGCAAGATATAAAGATGGAAGCTCTATGGGTACTTCAAGACTCATCTTTGAGTTTCATCAAGTCTACACTCCAACAAGCCTTGAAGTAGGGGTATTTGTAGACATAAAAATTTTGTGAACTCTACAAGAAGAGAATTCAATTTCTGTTAGAGTTCTTTGAGGATACTTTACCCTCAACTAGCTTGGTGGCTACTCTACTCTAAATCCTAAATATTCCTATTTAAAGGGTAAAATATTCCCTTAAAGAGGCATCCCGAATATCTCAAAAATTCATGAGATATTCATAAATCTCGAATATCTCTAGATAATTCCATAAACTCATAGAATATAACAAAGGGATCAAAACCCTCTTTTCTTAGTAATCAAATACATCAAGAAGATCCACAAATCCTTTTTTCATAGAGATCAAACCCAACTATCCCTACGTTCGAGAAATACGCCACTAACATTCCTTGAATTACAGAGAAAACCAATACCAAATTTAAATATTTCTACGTTCGAGAAATACGCAGCTGACCACCATTAAATTACAAAAAAATCAAGAGCAAAGAATCAAGGGAAGACCAGATTTGTACCTACATCATTTATCAATGAAAATCATGTTTCTTCTTATTTTTATTTGTGATTGCAATTTATTTCTATCACTGTAAAAAAATTATTGGAAACACTTATGTCACATCCTTTCAAAGAGGACCTTTTCATCATTTTGCAGTTATCATTGGTTACCTCTTTAGCACTCAACCACTTCTTTTCTCTAGATTTATCAAATCTATCATAATCTATGCTATAGTTCAAGGAAGCGGGGTACGAAAAGTAGGGACTCAACAAAAGGGTCAAGAATATGGCTACCAGCAAAAGCTACAAACTCAAAGAAGCTAACTAGCTATATAATATCCGAAATGGCTAAAATACAACAAGACAAATCAAAGAAAATCTATTATCATCTTCTAAACAAAACAACACTTTTATTTCGCTTCAATAACATGCAGGAAAAGTTCTAGACTAAGATGCAAAACATGAAATATGCAAGTACTCACCACACATGGCAAAAATATCAATCAAGATGGATCAATTTCACTTCTAAGAAAGACAAGGTCATATCGAACTATAAATAAATGAGTTATATATAGAGTCACAACTATGAGCCTAGGTGTCAAAAAATATGTTATTTTATTTACGTTCACGCATTCACAAGAAAGTACTATTCAAGCTCAGCCATAAATTGCTAGTGTCACACAAGTAAAGAACGGTGGTATTCTATTTTCTCTCAAAAAATGAATGAATAATAAAATTTACTCTTAAAAAATAAAAAATACTCTGTTCAAAGGGACCCCCCTCGAAAGAAAATAGAAAAAAAAATCAAGGGGTGGGAGAAGTGTGCTCTAATAAAGACTAAAAAGCCAAAAACCAATAAAAATTAATTTAATATAAAGAGTAAAATAATTTTTTTTGTGTTTTAAAATTTTTCAATTTCATTTATATTTTTCTTAAACATAAAACAAGCAACTAAAAATAATAATAATAATAAAAAAAAAAATCCTATAGCATACTTCACCCAAAACAAAAATCAAAAGATATTTCATACCACACTTAAAATCATGCTTTGTCTCCAAAATAATAAATAAAGTAAAACAAGGGTTAAAGATACTCCCTGAGGCCCTCTAAGGCATAGCTAGAAGTATGCCAATTTTCATTTTTTCCATCAAGGATTGTACGCACCCCACACTTCAGCTCAAACATCTCTTTAGCTTTAAATTTTGGGTACTCAGACTTTTCCTAAATCTGCAAAAACCAAAAATAACAAAAACAAGTAAAACTAAAATAAAAATAAAAACTACTTATTACATGTTGGGTTGTCTCCCAACAAACGTCTAATTTAACATCGCAGTACGACCCATCTATTTTTTTCTTCACCTTAAGGATATGAATTTCACCCCCAACATCGCATTCATATTTTTTCTTCGCTCATAGGGTGGTAGTACAAAGATGAAGGGGCCAAGTAATATATGGTGCATGTTAAATCACTTGGCCCTAAAGCAAGGCATATTTTTGTGTTGCTTGTCTGGTGCAAATTTAAAAGTATAGGATTCTTGTTCCTCATCTTCACACTCTCTCACTATTTCAGATGACTCTAAAGACATATCATCATTTGAACATAATGTAAAAAAGTATTTTTAATGAGACCCAATAAATTACACTTTTAAATTTATACCATCCACAACACGCTCACTTTTATTCACCTTCTTAATGTTAGTCTGAAGAAAAAGATGATAGTTGAATGATTGGGATTCTTATGTCTGCTCCACAAATTGGATAGTATCCACCATAATTGGTAAAGTTACAAACCACTCGCTTTCCTGAAAATTTTGACTAATACACTCCCAATGAGGCCCTCCACAAAAACAACAAGAATCATCATCATTAGACCACCATCTATCCTAGGTTGACATATTAAGAAGAGGGATAGAGAAATAAAATAAAATAAAATAAAAAATAACTCTGTACAAAAAAATTATATATAACTCAAGCAAATAAAAAGAAAAAAAGTCTAATATAGATAAACAATTAATTTCAAAGTTCCCGACAACGACGTCAAAAACTTGTTGCGTTCAAACACACACACAAGTATACATAGTCGTACAAGTAATATAGGATTGAGAGTCCAGATATCATACTCACAGGGACTTATCGATTACTAATTTACTAAATTAGACTAATTTTAATTATTTACTCAAGCAATAAATTTCAAAGATAAATTTAAAAATTTACTGAACTAAAAGTAAAAGAGAAAACAACTAAATAACAATTAACCAAATAAAGAGCAAATTTTTACACAATCAATGGATGAATCGATCTAGAATTATGTTTTCACTAACAATCATGTTTAGTATCAATTTCATCAATTTATTCGACTGTGTCCAAACACACACACAAGTATACGTGGTCGTACAAGTAATATAGGATTGAGAGTCCAGATATCATACTCACAGGGACTTATCGATTAACTAATTTACTAAATTAGACTAATTTTAATTATTTACTCAAGCGATAAATTTCAAAGATAAATTTAAAATTTTACTAAACTAAAAGTAAAAAAGAAAACAACTAAATAACAATTAACCAAATAAAGAGCAAATTTTTACACAATCAATGGATGAATCGATCTAGAATTATGTTTTCACTAACAATCATGTTAAGTATCAATTTCATCAATTTATTCGATTATCTATTTGTTGATTTACTGGATTGATTTCATGATTCAGAAACGGTCATCCTCTAATCGTCCATTCAAACTAGTCTCACAACTACATCGTTGAGTGAGGATGTGAGAAGCTAATTCAAATGCATTTATTTATCTTTTCGTTTTGTAATCAAGTAAGATGATCTAGGTATATTCCTATCCTAGCCACAAATCAATTTCTTATGCTACTAAAGAAGAGATTTTACTCCCTATATTCTTCGTTCTATCTCATTGATTCTTCCTTCGAGTTCTCAATAAGAATATAAATTTATTTTGTAGTATCTAAACATTAAAATATATAGTAAGCAAAATAATATAAGAACAACTATAATAATAATCGAATAAATAAAGTCTTTTTTTTTTATAAATAAAGAATTTTATTTCACCAAGTAATATTTACATAGCTAGGCAGAGCTGACCAACTGCCTCTCACGGATCCGTAAACTAACAAGAAGATCGGCAGGACTCACGCTAACATTCCTATGGAGTCGCTACTATATGATGTTAACAACAGAATAGCCATTCTAAGCATCTAATGGAATAAAAATTGCAACTAGTCAAGGCATAAAATTTAGCTGCGATAAATGTGTAGTCCATTTCTTCCGCTGGTTTCCACAGATATGCATGTGCACTGCTATCTCCTTGCAGACTCTATCAGGCATGAAGCTTCCTTGTTGGAACGTAATTTGGTTTCTTTCTCTCTATATAACACTGATAAACATAGAAAACATACATAGGATAGCACTTTTCCTTGATCTTCCCTTTGCCCGGCTAATAATCTAGTCTACTTCTTGCTGCCAGGTCCCTATGGCTCTATGAATTCCTATCCATGAAAATAATCTTCACCACAAACCTCTTGTAATTGGACAGTCAAAATACAAGTGATCATGTGTTTCTATAGTATTATGGTAGAATGCATAAGCCATATCAACATTAATCCCAAACTTTGCTAGTCGATCAACTGTAGCCAATCTTTTTAACAATGCAAGCCATAGGATGAAGTTGTGCCTTGGGTGGATGCTTGAGTGAAGTACTATGCTCTTCCAGGAAACTTTTGACATATCAGGTAGCATGAATAAGTATAACTTTTTGATGTAAAATCTGTCCTTCACAATCAGTTGACTTAGTCTTGCTTAAAGATTACCTTGCATTCCAGGTGCTAGCATAATAGTCTTCCTTAATTCGATCACTTTTCTCACAATCCTCCACTGTAGCACCATTGATATAGTAGGTATGTACCCACCTTATCCACATACTGTCAGCTTTTGTAGCTAGGACCCATAGTCGTTTTGCAACAGCTACTTTATTTCAGTTACAAATATTGAGGATATTTTGCCCTCCTGCTGCCTTTAGCATACAAAGTTTTTCTCATTAGACTAATGCTCTCTTTGAAGGGCAAGTTTTACCTGTCCATAAGAATATTCTACAGTGAGAGTTTATGAGCTTTATAATTTTCTTTAGGAGAATAAAGATCTGAGCCCAATAAGTCTGAATGCCAAAAATAATAGATTTAATCTGTTGAAGCCTGCCGTCATAAGATAGCAGTTTTGTTGACCAACATTTCATCCTTTCAAGAATTTTATCCATTAATGGGTAGCACTAGTCAATAGTTAGTTTCCTGGACGAATAAATAAAGTCAAGAGGCACTAACCAATCATTTAATTATCTACCATAATCCTAGAACGAGTAGTTTAACTCCACATAAACATGGAACAATTACAATAAATCATTCAAAGAAAAATATGAAAATAAATAATAAAGGAAAAGAAATGATGAAATCAATTTTCTCTGGCCTCCACAATAACTTCTAGTTCTCTCTAGGACAAAAGTTATGTAAAAACTGATTTTATAAAATATTTATAGATATAGAAAAAATCTCCCAATAAAATACTGAATTCAAAATGGACTAGAATAAATAACAACGGACTACAAAGAGTCATGCGTGTCATGCAATTAGCAAACAAGCTGACGGCCGAATTGCACTTCAAAATTGAAAAGGTCACTTCTTAATATTTTATTAAATTTATTCCTAAGTTGCATGCTTGATTTTCTTCTATAATTTTTTTTTTTACTCCGTTTTAATTTTCACATCATTTTAATCGTACACATCAAATATAATATCAAATATAATATCATGCACAATTTTTAAAATTAATGTTCAAAAAGGACAAATAAAAATATTAATTATGAGGTAAATAATGACTAAAAACATATAACTTTGGCCTAATATCAATTTTGATATATTTTACTTGAGTCAAGACTTTAAGAGGTCGTTTGTTTGAAAACAAATTATGTTGGAATTAGTTATCCTGGTATTATCTCTTACTAACAGTTTGATTTGTTGTATAAAAATAATATACATCGCATCCTTCCTAAGAATAAGTTGTTTCTTTACAAAAATACCCTCTACCTCATTTAGCTTTTTATAGAGCTTTAGTTATTCATTATTAAAAATAAAACCTCCTTCTTATTTAGCTTAATTATTTTTATATGTGCATTCTCATAATTTTTCTTTGTGTGTTCAACTATGTGCCAATTTCGGAGGTGTCAATACTCCACTCTAAAAACTTAGTAGAGTATAAATATTACTGATCATGGATGTTGCACTGATCATTTGTTTACTCATCAAGCAATGACATTATTTGGTCAAAACATAAGTACTTGAACATAGAAAATAAAAGAGAAAGATTTGTTCAGAATTATTTATAGGAGGGACATGACCTACAACGTTCTTTGTATCCTCGGGTTTTTCTTTAAATCAATTTGGCAATTTGTCATTTAAAAATTGATTTCGTTTATTTTTTTCTTTTGAGTAAAGCATCTACTACTCCCTTGATCGATGATCAAATTTTCTACGACACACTCTAACTTTACAGGAGTCCTATTACCTCCTCCTCCCTCCCCCCTCCTCCCTCCGAACTCAATTTTAGCATATTTTTGTCATTCTTTGTAGATGATGTGGTACTTTTTAGCTGACTTGACACCTTTGATGTGGACCACATTTTTATGTAATAAAGGTACCATGTCAGCACAAAAGAGTGACAAAAATATGCTAAAATTGAGTTCAGGGGTAATAGAAGCCATGTGAAGTTGGAATGTGTCGTAACAACTTTGACCATAGTTCGAGGGTTACTGGATGCTTATCTCTTTTCTTTTTGGCTAACTTTCATGACTAATTAGTTTAGCAACCCTAGACCAGAGGCAAACAAACATCGATTAGCTCTTGACATTTGCTATGTATAGCAATCATACATGCAGCAAGTTGAACTTGAAGTTGAAGCACAATAATATTAATAGACTACATATATAATTATTAAATACATCTGGGTTATTCTGTAATTAGTTATTCTTCAGTTCTCTATATATACAGCTGTAACCCCTTCAATATTAATAAGATCAATTAATTCTTAAATCTGTATCATGGTATCAAAGCTAGGGTTTCTTCTTCCGCCCAAACCCTAATCTCTCCTCTTTTCCGACGTGTGTGCGCCGCCGCCACCGTCTACACCACGCCACACGGCCTCCCTCCTCCGCCGTAGGTCGGCGCCATGGACAAGGTTATTGATCCTCTGTCAAAATTACCGTCTGGAGTAAAATTACTGCTCAGGAATCTCCACAATCTCATCCCCGAAAAATTATCTGACAACAACTACCCGGCCTGGGCACTTAACGTCCGCACCGCCCTCGCAGCCAACTTGCTGCTCGGATGGATTGACGGTGCGGAGAAGCCGCAGCCCGAGACAGCCGAGAAGGACGGCGTCAAGCTCCCAAATCCCGACTACCTTCCGTGGATGATCGTAGACACTCAGATCCGAGCCTGTCTTCTCGCAGTTATTAGCCCCTCTGTGCACAAACACGCCCGGGGTTTTCTCACATCGGCTTCACTTTGGGACGCACTAGCCACAAGGTACAACTCTGTGTCCACGGCTCATATTTTTCAGTTGCGTGACAAATTGCATACTCTTCGGAAGGGAACGAAGACGATGACTCAATACCTTGATGATGTGGCCTCTATTCTGTCTGACCTAGATGCTGTGAACGAGATTATTCCTGAACGAGACGTGGTGAATGCCGTGATACGTGGTCTTCCGGCTGGCTATTCCTCTCTCAAACAGCATATTCGCCTCTCGCCTGTCGAAATCACTCTGAATCAACTGTCTGGATGGCTTAATGCAGAAGAATTGAATCTAGACATGGAACACAAATTACTGCTCGGAGAAGCCAGTTCCACCCCTGGCGTCACGGCTCTTTACTCGGCTGGCAGCGGAGGCTCGGCCAGGGGTCGCGGTGACGATCGCCGTAACCAAGGGCGAGGCAGCGGCGGCGGTGACCGTCGAAACACCGGGCAGCAAGGCAGAGGCGGGCCTCCACCGAGGGACGGCTTCCAGTCAGGCCGCGGACAGGGACGAGGATACCAGCGGATGCCCACACGAGATCTTCCGACGTGCCAAATTTGTGCTAAACGGGGCCATTCTGCGGCTAATTGCTGGTATCGTTATGATGACTCGCAGAATGTAAATAGCCAGTCCGGAGGATCAAGGGCGATGCATGCGTCCACAAACGCTCAATCTGGCAATTGGTATCTAGACACAGGTGCTAACACCCATGTGACGTCGGATTATTCACAACTTCAAGCTCCTCATCCGTATCATGGCTCAGAAACTATTACAGTAGGCAATGGTCAATCCCTTCCCATCACAAACACCGGCTCTGGGTATGTCTATACCCCAAATGGTAAATTTCATCTCTCAACCCTTCACCACGTCCCTTCCCTCACATCCAATCTTTTATCTGTTTATCGCTTTACTAAAGAAAATAACTGCACCCTCATTTTTAATGACACCAATTTCCAGATAGTGGACAATACCACGAACCGGGTGCGGTACACGGGCCGCTGTGAGCATGGGCTATACACTCTTCCATCCAGGTCTCCGTCTGTTGTGAGTCAAGCCATTCTCTCGTCAACCTGGCATCGCCGGCTTGGGCACCCATCATCCGCCATCACCAAATCCATTTTACCTTCCTTAGGTTTTAATTTTTCAGAAAAATTACATTGCGAGTCCTGTTCAGTGTCTAAATCTTGTCGTTTACCTTTTTCACTGTCTGAACACAAGGCCACTGCGCCATTTCAATTAATTCATTCTGATGTTTGGGGTCCAACCTCAGTTCCTTCTGTTCAAGGTTTTCGTTATTATATCTGTTTTGTTGATGATTACAGTAAATTCACTTGGCTTTATCCTCTGAAATTTAAATCCGAAGCTTATACTATTTTTGTAAACTTTGACCGAATGGTTCAAAATCAATTTAATGCCAAAATCAAAATTTTTCGAAGTGACAATGGCAAAGAATTTGTCAACAATGCATTTGGTGTTTTTCTTCAAAATCTAGGGGCTCTTCATCACACTTCATGTCCATATACCCCTGAACAAAATGGCGTTGCTGAGCGCAAACACCGTCACCTAATAGAAACAGTTGTTGCGCTCCTCCATGATTCCACCTTACCTGTTTCCTTTTGGGTTGATGCCCTTGCTACTGCCAACTACCTCATAAATCGCATGCCCACTCACACTCTCTCCAACTCCACTCCATATGCCCGTCTCTACAATCATCCACCCGACTATATCCATCTCCGCCCGTTTGGGTGTCTAGTTTATCCCTGGTTGCGTCCGCACACTCAACATAAACTTCAACCTCGGTCCACCCCTTGTGTCTTTCTAGGCTATCATCCCACTATCAAAGGTTACAAATGTTTCGATCCTGTATCTCAGAAAACATATGTTTCCCGTCATGTTCGTTTTGTGGAGGAACAATTTCCTTACACAAGTCTTTCCTCTACTCCATACTCCCCCAATCCACTTGGCGTTGTGCCATTATTTCCGTCCTTTTCTCACGCTCATGCTCCGGCTCACTCGGCACCTAACCCGGTACCCCACTACACCACTACCCACCCGAAACCCCAAACCTCCCACCCGAACACCCAGTCGACTGCCACACAACCCACCACTTCCCTACATCATACTCCTAACACACATACAGCCACCCCATCCACCGCTGCACATCCCAGCTCCCACGGCAGCCCCACCCAACCCCCGCCCACGCATCATACAACTCCACCACCCCTTCCTAATCACCCTCCACTCAACACTCATCCTATGACAACCCGAGCCAAGGCCGGTACCTTCAAACCCAAAGCCTACCACACTCAAATACCCTTTGATGCACATCCCACCACTGAGCCTACTACCTACAACCAAGCCTCCAAAAATAGTTTCTGGTGCCAAGCTATGGATGAGGAATTTCAGGCTCTGAATGAACAACGTACATGGGATTTGGTACCTCTGCCTAGTAACCGAAAGTCTATTGGGTGCAAATGGGTGTTTCGCATCAAACGAAATTCAGATGGATCTCTTTCTCGCTATAAAGCACGTCTGGTTGCAAAAGGGTATCATCAGGAGTATGGTGTGGATTATAAGGAGACCTTCAGCCCTGTTGTTAAGCAACAGACTATTCGTCTGGTCTTGTCTCTTGCTCTTCACTATGATTGGCCGCTTCATCAGCTAGACGTCAGCAATGCCTTTCTTCATGGTCATCTTGAGGAAGAAATCTATATGGTTCAGCCACCGGGATATGTTAATCCCAACCGTCCTCACTATGTTTGCAAGCTTCGCAAATCACTGTATGGCCTGAAACAGGCCCCTCGTGCCTGGTACACACGTCTCTCTACTTTTCTGCAGGGTCTTAGTTTTCGCACCTACCATCATGACAACAGCCTCTTCACCCTTCACTGTTCTCGAGGGACAGTCATCATTCTTATCTATGTGGATGATATTGTTATTACAGGCAGCTCGTCATCACTCATCACTGAAATTACTGAAGCTATGCATCGTGACTTCAAACTTAAGGACCTCGGTCCTCTGGAGTTCTTTCTTGGCCTCGAACTCATCCGCAAATCGGGAACCATATTGATGCATCAGACAAAATATACCCTTGAACTTCTAAATCGGGCTGGAATGACAGACTGCAAACCCGCGGTCACTCCCATGGCAGTCCGCCAATCCCCAGGGCCGAATACTCCCTTTGCCGATCCTACACTATATCGGAGCCTCGTCGGTGGACTTCATTATCTTGCTGTTACTCGTCCGGACATCCAATATGCAGTCAATCGAGTCTCCCAATCAATGCATGCTCCCACAGAACAACACTTTCAGGCCTTGAAACGCATTCTGCGCTATCTTCAAGGTACTCTTCACTGTGGAATTTTATTTCAAAAGGGCTCGTTTGATATATCTGTTTTTTCTGATTCGGATTGGGCTAACGACAAAGATGATCGAAAGTCCACTACTGGATATATTGTTATGATGGGACCGAATCTGATTTCCTGGTGCACCAAGAAGCAAACGCGAGTGTCCCGTTCCTCCACAGAAGCAGAATATCGTGCCATGGCTGCGGGTGTTGCTGAAGCCATGTGGTTACGATACCTTACGGATGCACTTGGCATTCCCCCGACGAAACCACAGATTTATTGTGACAATCAGTCCACTATTTGTGTTACCAAAAATCCAGTCCTTCATGATCGTATGAAGCATGTTGGGTCTGACTGTCACTTTGTTCGCGATGAGGTACTTGCAGGAGCGATGGCCACGCACTATGTCCCATCTACTGACCAGCTTGCTGATATTCTCACCAAGCCTCTTCCGTTACAGCCTTTTCAGTCTCTCTGCTCCAAGCTGCCCCTCGTTACTGCTGATCAGCTTGCGGGGGGATAATAGACTACATATATAATTATTAAATACATCTGGGTTATTCTGTAATTAGTTATTCTTCAGTTCTCTATATATACAGCTGTAACCCCTTCAATATTAATAAGATCAATTAATTCTTAAATCTGTATCAAATATAATCATTGCACGTAGCAAACTCTGCTTCAGGTTCAATTTGTATAGATGTGAAAAGTGGGTTAGGAGGGTAATTTTGTCATTTTAAGTTCTTTATCCCAAGATAAATTATTCTTGTATTATTATACCACCAAAAGGGAGAGATAACATATTCTGATACTAATTATTAATTCCGAAATAAGTTATCTCGGACTTGGCAACCAAACAAGATAACAAATTTTATCCCAAGACTTTATTTTTATCCCTTACACCAAACGACCCCTAAAGAAAAGGTTGCATACACGCCATCCTCCTCAAATTTCTGGCTATGTTGTATTTATTATTATTATTATTATTATTATTATTATTATTATTATTATTATTATTATTATTATTATTATTATTATTATTATTGTTATTATTATACATACATACATACATACATACACACACACACACACACACATATATATATATATATATATATATATATATATATATATATATATATATATATATATATATATATATATATATAATATTAAAAGTGTGAAGAACCTTAAAAATGTTGTTTGAACTTTTTCCTTTTGTTAAATCGTCTTTTTACTATTTTGTTTAATTATTATTTTATTCAATTAACGACTCCTAAAATATATGGGAAGAGAATATTTACTATGATAAATATATGAAAAATTTTAGTCTTCCTAAATATGTGAAAAGAAAAATTCCCAAATAAATGAAAAATTAAAAACCATAAATAATTTTAGTCCTTCTTAAAAGTAATTGGGAGTCTTTAGCTTTCCCGAAATATAATAAAGTGAATCCCTTAAAAGTTGTGTAATTGGAAAAAAAATCTTAAAATTTTTTCTTCTTAAATATACTCCACATTACTTTCTTTTTTAGAAATAAATTAAAGCTTTTATAATCTGAAAAAAAAGAAGCTTTCCCTAAATATAGTAAAATGAATCCCCTTTTTTAAAATAAAAAATTAGATAATAGAAAGAAAAAAATTTCCTTCTTAAACATACCCCACGTTGACTTTTTTAAGAAAACTTTTATAATCTGAAAATATATATATATATATACATAGTAACACCACTATAAATATATTTGATGTGTTACAATGAATGTCTACTTTATTTCTTTTATTGTTAGTTACTTTAAGACCAAGTTATTTGGGGCTTTGAGCTGTAGGTGACAAAAGAGTTTGGAAATGAGGTGTAGGTGACTCAAGTCTTAATAACTGAGTGGAGGTGATAATTACTTTATCATGGATTAAGAAAGTTGGAAAAAATTTAAAATAACCCACAAATTTTTAAATTTACACTTTGATCAAAATGTTAGTTAATATAATGAAAAACAGAGGAAAAAAGTGTGTTTCTCTCTCTTCACGTCTATTGTTGTTTTCTCTCTCTTCACGATTTTTGTTGTTCATTGTTGCTGCTACTTTATTCATCATCTTCTGCTTCATTATTATCATCTTATACTTCATTATTATCATCTTCTTCTTCATGTCGGCCATTGTTGTTGTTTTTACCGCCGTACTTGACCAATTTTTTAGGTGAAATTTTGTTTCATACATCACTTTGCACTTTGGCATTACTTCATAGGTGACTTTGGTAAGTAAAATTATGATTTTAGTTGAGTTTGTCATCTAGGTACACTGCTACTGTTGTTTTTTCAACAATGGATAGAACCCGTTCATGAATACAACATAAGAGCCCACAATTTAAACAAATCATTCAGTCTGTTGCAACAAATACATATTCTGTTGCAATAGAAGACTCATATGTTGGATTCATGTTTATGGTTCTTTAGTGCCCGTAACATGAATCAAACAGATGGTTAGTCTATTACAACAGACGTGTTATCTGTTGCAACAGATAATTATTCTGTTGTAACAGATAAATATCCATTGCAACAAACGAGAAATCTATTGCAACAGAATATTTATTTGTTGCAACAGGCTATTTATCTGGTGCAACAAATATTTATTCTGTCACAACACAGCTCCTGCCACAAACCCAATAGATAACCCATATGTTTCAACTCTTGCTATTGATACTAGATTCAAATTATTTCTTAATCTTCGACATGTTTGTTGATAAGAAGAAACAGACAGAATAAAATTTAAATAAGAATTAAAACGTCAAAGTCGATCAAACATATATTTTTAATAAATAAAAATAAATAAAAATACATAGGCTAAAAAATCGTCTTCATGAGGTAGGGGGTTAAGGTTTGGGGATACACTACCCTCTCCAGATCCCACTTGTGGGATTATATTATACTGGGTATGTTGTAGCTTTTATTTTCATGTTTTTATTTGATCAACTTTAATTATTTACTAAGTGCATAATTAATATGATCTAATAGAGGTCTATACTTGAGTATTAATGTATGTATTGGGTCAAGTTTTAAGTTTCAACTCTTTCTATTGCTACTAGATTCAAATTATTCCTTAATCATCGACATGTTTGTTGAGAATAAGAAATAGACAGAATGAAAAATAAATAAGAATTAAAACATCAAAGTCGATCAAACATAAATTTTTATTAAACAAAAAAAATACATAGGCTAAAAGAAAAAAAAATCTAATTATTATTATCATCATTATTGCCAGCCGACCAATCTTCAACCGGTATCAGCAGTGCCTTCCTCAACCTCCGGATCTCCTGGAGCATCCTGGCTCTTATTGCAGACAATTCCCATTGAAGGTCATGAACCAGAGTTTGAAGCTCCCGCACGGTGTCTTGTAAAATAGCAATGTCCCACACTAGATCAGCCATATCTAGAACACCAATGAATTGACAAAAAATGTTAAAACAAAAGTAAAGAAAAGAATCCGAATGTAATACAACGTACACTACCAATTGGGTATATTTACAAAAATAGCAAAAAAAAACTTACCTGAGTCAGGGAAGAGAAAGTGGTTGAAGGTGTAATATGAAAGACAGGATTCAAGAAATAAATTTAGTAGAATGAACGAGTAAGGAGAGACATATTTATAGAGGATTGAATTTGAATGAGTTAGGCAAAAAGGTGCGACGGTTCACTTCCATTTATTAATTACATACAAACTGGTATCTGTTTGATTACTTTGATAAGTTATGACTTAATTAAATGAAGCTGCTAACTGAATTTTTTATTATTGTGATAAGTCATGACTTACCAGCTTATTATTAGTAATTAGTTCTTTTCAGTAACCGTTTTTATTGAGTTGTGGAAACAAATTCTATATCTGTTGTATCAGATAACACATCTATGACAACAAATATACCATCTGTTGCATGAGATAATCCATCTGTGAAAATAGATATACCATCTGTTGCATCAGATAATCTATCTGTGACAACAGATATACCATCTGTTTCAACAAATCGATAACCCGTTGCATCAGATAATCTATCTGTTGCAACATATAATCTATCTTTTTTAATAATCATCATATCATTAATCTAAAATTTTTATCATATAAATTTAAAAACAGATTTAAAAATAAAAATGGCAAAAAGTCACTACTTGTCGCCTATTTTATATTAACATCAATTATTCAAATTAAATAATCATTTTTTACGGTTATAAATTGTGTTTATCATTTATTTTCATCTTATTTTCTATGAAAAGAAATGACTTAATTAAATGAAGCTGGTGAGTTTTTACAAAAAGTCACGATTGTTCACCTTTTTTTAACAATCATCATATACCTTAATCCAATCTTGTGACTTTTTTTATTATATAATAAATAAATAATTTCAAAAACAAAAATAGTGAAAAGTCACAATTAGTTATTAAAATTAAATAACCATTCTTTTATGATTATAAATTTGCTTATAATTTATTTCCTTATTATTTATTTACAAACCGTTTTTCATATTAAATAATCAAAAAGTCATGACTTTCACCCTCAATAACAACAATAACCCCTTTTCTATTAATAACCGCATGTTGCAACATATGGTCATTACCACAAAAGCTCAATCCCTACCTCCAACCGTCGACATGTTGAGAATAAGGAATAGACAGAATGAAAAGTAAATACTCCCTCCGTCCTAAATTATGTGTCGCCATTTGACCGGAAACGATATTTAAGAAATAAGTATTGACTTTGTTAAAGTTACAAAATTATCCTTCTTAAAGAAGGAGTAATAGTATTTAAAATCAAGTGGGACCACTAAGGGTAAAATTATAATTGTGTCTTTAAAAACTTACCAAATAAGGAAAGGCGACATTCTTTTTGGGACGGACCAAAAAGGAAATGGCGACACATAATTTGGAACGGAGGGAGTATTAAATAAGAATTATAAATCCAAAGTCGACCAAACATAGACTTTTGAATTCATTATATACAAATATATACAATAAAAAAAATACCCTTGGATAGATCCGATATAATAAAAGAAAAAACATAACCCAATTATTATTATTATTATTATTATTATTATCATCATCATCATCATCATTATCATTATTGTCAACCGGCCTATCATCATCCGGTAGCAGCAGGGCCCTCCTTAGCCTTGATCTCATGTCGCCTAACTCCCATTAGAGTTCATGAATCTGCCTTTCAAGTTTCCGCATGGAGTTGCGCAAAACCACCTTGTCCAAGTCAAGATCAGCCATATCTAGAAGTGGAGTTATGTATAAATACATCCCTTAATTAAATAAAGCTGGTGATTTTTCAAATATGTAAATTAAAAAACTGATCTAAATACAACATTTTATCTTTTATTGTATTTCGAAATGAAAAGAAAATTGCTTTAAAATAAATCTAACAGATAGGTAATCTGTTACAAAATATATTATATCTGTTTGAAAATTAATAACATATTGACAATCTTTTGCAACAAATGGATTTATCTATTTGATTTTTTTTAATAAATAAGTCATATGTTGCAACAGATTGATCATCGGTCGTAACAGATATCTGTAATTGTTTGATAATTTTAATAGATGTGTCATTTGTTGCAACAGATTAGTCATCTGTTTATTCAAATCAAACCATAGATGGTCTACGAAGAATAAGGTGCATGCAGATGGATGGATCCATATTTATGTGTGGGAGTAATGTATTACTGATAAAGTCACTGGGATAACACATATAAAGTACAATGATTTTGTGAATACAATTTTTACTCAATTAGGCATTGATTATTCAAACAAGATCCTGCATTGTACGGTTTAGTTTGATAGGTTCGAATATGAGGTCGAGGGGCACATAGAGATGGTGCCAATACCCTATTACGAATTAATGACGGTTGTTGCTCATGTTTATGCGTGTCAAGCTTTGAAAAGGGATCAATATTTGGTGTCATTATAGAGATCCAATAGAGATTGGATTTAACTTTAAGTATGCATTGAACTCTGATAAGGCCTTCGAAGCATTGCACAACATCAAACAAGAACAGAATACCAATAGAAATTCTCCTCGTCCAAATTTATATGGAAAGGTTGTTCAAGAAGATTAGATGCTTGTTGTAGTATGTGAATCTCAATAATTTTCAAGCTTTCCTCTAGCTTGATGATTCGGTATTCAATCTAGTCATTGTCGTCTTTGAGGTCAGCGTAGAGTTCTTGATCTTTTGTAAGCTGGTCAATCAGGAAGGAACACTTTCTTCATAGCTGTGGCATTGTAAAAGGCCTTCAGAAGGCTTAAATGATAAATAAAGGTTCGCTATGTTTGTTTTAGGTCAACATCTTAATTCACACTCAAGCAGTGGTCCCAACAGTTGAACAACTAACTTTATCGAGTGCTGTTCAATGCAGCTTGTTCAACCAACCTTCAAAGAATTTGATAGGCTATTGTTTAGGCTATCCTTTGGGCTATTATTTGAAGGTTGGTTGAGTAAGTTGCATTGAACATCGCTCTATAAAGTTAGTTGTTCAACTATTAGGACCACTGCTTGAGTCTGCATCAAGACGTTGACCTAAAACAAACATAGTGACTCTCCATGTATCATTTAAGCCTTCCGAAGAAAGGCTTCTCGAAGCCTTTTGAAGGCCTTTTACAATGCCACAACTTCGAGTAAAGTGTTCTTCCCTAATTGACCAGCTTACAAAAGACCAAGAACTCTACGCTGACCTCAAAGACGACAATAACAAGATTGAATACCGAATCAGCAAGCTGGAGGCAAGCTTAAAAATTATCGAGATTCACATACTACAGCATGCATCTGATTATCTCCAAGATATGTTGAAAACATGCTAAATCAAGAAAATACAATCAATTATATCCATATTGCTAAGGAAGTAATGATACTCAATCTTGTTTGTGGTTTTGATCAGGTCAATAGCAGTAAACCTAATCGGAACCACAAACAAGAAGTCATGGGATGCAATTTAAAATTCAGAAATTGTCTCCTTCACTTAGATTACTTATTTTAAATGCAGCTGTTCTTGGGCTAAGATTTCTTTACTTACGGTACATCATTTTAACCCGTGGTGCCCGTAAATCTGCTTTCTTTGTGTTCTGTTATTTTCTATGTAGGTGATCATCCCGACCATGCTACCTAGTCACAGCTCCCCAGCAAAGTGCCCAGCTACACTAATTTTCTTTCAGAGATACAATAGATGGATTTTCAATACTGGATACACTTTTATATTTGCACTTGAATCAGATTTCTCGTATTCTAATTCAGCTACATTGACCAGATTAGCTAGAAGTTCCTTGCTATACTATGTTTTCCTCATCAATTGTCTCTTAGATGATATAGGCTTTCATCAACTCCCCCTTTTCCTCACAAGTATTCTCCTACGACTCCTTCTAGCGTATAATCATCACCCTGAACAACCCAACTATATAAATTTAGGCTAGGATAATAAATATATTGATTTTTGTTCTTGGTTGAAGCAGTGGGAGGCTTCGAAGGCCATTTTAGAGTCCAATGCACCCTGAAAGTTAGTCTAATCGCTATTGAATCTTCTTACAATACCACCAAAAATTAATCACTTCACAAATCTTGACACATAGACACGAGCAACAACCGTCATTAAATCTTAACAGGGTATCAAAACTATATTCATGGTCCCTCAGCCTTATCCGTTCGGACCTATAAAACTTAATTGTAAAATTGTAGATATCTTATTTGAATGAGCAATGCCTATTCGGTAAAAAACAATACTCACAAAATCAATGTAGTTTATGTGTGTCTACACGATAATATTATTAGTAATACATACCTCCCACATATGAAGTAGTTTCATCTGCAAGCAACATACTCCTCCAAACCCATCTTTATTGTAGCCTCTTGTGTTGGTCGAGCAAAAGTTGATCAATATTTATTTCCTTATATCTACAAACAAGATAAAAACAATTCTTGTTAGACAAGAGGAGAACAAAAAGAATATTATCCATTCATTGCAATAGGCACCACATCTGTTGCACCAGCTTCCTATTTGTTCAACAGATTGTAAATCAGTTGTAACAGATGGATAAGTTGTTGCAATAAATATGGAGTCTGTTATAATAGATGTGCAAACTGTTGGAATACATCAAACCAACCTTGGTAGTTTTTTGATTTATTCCAACAGTCAACAACAACATCAACAACAAACAAATAACAAAGAAACAACATCAACAACAAAAAAATAACATCATTTGTTCCAACACCATCAACAACAACACATCACAAGTTTTAACAACACCAACCCCACCAACAATATCAATAACACCATCAACAACAACACACCACACGTTCTAACAACTCCAACCCTACCAGCAACATCAATAACACCATCAAAAACAAGAAACAAACAAAATCATGCCAAAAAAATATGCCAACAAAGCTTTTAAACTTTACCAAACAGATGACTTTTTT